>JAZGTH010000038.1:2945000-3005000 GCA_036877525.1 Chromobotia macracanthus
GCCCGTGACCAAAAGCGCACCGACCAACACCGGACTGTCCCGGGAGCGCGCTCGGGATGAAGTCTCAGTCCTCGGTTTAAACGACTCGCTTGTTACCAATGTAAGGTCAAATGTAATGGCATCAACACGAGCCCCCGTGTTCCCCCTCGCTCTCGGCCCACGGGCACTTTGATACTCCGATTGCCTGGAGTGGAGAGGACAAGAGGCACATGAACAAGGCAAGAGAATTAACATCTTTGGGCCAAATGGCACCGAATATGACAGAATATTCAGAAGATTGATTCATTTGAGTGGAAGAGTGGATGGAAATGAGCTCAAAATAGGGAATGAATAAGGATGAAGGAAAGGGTTTCCTGTAAGAGGATTTCCTGTAGAGTCTGATCAGGCAGCGCAGAGGTGAGATCCCTCTCTAACTCTATCCCATAATAACCGGGAAGAGCCAATCACACCGTTCTCTGGAAAATCAATAGGACACTGATGTCTCTCTCCATCTCTATGACAGGCTTTCATCCTTTCTCTCTCTCTCTCTCTCTGTCTGTCTGTCTCAACCCAGTACAATTCAGGTTAATCTCTTCAAATGTTACAGAGACTTTATTAAAAAAACGGACAAGCATATTACAGCTAAACTGATCTGAGAACAAAAGGGACAAGAATGTGTTTAAACGAAAAATGGACATTTTTACTGTTTGGGAAGTGTATTATGAAAGATTCAATAATAAGAGCACCGTGTATCATTACATGCATAAGTTATCAGTATTTATCCATAATCACAATTCCCTCTCTCCATAAACTCTGATGATCTTCTCATCAATTACAAAGAGCATTAAAAAACGATCAAACAACATAATAATTATTGTTTATCACACCAGACGTTTTAACTGATGTGCATACACAAGAGCGGGCTCATTCACAAAGATGTGGTTTAGTCGACTGATAGACGAGCTAATATGTTCCCCATCATAAAAATAAGCGTCAAAAAAGCCACCCTCCTCTGATGGCTGCTCTATGGACCCATCTCTGCCGGGACTCGAACCCGGAGCCTCTGGATTAGAAGTCCAGCGCGCTATTCCATTGCGCCACAGAGACTGAGCCACAAGATACGCCGTAAAGCGAGGTCATATTCTGCATCAGTACCGCATCCTGCAGCATCAGGACCAGCGCGTTAGTCGTCCTGTAATTCCAACACGATCCGCTAGTGGGCGCGCTGCACCCTCGTCCCGACGCTGCAATGGCGGCGCGCTGCGCTCAGCGTCCGGCAGCAACAAAAATGGTTAATTGAATCGGTTCTTAAAAAATGAACCTTTCGGAAACCTCACAGCATTGTGTTATTTGACAGCCACACTAACAAAATCACACCATTGAATTCACGAAGGTTACTTACATCATTACGCGAGCGTGTCATTACGAAGCCTCATAATAAACCCTGAAAACTTCACCCCATTAATATGAATTGCATGTGATGTCAAATTAGCCTGTTATAAATAAATAAATCACGTGCATTTAAATTCTTTAAACTTAACCCAGTTTAAGACAGACATGTTTATCTCTTGGGTTAGTTTAGTTGTTTTTTTACTGGGGGAAACGATGACAGAACAGGATGGAGTGCTTCAATAAACATTCAGTGAAGTGATAGTCCGTAATCCAACTCAATCCATTTTACGGTATTACCATTTAAATGAAAAAGCCCACAGCCATCCTTGACTTTATCATTCAGGTGAACAAGATTCAAGGAGAATAATTTACACTTTGCAGTCAGACTTCAGATGTTTCATGGAGCGATGTTTGGTTTATTTAAAATACTGAGATTATAATCACCTGTTCACCGAATCTTGTTTATTAGTGGTTGCTGTAAACTATTCCATCAAAATGAAACACAAACAAATATTTAATCTCAAACTCTTCAGAAAATGATGAGTGAAGGCTTTATATTACCATCTTCATGACCGAAACAAGTCTTGCTTTCAAGAGCCTCAAAGCCTTTGGTCAGACTACAGAATGGCCAGGAGAACCTGACTGGTTCTTCTAGGGTTTTCAAGCACAGCTTAACACTTGACAATGACAATACAACTGTATAGTGTATTGATGTATTTTTAAAATTTATTATATTAGATGAATTTATTCCATGCAAACCAATACCGGTACAGTCATTCAAAAGAACAACACGTTGTCTTCTTTGTTTGTGCGTCTCATCCAGTCCTCTCACATTCATGGGTTTACATGGCAGCAAGAGCAACTGATGTGAGAACAGTCAACATAAGGACAATGTAGCCAGAACGATAGACTTCAGGTATCTTAAAGCCCTTGCCAATATCCCACATCTGTGAGATAGAAAGAGACAGATTAATCAAAATCAGATCTATATATTAATGCTTATTTGTAAAGTATTTGGTCACATGCCACTCATATTAGGTCTCATTGGGACAGACCACCTACAAGACCATCATCATAACAATGACTGACTGATTGACACAATGAAAAAGAATCATATAGGAAAAGCAAATCAGGTAGGACGATTTAAAAGCAGGGTTGGGGATTTTTCTGCTATGCTGGTTAAAAATCTCTTCACATCCTAACAGCATCATTAAGCAAACTGATCTAAATGGACCATAAAATGTTCATCTAATCATTGCAGTCTGGCTGAATGCAATGATAGGATGTCTTACTTGCCTATCAAACTATGTATGCATTCATGTGTTGGAGGAGGCGTGGCTTTGGAGGGCACTCTGAAGGAAGAATGGGATCTTATGCTTTCAAAGTCAGCTTGCTAGCCTCTCCAAAATTTACTTCCCTACTTTTAACAGACAGATGGAATCGTGATCACAACATTGGTAATAACGTTTAATGATCACTATGAAACAACGTACTTTGAACCATTCAAGTGCCTTTGTACTTTGTATTCCTAAGCCTGTGTTTGAGATTAAAAGCCTTGGAACTGGATAGAAGAAAATCTCTCAATGTTCCCACACAGCACATCTGACCTTCAGAGAGCATTTCAAATGTCTGACAATCAGATACAGTGATGTCAATTGCCAGAGTGAGATTTCATCACATTTATTAAGACTGTTGAAACTACACACACCTACACCATTGGACAGTCAGATGGGGATACACATGGTCATGCTTTTAGAAGGAGAGGGGGGAAAATACAGACAAAACAAAACAGGCTGACAGACAGGAAACAGGGAGCTGATTATAGCAGGTATTCAATCACAAGTGGTCCGGCGAGACAGATCGCCGTTTACACCCGGTAGTAATGTGTCTTCGGTGAGCATCTGAGATGCTTTATATCTAAGAGTTATTGTATGTTGATAAAACCTAAAAAGGGTTTCTTTCAAATATTCAGACAAATTTTATGTTTATTATTAATGTTTAAAGTTATTAGTTGTTAAGATCCTGTATTAACTGAACTTTGAATGTTTCCACATGATCTTTGTCAAAGTTGCTATCAGGCAAACCAAGAAAGTTTTGGAAATGATTTGCATCTATATGTACGTGCTTTTCCAGATTGTCTGACAGTTACTTTCTTTAATAGCCTCAAACTTAAAACAAAGTGCACACTGGGAACACATGCAATCAGATGACTGAGAGCCAGAGAGACACAAGCTGTTAGTAGTTACAGGACAAAAACATGCCTTGCATTCTGTCAATAATAAACTCCATTTGCTTGCATGTATGACTGCCGATAAACAGGCGAGGCAACACTCACCTTTAGATGCTTATATGAGGTGAAAGAGGTCGGTTGAGGCTTGCATTTTTTGTCCAAAATTTGTTCATTTCTTCTTTAGCTGTGGTTGTCATAGGAACAACACTGGAAAACAAGATAGAGAGGAGCTCTACAGTTAAAATACATTCAAAAGCATTTGAGAAATATTTAAGAAAAGATAAAAGCACTTACTGTCTGGAGACTACGCCAAACTGTGACCATGACGAACACAGACCCTGCCGGGCCACCGACCTTAACACAAAAACAACGCATGAAAAGACTTCAGATACAAGAAGGATAAACATTATAGGTTTGGTGTCAATGCTTTTTTATATAAATTTAAATAACATCCACATAACACGGTCTTAACCAAACCACTGCAATCAGACACAAGGAAAAACAGATACTGGTCAAAATGGATGC
Source organism: Chromobotia macracanthus (assembly GCA_036877525.1). Lineage (NCBI taxonomy): Eukaryota > Metazoa > Chordata > Actinopteri > Cypriniformes > Botiidae > Chromobotia > Chromobotia macracanthus. The sequence continues at coordinate 2,949,127 of JAZGTH010000038.1, forward strand.
TGAATTATCCTAAATGATGCAAAAACAAAATAATGGGGGCAACAGGTAGACAACATCAGAAAGTATAAATAATACAAAACCTATAATGACTATTATCATTGAACTAAAACAAGAGTTAAAGATGTTGAATAGAAAAGAAAATTAACTTGGAATAATAATAAACTCACAAAGTTCTTGCATATATTTGACATAAGACAGACTGAAGTACAAATCAGTACTGTTATATATCGCCAGCATAAGCTCACATATCACGAATGTCAAACTCATATGAAGTGAAAGCACAGTCACAACGATTTCTGTAAAGTTAATGAAATAAAAGCGCAAAACTTTCAGTTTTAATTAGAAAATGTTCTTACTGACCTTAAAACCAACGCCATATTTTGGCGCTTGAGTAAAGGGAAATGACGTCAGCGGATAAAGGAACAGCCGCAGACGAGTCACCGGCAGGCGCCATGTTGATAAGGTCAAAACCAAAGGCGAAATATATTATCAAATGACTTAAATACTCTTACGATTAAAAGTCGAGGCCATAAAGTAAAATATAGAGCTTCATTTAACGCTTTTTAAAATAGATTTATTTTCCATTTCCATAGTTTAAGTTGCACAGATACAAAACATTAAATTTAACATTTCAATAGTCAGAAGTCTGGAGGTATTTATGCAACTTTCTTGCTGAGCTGTTGTATATTAATTATAATGTAATATATAATATATAATTATATAATATAATTATATATTTAATTATATAATATATATATTATATAATTAAAATAATAAAATAAAATGAGAAACTTTTAATTATAGTAGCGTAGTAGCCGTTACAGTAACATTACAATCAGAGTTTAATAGATATTAAAATAAACCTAAAGTTTACATGAATTCATACACTATATATAAACCAACATAGATCGTTTGAATCATGTAGGCCTACTCCATTTCACACACAAGGTGCAAACTTAAAGAAGAGGAAAAACTATAAAAGAGAGACTATATTGTAACCAAGAACACTCAAAGCCTGAAATTCACAGCAAAAAAACAAAAAATAATTAAATAAAACCAATACAGTAGAAATGTAATGATCCAAAACACGATTTGGTTATTAATGATCACATTCTAATGGATAATGATAGTGATATTCAGAATACATCATGTAAACAGATTACATGAATGTGCATGTACACAACATCACACTCACATATCACACACACACACACACACACACACACACACACACACACACACACACACACACACACACACAGGTAACAGTTTTAGGTCATAGGAACCTATCCCCAATGTGTCCATTAAGTAATAAAAACATTAAAAAAATTTATTATGAAGTTCTAGGAACATTCAGTGTACACTTTTTAGCTGTTGTGTTAACGTCATTGCTTGGTTATAAGAACATCATCCAAACCTTTTTTTAAAATTCTGTAACCATTTTAAAATGTTCCACTAACAAGTTAATAATAACGCTTTTGATATTTGTGATATATAAAGTTTAAAACATTCTGCTAATGTCACTGTAAGAACATTTTGAGAACATTTTGAACATTTTTCACATAAGAACATTTTGATAACTATGAGAGAACTTGTAGAGAATGTTAATCAACGTTCTGAGAACGTTCCGTTTTCAGTTTTAGATGGCAACTGTCACGATTGTCAGATGTTTCATTCGCTTCATTACTTCACATTTTTTCACGCACAGACACACAGATTCCAGATTTTTTGCTTGTTAATAGTAGGTCTCTTTTTCCACCCAGCCTATAAATAAACGAGAAGAGAGACAAGAAGCAAAGAATTAGCTCAATAAATCTGGAGTCGTCAGTTGCAATAAGATATACAAAAGAATTACTGAGTGATTTTACTGTGACAAATGATGTACGAATTGTACAGTTCAACACACCTGCATTAACTAATTGTTGGTAAACTTTAACTAGTTTTTGTTTTGTAGTTTTTGTCAAAGTAATGTTTTTGGCTAGTTAAACTTACAAAAAACATCATTAAATATGGAAGAGGAAATGGAAAGGTTGAGAAATGGTGCATTCACATGGTAACAAAATCTCTAAACTGAAATGTAGATTATTGACAATCGCTAAAGGTCCCGGAAATTGTCTTGGTAAACATCTGAGCTTTGCTCACCTCCAGGATTCCGCCGCAGGATTAATTTACGGATCTCGTCGTACACAAAGATTAGCAGACTGTACGGGAACGCACAGAACCACCACAAAATCCTACCAAAGCCAAAGAAGAGCACAGGAGACAAGGTGAAGACAGAAGAAGCAGAGAAATTAAGTCTCTCCAGGCAGCGGAAGAGAGAACTCTACGCGCTTTGTATTTGTGTGGGACTTACTTGAGTGGGTACATCCTAAGAGCAATGTCCATGCCAGGACAATAGGACAGAAAGGCTGCCAAAGCCGTCTCAGTAAACAGGCCAAAAATGAGAATCCTATTCCTACAAGAACAAATGACAGACAGCTATGTTTAAGAGAGATGTATGCAAATATCACCCTTCTGAATCAAAAACTCCCTTTGCATTTATAAGCACACACACACACACACACTGACTTCATGCCCTGCTGGAAGACGGAGTTCCTGCGTGTCTTGCAGATGATGAGGTCAGCCCACTGCACCACGACGATGCTGGCAAAGAACGATGTGTGACAGGTGAACTCCACCACCTTACGCTGCTCATACGTCTGAAACAAACACAGAAACCTTCCACTGTTCCAGACATAACACAAAACAAAATTTAATGATGTCATTTGCAACCATCCAGTGCGTAAGGTAAATGCCCTGATAACCGTGATAGCCCAGCTAACAGGGAATATTCTCAGAACATTGTCTAAAAGTTAGCAAAAACGTTCCACATGAATTATATTATACTTCAAAAAATGTTATTCTTAAAAGTTACTTAAAATGTTTACAACGTCTTCAAACTTGGATGTAATGAACGTTCCTAGGACTTTGAAAATAACATTTTTAATGTTTTTGTTGCTTAATGGAAACATTACGGAAATGTTCTCACAACCTAAAATTGTTTGCTGGTATATTCCCAGTCAGGTTCTTGCTAACAGGCAGGGACCGGGCTGTTCTCCTTAATTCCTGCTGCTGGCACCAGTGGATAAAAGCCATCTGCTGTGACATTTAACAGCCTTGACTTTTTGGGAAGCAATTATTATATTTTAAAAGCTTCGGTCACTGCACAAAGAATTTGTAGTGGGCTGCATTAAAATGAGGACCAAGCAGGTAACTTGTTATCTCAACAGAGGAATAAATGAAAGTAGTACAGTATACCAGCATCTACCATAGCTACAGGCTTCAACAAAAACTACTGGATGAACTTCATGTCACCTAATTAATATTCATAAGCCAAGCTGATAATGATGATGATCATTCATACACTCCTGTCTACACACAAAAACATTCAAGGTGCTAAGAACTGTCTTGTGTGTGTGTGTGTACCCATTGCTGTCCATAGCTGTCTTCTACATCATTAACTGCACGATCGTCCCAGTCCAATCGAATCCCCAGCAGTGTGTATGGCAAGAAACCATTCTCAGCCATAATCACAAAATAAGTGAAGAAACCTCCTAGTGCCTGGATCATACCTACACACACATACACACACACTTGGTTGTCTATCATGGTGGGGACTTTCTTTTGAGAGTTTAATATTGACCTAATACAATTTCTACCCCCCACATGCACATCCATTCAAAGTTACTACAGTATGAATACTTTTAAACCCCAGAACATGTAAAGCTATTTGTAAAGAAGATGTTAATGTATTTTATTCACTTGCACATTCAATTTTGAAAAAAGAGATCCTCAATTTCTCACATACTGCAAAGTGCGAAAGCATAACAGTTATAAAGGGCATGTGTGTGCGCTGGGTGTTTGTGTGTGAGCTCATACGAGACTAACCGATTTGCCCGTAAGCCATACTGATGAGCCTCTCATTCACCAGTTTGTCAGTTTTTGGGTTTCGGGGCTGACGCTTCATAATATCACTCTCTGCAGACTCATATGCCAGAGAGATTGCCGGAACCTGAGAGACAGACAGCGAGAGAGATGCTGGGAAAGTTACTATTTTGTGCTGCTGACACAGATGTTGTGTGTGAGCGACTTTATGTCTGGAGCCTGAGGCTGGTATCACACTTGACACACAGCGGAAGTGTGTCTGAACACACACATCCCCGCTAACAGGGAATGTTCAAAGAAAAGTTATAAAAAACAATCTCAGTAATGTAAATAAAATGCTTTTAACATTATCATGTATATCAAAAAGCATTATTCTTAAGTTGTTAGTGAAACATTTTAAAAATGTTAACCAAGCAATAATGTTAACACAATGCCTAAAAAAAATTATGTTTTTGTTACTAATGAAACATTAGGGAAACATTCTTACAACCTAAAAATTGTTAGCTGGTGTGAGTTTGTATATCTCACCATGTCAGTGCCCAGGTCAATGCAGAGGATGGTGACGGTGCCCAGTGGCAGAGGCACACTGGCGATGATGAAGAGCAGAAAGGGCGTGATCTCTGGGATGTTACTGGTCAGCGTGTACGCGATTGACTTCTTCAGATTATCAAAGATCAGACGACCTTAAAAACATGTCGAAAGAAAGAAAGAGGGGAAAGATCTTCAATGAGAAAACCTACATCATGTTTTTGTGTGGTTTTGGGACAGCTGTGTGATTCTGGAGCAGTTTACATTCACGTTTCTATCTAAAGTGACTTACAGCACATTTAAGGTTTACATGTAATCTGTACATGTGCTCCCATGGAACACATTCTTCACTCCAAATTGGCTCCCAAACAACAAATGAATTGAACATGTTCCCACATACACACGTTCACATCTTAAATTTATGTCACGCTCATTCCAGACCATAAAACAGTTAGGCATCTTACATGTGTTATTCCTTTAAATCGTTTTGTCTTTGTCTGTATTACTCCTCTCTTATGTTTGATTTTCACTGTTCTTATCTTGATAGTTGGTGTTACCACTCCTCTCTCTCCTTCACTTTCTCTTTTTCTCACCTTCCTCCACTCCAGTAACAATTGAGGCGAAGTTGTCGTCCAGCAGGATCATGTCAGCAGCCTGCTTGGAGACGTCTGAGCCCGCGATTCCCATGGCAACACCAATGTCAGCCTTCTTCAAAGCAGGAGAGTCGTTCACCCCATCACCTGTCACTGCCACGATGGCACCCTGGAGTCAAAGTCAGTCCACCAGAATGAGAGTCAAAGATCAGACAGCCAATCAGAATCAGAGAGAGAGTTCTTAGCCAATCACAATCAAAGACTACAATGCTGACAGTAGTCTAGTAAGTAAATGTGTAGTAAAGTGTTTATGTTAAACAGAACAAAGACAAAGAATTCGTTTCTGCACCACTAGTTACTAATGATTAACATTAAACAGGTTTCCCATCTGCTATTACTCGGATAAAAAGACAAAATTTATGGGTTAAATCAGGCTGATGATAAACCACAAACAAACAGAGCAGTGTTTCGACAGTGTCACTTTATCATAAAATGAATTTACATATAGCTTAGATATAGTTGTCTCTGCAAATACACTGGGAGAAGAGAAAGTATGTCTTTGAGGAAATACACTTAAACACTTCAGCTTTTAAATGGATATAGCCTGCGAACAAGCAAGATTTGATGAAATTTCTCATCTGTTAACTTTTAATATTCACACGCTCACACCTGTCTCTGGCAGCCCTCCACGATTATGAGTTTTTGTTGAGGTGAAGTGCGCGCAAACACAATCTCAGTGTGGTTCCTCAGAACATCATCCAGATATTCAGAGCTCATGTCCTTCAGGTCTGAGCCGTGAACCACACAAGCCTTAGCGTCTCTGAAACACACACACACACACACACCATTATGATGAAGCAATAAAAGCAGACCCATTCAGAATAAAAACCCATTCAAATGGATTTTCACACACGCACACACATATACACCCACAATCTCAATTCAAACAGACAAATCCGCACAGACCGGGGGTTGACTTGGCTCAGCGGTATATTAAGTCTCTCGGCTATATCCTCCACTGTCTCATTGCCCTCAGAGATTATGCCGACACCTTTAGCGATGGCCTTGGCCGTTATGGGATGGTCGCCTGTTACCATGATAACCTGTGGAAATGGATTTCAGTCACTTTTAAGTGAGAGCAAATGAATAAACTTTTAAAGGTACAGAAAACACACCAACATGCTGTACTTTGTGTGTTTGAATGGACGAAACCTACCCAGCTAACAGGGAATGTTCTCAAAACGTTGGCTAATGTTTTCTAAAAGTTCTCTCAAAGTTATCAAACAAATGTTCTTGCAGTAACATTAGTAGAACTTTTTTTATATTACATATCAAAATGTTAGTCTTTTTTGTTGTTAGTGGTTTAATAAAAATGTTAATACAACATTAAAAAACTGGATATTTTGAACATTCCCACAACTTTCAAAATAACATTTTTAATGTTTTTACTACTCAATGTTAGAGAAACGTTTGGATACCCTAAAATCATACGCTGAGTTTAAGTATATACCTTAATGCCAGCAGAGCGACATTTGCCCACAGCATCTGGCACTGCGGCTCGGGGAGGATCAATCATGGACATTAAACCCAGGAAACAAAGTTGATTGACAGGGAAATTTACATTATCACAGTCAAACTCAAACCCTCTTGGAAACTGAGAGGCCGACAGATACAGGTGACAGAACCCTGCAGAAGAGAGGGATGAGAATTATGGAAGAAAGCAAGAAGAAAGACAGGGGAAAGAAAGACCTACCCAGAACTCTCTCGCCCAGGCCGCCCAGCTCAATGTAGGCTCCCTGAAATGCATCTTTCCAGTCATCGTCCATCGGTAATTCCTGACCATTGATCATTATTGTACTGCATCTGCATGTCAAATAATCACAGTTATTGATCAGCAATAAATACTGTGATTTATAGTCAATAGTCACAGGTATCGATCACGGTTAATGAAATATGATTTTCATAATTGAGAACAAAACAAGAACAAGCTATAATAACAATATCAGTTAGTGACAATTAATGAAGCAAAATCACACAGGAGGAGTTTGTTGTATATCAGCATTCAGCTGTAGGCAGGAGCAGCTAACAATTTGAGGTTGTAAGAGCGTTTCCCTTACATTTCTGTTAAGTAACAAAAAAGTTAAGAATGCTATCTTGAAAGTTCTAGGCGCGTTCAAAACAGCCAGTTTTTTAGACATGGTGTTAATGGAAATTCCTGGTTATAAGAATATTATTTTTAAATGTACAGTAAGGTTTTTACTTTGTTTTAATGCTTTTATTTTTCACTAACTACATAAGAATAACATTTCTAGTCCTACTACAATTACTGTGATAACAGTTTTGGGTAACTTTGGGAGAACTTTTAGAGAATGTTAGATAACATTCTGAGAATATTTCCTGTTAGCTAAGGATGGAAGTAATTGTAGTATAATGTCATTTATAGTATATATATATATATATATACATATACATATACATATACATATACATATACATATACATACACATATATATATATATATATATATGTACTGTATTTACAGTTGAGATCTGATATTTGCTTACCTGTCCAGAATTCTCTCTGGTGCTCCCTTCATCACAAGCAGATGCCCAGTGGGACTGTCCTCTAACTCATGAATTGAAAGCTGAAAAAGAGATTTTGAGAGATTTTAATTAAACTCTGTATGATATCTACATAATCTTGTTTTTATAAGAGGTCTTTGCTGAAGTGAAAGGAGACTCTACAGATGTTGTTTGTGTCTTGTGTGTTTATGGACCTGGTACTTGTTGGTTGAGTTGAATGGGATTTCTGCCACTTTAGGGTTGTTTTTTCTGAGTGTTTCTACACTTCCAGATGAGAGCTCAACACACTTCAACAGAGCAGATTCTGATGCATCACCCGACGTATCCCTCTACACAAATAAGAACAACCCAAAATGACACCATTGTACACACATGCTCACCATCACTATACGTGGACTGATCATGTGTGTGCAGTATGTATTACCTTGCGCACAGGAACGTCTTCTTGTCCAGGTCTGAAAATAGCACGATTACAGAGTCCTGCTACTCGCGACAGAGAGGTCCAAGTGAGAGAGCTTTTATCAAACCCACAGCCTACACACATAAGACATAAGGAAAGATTTGGTGTAGAGCAGCCAAAAATATATGAATAGTCTAGGGAAAGAATTAGTTCCTGTAAATAGCCTAAGACTATCAAAAACATTGGCATGGATTTTCAGCCAACACTAATTAAAGGGACAGTGTCCCTAGAGGATTATGGGTAATATGCCTCGATCAAAGACAACGACCACAAGAACTGTGATTAGAAATTGTAATTGACCCTAAAACCTTTTGGTTTGCAGCTGAAAGTCTTACATCATATCCTAACCAGGTCCAATGCAACACGTTTCCACCAAGAGATGATTCTTCTGGTAGCAACTTCACTGATGACCTTGTGTTTGTATTTAATAGGACTGAAGCAGTCTAACCTGATTGGTCCTCTGTAGTGTCAGCCTCGTGGATCTGGTTGTCGAACCACATATGAGCAACAGTCATTCGGTTCTGAGTCAGAGTTCCAGTTTTATCAGAGCAGATGGTGGACGTGGATCCCAGAGTCTCCACGGCCTCCAGGTTCTTCACCAGACAATTCTTACGAGCCATTCGCTTCGCAGTTAGAGTTAAGCACACCTGGGGGGGTAATGGAGTGTGAGGAAAGAGTAAGATATAATTGTGTTGTAATTTTTTGGTCAAAACAAAGTATCTTAGGTATCTTTGAGACAGCCTTCACCATCAGAGACTTGATTATAAAACCATAAATTCCACCTGAAGAGGCAGAGCTCCAGGTTTTGGAACAGAGCATTCATAAATTTGTGAAAGGTGTTTTGGTGAATTTTTTAAATGTGATGACAGGGAGAGCTGGTTGGAAAAAAACAAACTAGCTAATCTTATATATATGTGTTCGTCTCACAGTAACAGTAGCGAGCAGTCCTTCAGGGACGTTGGCCACGATGATGCCGATGAGGAAGATGACGGCCTCCAACCAGCTGTAGCCCAGGATAAGAGACAGGATGAAGAAGGACACGCCCAGGAAGATGGCCACGCCCGTGATGATGTGAATGAAGTGCTCAATCTCCATGTTAATGGGCGTCTGGCCCACTTCCAGACCCGACGCTAGAGTCGCGATGCGGCCCATCACTGTATGATCACCAGTATTGATCACTATACCACGAGCTGTGCCTACACATTCACACACACAAAAGAACAAGTTATTGTGTGAAAGGACCTAGCACAAAAATCTTGATGGATGAATGAATTAAGGAATGAATGAAGAGATGGGTTAGGTGGATAAATGGATGGATGAAGAGATGGGTGGATGAATGAATGAATAATTAAATTAATTAACAATTGAATGAATGCAGAAATAAATGAAAGAACAAATGCACAACGTTATTAAATGAACAAACAAACAAATGAAAAACTGACCTTCAACACAGTTGGTGGAGAAGAAGCTGATGTTTCTGGTCTCCAGGGGATTTTCATGTGTGAACTCTGGAGAACGGGTCTGAGGTTCTGACTCTCCAGTGAGAGAGGAGTTATCCACCTGAGGGCAAGAAGACAGAAGTGGTGGAGGATGTTCTGTGTCTTAATGAAGGATACATCAGCTCTGACAGCAAAGCTGATGTCAGATCTGAGATCTTTCTCTCACTCTCTCTACCTTGCAGCCGCTGGAGGAGATGATGCGAAGGTCTGCTGGGATTCTGTCTCCACCCTTGATCTCCACCAGGTCTCCCTGAACTACCTGCTCTGCATTGATCTGAAGTTTCGCGCCATCACGTATCACCATAGCTTGCTGAAAGAAAGAAAGAAAGAAAGAAGCAGAAAATATGCAGAAAAATTTTAATATGCAGAAAAATATTCTGCATATTAAAATATACTTCTAAGTTCAAAAGGATTTACATTCATTTATATAAATCAATACATGCGCCTTTGAAATGTTAGAATTATTTAACATGGCTTTTAATAAATCATGTATAATATCCTCATTATTTGTTTGTTAATGTGATATTCATTGACCATCTTGTCATGATTTCAAGATTATGTTGAATTCTTAAGATGCTTTTAATGGGTCTCTGATCTAGGATCAGACTGGAGCGGCACACTGACCTGAGGCACCATGTTTTTAAAAGAGTCCATGATGCGAGAACTTTTGGCCTCCTGATAATAGGAAAAGCAGCCGGTGATGATGACCACAGCGGAAAGAACGACACCCAGATACAACTGCAGTGAAGGGAGAGAGAGAGAGAGAGAGACAGAGAAAGAGAGAGAGAGAGAGAGAGAGAGAGAGAGAGAGAGACAGAGACAGAGAGAGAGAGAGACAGAGACAGAGAGAGAGAGAGAGAGAGACAGAGACAGAGAGAGAGAGAGAGAGAGAGAGAGAGAGAGAGAGAGAGAGCTTAATTATATTGGTTACACTAGTTGATGGACAGCTGTCCAAGCATGAAAAAACCAATTAATTGTAAATTCCCTGCAAGTCTCACTGGTGATGGGCAGCAATCCAAACCAGTGGGCAGAACTCCTTATTATTCCAATCCATGGCACTTTCTACATAAGGTACAGTATGTTCCCAGCTGTCATTAAGATGACCATGTTTCAACGGTCTTAACATTTCAGAGGAACTGTCCAGTAGATTCATATAAAAGATCAAGACATCTCTGAGAAAAAACTGGGTTAAGGTCAGACTCTTTTAAACACATAAACCTTTAAACATGTCCGTGTAAGAACAGCTAACAGAGAACATTCTCAGAACAGTGGCTAACGTTCTCTCAAAGTTCTCTCAAAGTTAAAAAAATGTTCTTGCGGTTATGTTAATTGAACTTTTTTTAATGTTATATATCATATATCAAAACGTTATACTGAAGTTGTTAGTGGAACGTTTGCAAAATGTTACAGTATTAAAAATGTTTAAATAACTTTCTTATAACCAAGCAATAATGCTAATACAATGTTTAAGAAACTGGACGTTTTGAATGTTCCTAAAACATTCAAAATAAAATTCTAATGTTTCTGTGACTTAACAGAAAAGTTAGGGAAACGTTCTTACAGCCTAAAATTGTTAGCTGAGAACAAAAAGACTGAGAACCTCACAGAGATCACAATGCAGAAAAAAACATAAAATAAAGAGCAAGCCGAGTTGAACTGCACGTTCATTAATCAGTGACCCTGAACTGTCCTGAGAGCAGTTGGAAGCCCAGTACACAAACTGGGACTCATTTATCATGCTGGATATGGGCCACGAGAACTAAAAGCAACATTTCCAACTCACTTTCTCACAGACGTGAACTGTAATTTCACTCCTTTGAAGTGAAACCAATTGAACTATTCATAGTTTTGTTGTTTATTTTGATTTTAATCGGCTTAGCTGTATGGATTTTAGAAAATTGATCAGGCCAAGAGATTTGTGGAGGAATTTGGAGGCTGTGCAGTAGGAGTGGATTTCATTTCACATGTTATGGACAAATATATTTAAACTTCTGTATTTGTTTTATACTTTATAGCTGTTGATTAAGTGTTTGAATGACTTATTTGGGTCAATTGCATCAAATCAGGCTTGTTTTAACCTAATGAGGAAACAGCATTTTCACATAAATATTGAGTCAAACATTTTAAATGCACAAACTATTATTAAACATGATAGGATCATGAATTCAGATTTAAACCCACTTCTCTCATATGAGCAACACAGCTCTACGTGTCTGGATCATGCATACTAACTGTTAGGCCACAGTTTTCACGACAGGTTTAATCTTATTGGCTGGGTTACAATTCCTCTCTTTCTGATTGGCTGGGTGGTACGTGCACTCACGTTATCATTGACGGGTTCGTCCTCGGTGGCTGCCTGAATACTGTATGCTAGGAAACAGAGAATGGCGCCGATCCACAGCAGGACAGAAAACCCTCCAAACAGCTGCTTGCAGAACTTCACCCACTCGGGTGTGGTGGGGGGCGGGGTTAGTGCATTCGGACCGTCGCGTTCCAGAATTTCCATCGCTCTCTTATGGGTCAGACCCTGGAAGAAAATAAAATGACCCAGTATTCCCTGCAGCAATTATGAAGACCCAGCTAACAGGGAACATTTTCAGAAGGTTGGCTAACGTTCTCTACAAGTTATCAAAAAACTCCTGCAGTAACATTAATAGAACATTTTTTAACATTGCATATCATATCTCAGAAAACTTTCTTGTGAACAAGCAATAATGTTGTTACACGTCTTAAAAAAAACAGATGTTTTGACCATGTCTAAAACGTTAAAAATAATATTTTTATCGTTTTTGTTACTTAATGGAAATGTTAGGGAAACGTTCTTGTAACTTAAAACTGTTAGCTGGGAACTCGCTGCTGAATAAAATGGTTCAAAGGAGATTTTTATACATGTCAACTGGGCAGGCTGGGAAACCAGCTAAAGCAGCTAAGATGAACAAATCTCCGTATCAGCAGCCAGAGGCTAGTTTAATACAGGAGAATGCTTAGCCCTGCTTTATTTTTGTGATGTCCTCGAGTGTTTATGAAATGAGAGCGCTCTGGCTTGAACGTGCTGCTGGGTAAAATGTCATCACAATCAAAAAAACGTCCGATTCATTATTGCAAATGTCGAGGGTGAAAGTTAAGATGACTCACTGTGGTGAGGTCAACTCCATACCGAGTGCTGATGTCGTCTAGAGAGAGCTTATGATCGTCCTGTAGAGACACACACACACATCAAGAAACATAATGTAACACACCATGTTTTTCAATCATTTCACCATTGAAATGCACACGTTCTTTGATTGATTCCTAATGACCATCTCTTACTCTTCTAACCGCTCCTTCACTCACACACACGTTTGGTTTTCATGTTTTATGAGGGCATATACGTAATGGTTTTTATACTGTACAGACTGTATATTTTATCTCCCTACACTAACGAAAATTAACCCTCACAGAATATTTCACATTATCAAAATAGATTCTGTATGATTTATAAGCCTATTCCTCTTATGAGGACCTAAAAATGTCTCCACAATGTAAAAATATGTGGTATTACAACAGCTGTTATATGTGTGTTGTATGCTGCGATCCTCACCAGTGACACCTCTTTCTTTAGTTCATTTAAATCTTTTTCTTTCTTCTTTCTCTTTGCTCCTGTTTGAGCAGCCTCAGGGCTGTCTTCATGTCCGTACTGACAGAGAGAGAGAAAACATTTTATTGTCCATTAGTTGCTCATTCATTTCTCATGAGACTCAGATTTTATGAATATGGTGAATTTGTGGCCCAAAATAAAGACACAAATGACATGTTTTATGTTGGCAAACGTATTAGATATTAATATGACTATATATGAGATATTATGGCCTGTCCCTCAGACGTCTCAGCCTTCTCAGCTGTATCAAACAAAAAACAATACAATAATTACATAAACCTATATGCCACATGTTGCAGACAACCCTGTTACTGCCTAATTCCCCCCATTACTGCATTCATCAGTCATGTGTAAACCTTATACAGCAGCACACATCTGGTAATCAGCCGAGTATCTGTAACTTCAACTAACCTAGACTGAACATGATAGAAACTCATAGTCATTAAAACTGCACAACACTGTATATGAAACTATGGCAGTTATTTGACAGTGTAATCAAAAACGTGAGTTGAAAGTACATGTTTGAGTATGTAAGGAGCAGCTGGATCATCTGATATGTGCCCTGGCAGTAAATGTGCTCTGTGTGCTGACACACTAGGTACTGCAGAACAGGGTGTCATGAAAATCAGCTGGTCCTGTCACTCTCACTCAGCTGTGACTCTGTGTGTGTACGGGACACGTGTACAGGCTGAGCCGCATGTGGAACAGAGAGGATCATTCATTTGTCTTTAATCAGGCCTTTTTTCTTACTTTTTCCAATCAAACTTCAGTCAGCCTGATAGATCACATTTCTTACCCTCATTACAAGCCCACACAGCATGCAGATGTCAAAATATCAGCGAAAACTCTTTTAGATAATCAACAACCAATCATTCTGCAAACATTCCAAAATTAGACTGCACCTCCACCTCACCGAATCTGTCATATTTTACCTTAAAATGAACAGCAAAAATGATTCATATTAAGAAAATGAAGCATATTGTAGGACCATTACGTTTTGTTTAGCGGTGTGACACCGCTAACGGTTGTTTTAGGTAATAAACTGTAATTAAAAAAGGATTAAAAAGATACCAAGCAGTGTGTACTATTCTGAATTGAATTGGTTATTTTAATACAATAATAATTATTTTATTATTAAATTGTGTCTATGAGGGGAATATATAGGGGATGTGTAATTGCCATAATAATAATAATAATACTTTTTCTAAGATCAGTATCTCTTATATATATCCATTCCTATATAATAACATTGTATTCATAAGAAATGCCTGTGATACTAAAGCAATACATTATTTAAGTGCACATGGCACTAATAACAATGTGACAGACAAGTTGCAAGAGAAAGAAAGATAGAAAGAATAACTGATGAAGCACCACAAAAAAACCTCACTCACCCCTTTTCCCATGTTCGTTGGTAATGAAGCACAGACACACGGATCTCTCCCACTCTCTCCTCACACGTGTGGAAGACACTGGTGGCTTTTTTTGGAGGTAACATACCCCCTTCACTACCCGGTAACACACACACACAGCCTGTTCTCTCTCTTGATTTGTGCCTGAGGGTAACCCGAAGCTGACTTCCCACCCCGTGCCCTTACACACACACACACCCTTAATGCCCATGGCAGAGGAATTCTTTGTACCCGCACCTGCTACAGCTTTACCCCTTGTTCTCTCTCACAGAAACACACACACATACATACAGGATCATTTTTATGCCCAGTTGAAGGTCCAGAAATGACTGAACAGTGAGGAGTGCCATTATGATGATCTGTTGATTGTGATGTGGCTTGAGGGTTCCTCTCACATCTAAATCAAGTCTTGTAACTACAACTGCTGTCATGTGTGTGTTAGATCTGCTAAGAACTGGACCAGAGAGAGCAGCTGAACTTCTGACCCCTTCCACTAGCATGAACATCAGAGATAAATCATGATACACAATTTATTGTTACTGTGGAGGACGTATTTGGCATTTTCGGTTTGCTTAAAGGTAGGGTGCAATAGCAAGCTAGCTCTGAAAGCACACAATCCCACCCTTACTTCAGCTCGATCTCCAAAACCAGGCCTCCTCCAATCATGAACGCATACATAGTTTGACAGGCAAGTAGGACATTCTATCATTACATTTGGACTGGATGCAATAATAAGACGATTATTTTATAGTCCTGCATCTCCCACAGAAGATATATATATATATCTTATATTGTCTACATATCTTTATATATATATATATATATATATATATATATATATATATATATATATATATATATATATATATATATATATATATAAAGATATACTTATTATATACTTAGAGACTTTCAACCAGCATAACAAAAAATGTTTCTGGCACAAGTCACCTACCCTGCCATTAATTCCTTGTTTTTTTAGGTTAATGGTTTATACATCAGAATGTCTGAAGTCTAGCAGAAGCAAGACATTTCCTCTGTTTATAATGTATTATGCAAATGCATAAAGTAAATGAGGTCTTTTTACCTCCCCCAGAAAGGAAGTCTTAAAACCTAAATCTACATATTAGATCATTTCAATTATATATGTCCCATAAAAAAGTTTGTATGTCCCATAAAAAAAGTTTACAGGGCTTTTAAATGTTCCAGTAACCAAAAACACTAATTTACAAGTTTAAATTGTGTAAATGTTCCTCTGGCTCTAAATAGACCCTAGTGAACAAAATTAGAGTTTGCCCGCAGAGGTAACCATAGCAACAGTCAGCTGCTCTGGTGCTACATCAGTTTCGGATGATGCATAGACATAATACAAATACAATATTACAATATTTTTCCCATAATGCAATGCACAGATGCTCAGAAGGGATCTGGTTTTTATTGACATTTTCTGAAATTATTTGAAATTATTTCTGAAAGTATTTCCTTTTTACAACACATTATACAGAGAACCAATGTTAGTCAGGTTACAGTCAAAATAAAAGTAAAAAAATAATTAGAACGTTTACGTCTGAAGAGAGGATGGTTACCCAGACCTGCACCAGTACAGGTGCACAATACGTACAACGTGAAAATTCCCCCGTATTGAAACACAGTTTAATGGCAGGTATCATGTGGCTGTTCGACATTTACTCTAAGATGCATAAAAAACATCTGTCTGTGGGCTAACAAACATAACATTTCCCACAAGCCCTTGCAGTTCTACAATTTTTCCAAGCGTTACAGATGACGACCCATCTTTGGCTCAGTGTGGACAAGTATAAACATGAAGACTTGGAAGGAAAAGCGTATCCTCTGAGATTGGGATGTTTGTTGGACTTTCGCTTTTCATCAGAGTCTTCCTCACAGTATTTCCTGTTCCGTTTCTCCCTCAAAAAAAACCTCTCAGTATCCTTCTGTTCTAATTGTAACACCTCCTCTTACGTTAGCATGCTAACGCCCTGATGGTAAACATCGTTTTGAAGAAACAGCCACATGATTTTTGCCACGTCAGTCAAAGAAAGTGCAGAAATATTATGACACATAATTAAACTATATTACATTTCTGCAACCAACACACAAACAGTACCAGGGTGCTAATGCACATCTTGTCATTACTAAATTTACTTACAGTGATATCATGAATATTGCTGTAACGTTTTTGTGTTGTTCCCCTAACATGTTGAGAGATTACAGACATGTCGTCGAACAAAAAACATACATGCCAAAGCGTGGAAAAACACGCGTGTTTCATAGTCAGCAGAGAGCTAGCTACATTTTCTTCTTTTGTTTTTCTTTGCTGTCATCGTGACAATATGGCCGAATAAAACATTTCTCCTGTGGGCAGCAGGGGGCAGGAGAGAACACGGTGGTTTTCTTACCAGCACAAACGTGGATGAGAAGAAGTGGTGGCGGATGAGCGTTTGCACGGTTAGAGAGGAGGAGGTTTAGAAAGAGGTGAAATAAAACTATGATTTGCGGTGAAGTGATGGGCCTTACTCATACATTGGGTAGGCCATGTCCCTGGGGCCGGCCCTCATAGGACAGACATTTAAAGAGACAGAGGAGGGAAGAGCGAGAGACTTCTCCAATTACAAGTGGGGGTTAAAATAATCAGCTGTCTGTCAGACAACAGCGTATGCAGACAGACACATAAGAGAAGTTGGTTCTGAGTGTTCAGTTACTCTGGCTGTGTTTGTGTCTCTCTGCCGACAGTATTGACTTCATTCTGTGGAGTTCAGTCACTGCAGTCAGAGCAAACACACACACACATTCTCTAACACTCTTAAAGTGGGCACAGAACGGCTGTAAACCACACCAAGAACAAAAGAAACAGCTTCTGCAGCTCCAGATGTTTATGCAACATTGCATAAATTAAAAAAACTGAACATGGGCAAAAACATGGGTGTTAGTTTGTTTTTGAGAAAGATGGAGCAATTCGACGGACAATGAGCTCTGTTTGAAGGTGAGAAAGTGTGTGTGTGTGATTCAGTGGCTAAAAATACTAGTGATAAAATGTAGCGCTCAGTAAATGAAGGATGGGGGTGGGGCTACTTTAGGGGGCCGGCCTACAGAGGCAGAGGAAGTGATGTAATAGCACCAGTATATCAGATAATGAGAGAGGTGAATTATAGATGAAACAGTCAAAAATACAAAGAAAAAGTGTCAGAAAAGCTATAAAGAAAAGAGGTTAAAGAGTTGAAAGACCAAAAACAGAGTAACAGGCAGTAAATATATGTACATGTATACGTACATATATATATATATATATATATATATATATATATATATATATATATATATATATATATATATATAAAACACAGAGGAAAAAACACAAAGAAAGAGAGAGAGAGAAAAAAGAAAAAAGACAGTTAATGTAAAATTCCAAAATAACTTTTGTAAGAAACAAAGTGTGAAAAATGTGTGGCTAAGATTTTATGTTTGTGCATTACAGTGTATGTGTGTACTGTGAGAGCTCAGAGACAGAGAGAGAAAAAAAGAGAAAAAGAGAGAGAAAGAGAGAGAGAGAGAGAGAGAGAGAGAGAGAGAGAGAGAGAGAGAGAGAGAGAGAGAGAGAGAGATGGAAGAACAGTCTGTCACTTAACAAGATAAAAGCTTCAGCATTCTGCTAGTATTACAGCTCTTGTAAACACGCCTGTCAGAGTGTGTGTGTTGTACAGGAAGTGTCTCAACTTTGGGTTTTGTTGTAAATATGTGATGCTGTTGAAGTGTTTTTTGCATCAGCATGCTGAAAAACCGTGTCCTAACCAGGTGTGACGCATCATCTTTGAAGCAGCAAGTCATTTTTCTGTCCTCACTGAAAACAAAAATCAACATCAGAATCAGGTTCAGCCAATCAGAACAGATGTATGATATACAGCTATAGGGAGCAGGATTTTGCATCAATGATATTTCACATTGGCAGAGGCCTGGCTCAACGTGATGAAGATGGAAATACCAACAAGTGACCGACAAAATGTTTTGACAAATTTTCATCCAACAACACTCCAAATTTAAATGGAAGGAATTATCGCTCGTCACTTCTTTGTGTCGCACGTAATTAGGATGCAGTTTTAATGACAATGCACGTCTTTTTCGGAATAGATTTTTCACCCCTTTCCTATCCTCCTGTTTTTGGATTCATCTAATACTCCTCTCCTCCAAAGCTCTCCATCACCCCATCTTCTCATACCCCTCTCTCTCACTTGAGAGCGATTTTGCGTGCAAGTCGAGAAAAGAACTCGCCGGGGCCTGTTTTACTTTGTTCTCCTTCTCTTTCCTGTTTAGTGAGCTCTAGCTCAATGGTCATAAGCACCCTGCTCTGCCTGCCCGCCCCCGCTGCCTCTTCCTGGGCTTGGATCTGGGTGGAGGCAGCCCCAATCTGGAGCTCTAGCTCTCTGCTCCTCAACCCCTATTTCTTCTCCCTGCGAGACTCCTGCTTCTTCTTTTCTGATGCTGCCGCCTTCAGCTTGGCCGGATCCATCACAGCCGAAGCCTGGAAAGAGAGAGGGAGCGTGGAGAGGGGAGGAGTGAGTCACTACGGGGGAGGAGAGAGAGAGAGAGAGAGAGAGAGAGAGAGAGAGAGAGAGAGAGAAAGCAAGAAGATAAAGAGAAAGGGGGAAAAGGAAGAATTTATGGTTAGGCTGGGATGGTCAGATGAGTTATCGGACGTAAAGAACCAGAATAAGGGAGGTAGTTTCATTACAGAAAGGAAGAAAGAGAGAGAGTGAAAAGGTAAACAAGTGGTTAGAAGGAGAGGAACACCAGGGGAACTTTCGGTTTCTGGAAGGGAGGACAAAACAGGAAGTGGCCAGTTAGGGAGTGACTGCGTGACATCACAGCACCTGAATAAAAGAACTCATTCAGCTGAACTTTCACCTCTTCATCTTTGGACCACTGAAACATGGCTGATTATCTTTTATCTTTACTCCATGAGCCTCAGATTCGCTTGCTCTGTCAGTAAATTGAAAGGTGCTTTACATGTATTATTTACATCTATTAACGTGAAGTGTGTAATTCTTTTCATGTAGCTTTGACATATTTCAGTTTATTGTGCAAACACTATAAGTAAAAACTGTAATTACGTTTTTGATAGGTTGATTTTCCTAAAGGAGTGTTTGGAAAAGAATAACGTTATTTAGTTATTATTTGGTACTGCAAGTGGCTCGAAATTTACACACTTCACATTTAAAGAAATTTTGTGGGATAAATACAAGTTAAGCTCTATTTAAGCTTATATGAAAATAATTTATAAGGCTACACATGCTGTCCATAGAGCTTTCAAATGCTGCACGTGATTGCTTTGTGGAATGGCACAGTATATCACAGAATATCACTCTTTATGTTTGTGACAACACTGGACTCTTTAAACAGCAATCCATTTTTTTCCAAAAACTGGAACGCTGCAGTCAGGTTTTTTGTTTAGCGAATCAGAATTTTTCTGCGTTCAGTATGAAAGAACAGTGTTTCACTGGATGTCAAATAACATCATAAGATGGACATAATTAGATTTTTCTTATGTGACACTGAGATGTGTTGCTACTCTGACCGAAACTGTCTCCAAGCATCTGTGTTTATATTCTTTGGGCGGAGCTTTGGAAAAAAGGGGGCGTATCTAATCCAGTGGTTAAACCCATAACAGCTAACATCACTTACAGCATTTTAACTTGTATTTATTCTGTGCTCAAATCTCATAGAGACAAGCATATAAACCACTTCAGTTTCCAGAGTATCTTGCATAAACTGATGCAGCAGGTTTCTAGTATACTCTTAAAAATAAAGGTTCCCAAAGGTTTCTTTGTCCAGGTACATGGTTTCATAAAGAACCTTTAACATCCACAGAACCGTTCTGTTGCACAAAAGGTTCTTTGTAGTAGAAAAAGGTTCTATAGAACAAAAAGAAACTTTTGTTGTAAAAACCTTTGACTGAAAAGTTTTTGTGGGGAACCAAAAGGGTTCTTTAATGACATCACTGTGAGGAACCCTTTTTATTTAAGAGTGAATGAGTTTTTATACAATGTGTTAAACTCCTGATAAGTCTGCAGCGTGTGGACCCTTTATCAACCTGACTTCAGATCATTGGAGGGCGGACACTCACAAAACCAAGAAATGAAGAAATCAAAGACAGAAAGTGGAGCTGACAGACACAGCAGTACAAACAGAGGAATGTACAGTATATAGGAAGAAATAACATAAAGAATGAATAAAGAAAAGGCAATAAAAACAGATAAAACACAAACGATACACGCTTGAAATTCTGGCAGTTTGATCCTGTAAGAGATGAGAAGACTACAGTGTGATTGTACATGAAAGAATCTGATGTGATTCAATTTGACAGCATCTTACTCTTGACCTGCAGGAAGAAGAGACACAAAGAGCTGGAAAAGACATCTAAAGAAGAAAAATGAGTGATGGAATGAAAGTGAAGCATAATGGACTTGAAAAGTGTGTAAAAGCAAAAAAAAGAAGAGGAGAGAGAGTCAAAGTGAGAAGAGTGCAGAATAAAGCAGTGTTTGAAAGACTGGCGGGTTAGCACAGAGAGAGACGTGTGAACTTCATTTGAATGCCAGCACATGGTCTGAATGACACTCGGGAGCTGCGCGGCTGCAGCTGGGAATGCGTTCTTATAAGGTGTTCCTGAAGCTTAATTAGTGGCGCATGGTGCTCGCAGGACTGAATTCCCGGGAAACACTAAACTAATAAAATTAGCGCACCGTGAGTCGCTTTGGATGAGGGCTTCTGCCAAACGTGTAAATGTTATTCACAACTGGCTGCTTTTTTAAAGCGTTACTGCTAATTAGTGCTCCGATAACAGTTCCTAAACAGCTGCAATTCTTTGATCTATAGTGCCACAGAAAAATAAATTGTTCTGAAACTCAGGAACAAGCACTCCGAATGAAAAAGACTGAACGCTGCAATGGAAGACAGAAGCAATACAAACACAACGTCCAGTTTTTTAAACATCATATTAATGGTATTGCTTGGTTGTAAGAACATTTTTCAAACATTTTTTAATTCTGTAACGTTTCACGAACAACGTAAGAATAATGGTTTTGATTATATATGACATATAACATTAAAAACGTTCTACTAACGTTACTGGTAACGTTGCTACTGACTGAGAAAACTTTTATTTTTAAATGTCCCCTGTTGGCTTTATTGCATAAGTACCAAAATCATTTTTAATCAAACTAAATTGGTAAATTCCTCATGATTTCCATCGCTACTCACAAGTGCCCTACACAGCCGCAATACCCCTCTCAGCTCTTTGCACTGGGAAGGGCTACACAGCAGTCCTGCTACCCAACAGTCTTTGCAGCATTACATCAGCAAAGTGTGCATCCAGATGAGGACCTCAGAGCTTTGTGACAGCTCCATATGTAGTTTAACATAAACACAACTACATGTACTGGAAAACAAATACAGCGACAGGCATCGCTGATGTGGTTTTGTTTATGGTGAATGACTGGCATGCAGAGAGAAGCACAGATGCTGAGGTAGTTGTAGCCTAAAGTCTTGCTTTTCCTCCAGTGCTTGTTCTATATGAGTCTGATAACATTCAGTCTAATGCCTTTGAGCCCTTAAAAGACGTCATGTCTATCACAGACAGCCATCAGTAGAGTACCGAGGAACTACATGTGTGCATTCATCGCAGTTTGAATAATCTGCCTAGTTTATGTTTCTGTATAACTATTTCGTATCTTCAGTCTAACTTTCCCTAAAGTTTATTGAGACGTGTTCCATGACTTCTTGAGCTGAATGTAGAGACAGGCCACGTGTTGAAATATTAACATGTTTTAAAGGCACATTTTTTAGCCGGGTTATTAAAACACAAGCTTGGCAAAGAGTTTTTAAGGAACCAAACAGCAGAATAAAGAGGGAGAGCAGTGGAGGACAGGAGGTCTTTAACAGAGCGAGTGTGTGTGTTTTAAGGTGTAGGCAGGTGGTCACTTGCCTGTCTTTGCTGTGCTCCCTCTTTTCCTTTGCCTTTCTTGCCACGTCTGTTTAGGGAAAAAAGAAACACAAAAACTGAATGAACTGGTGTTGCCCTCTGGTTGTCGGAGGCCTGAATTGCATGTTATCTAGTTGATCTAATACTCCCTGGCCTTGCTAGGGGGCTCCATCTGTGCCTTGCTTGTAACGTGTGTGTTTTTGTGTGTGGGTCAGTGGGGTCTGGGTCAGTGTGTGTGTGTCAGACTGACCTCAAGCTTAAGCTGAAAACTCGTCGGGCGACCAGGAAACGCATCAGATAGTAAATTGCCACAATTAGGATCAGCAGTCCCAACACTACACCAATAATGGTCCCTGTTATCACACCAGCCTGAACAGGAACTGAGAGAGAACGAGAAAAAGAGACCCAAGGTTGGGAATGATGAGGTCTCCAGAACAGAGACCCCTTGTATGGGTCTATTAGGTTTGTTGTGTCCTTTAAAGTAAGTTTATACAGTATTCGAATTTACAGGCTACATTACTGAAAAAAATACTTCCAAACTACATCAATCACTGTCCACCGAGACATTTTCCCATTTCTCACATTTT
Organism: Chromobotia macracanthus; assembly: GCA_036877525.1. NCBI lineage: Eukaryota > Metazoa > Chordata > Actinopteri > Cypriniformes > Botiidae > Chromobotia > Chromobotia macracanthus. The sequence continues at coordinate 2,972,340 of JAZGTH010000038.1, forward strand.
TCTTACAAACAAGCTGGCATAACCCACAAAAACCAGGTTAAAGCTGCTGTTAAACACAAAAAAGAAAACTCAAAATCACCTGTGCAAAAAAGCACTTATTTGAGAAATAAGACTCTGCACAAGGCAGCCTTTCACAGAAATTGTGTTCTCAGGAAGAAAGTTATGACCAAACAAGAAAACCACTCTGGTCTTTCATGCTATTTTGTGTTTCCATTAGCAGCAAACTTTCATCTCTTGCCTTATGATCTCCTAGATTTTGTATGCCAGTCTGGAATAAGATGAACCTACAGGCAAAACGCAGGTCTTGATAGTTAGGCGGTGAACTCTAGCATGAGAAGAAAGTAAAGCAGCCTGGCTAGTTTTCGTGTGTAGCCATCAGCGCTCCTGCTACTGCGGTTTCTCTGCGAAGCGGCCAGTTCCACATCTCCTACACAACAGTTATCATTTATGACATGTTTTTCTTACAGTAGCTGAGGGGATCTGTTAACGTTCTCAAACTATTACCTTTCTCAAGAATCTTTTACCTTTCTCAAACACCAGCAGCCGAACGCTGGATGGACGGCCCACAATGTCAGGTGGGTTCTTGGCATCACAGGTAAAGGTTCCATTGTCACTTAAGTCAAGGTTCCGGATCAAGATAGAACCATCACGCCGAGCTGGGTTCCCCACAAACTCCAGACGATCCTGGAATGGGCCTTTGTTATCCACATAGGCCGCACCGCCTGTGTAGTGGAAAATCTAAAAAAATAACCAGACAAAGATGATTTAATCACATTATATATTTTGCAATCATAATTGTATAAACAACATAAGACGTATTTATCCCTCACACATGAATTTCATATGTGCACAAACACGTGTGACCACACGTGAAAAACATCACCATGTTTCATATGTTATTCCATGGATTTCCCATGAATCAAAACCACACATTCCACATACGATCATGTGTGTCTCATTTCATGTGTCTTTTCTGTAAGAGTAAATAAACAGCAACCTTAAAATGTGTAAAATCTGAACTAGTTTACAAATCAAGTTAAATGGGACAACCTTCACTCTGGATGAGATTTAAAATAAACAAAAACAGTTTTTTAACTCTGTTTTTCCATCTTAGCAGCTCCCAAATGGAAAAGTATGAACGAACATCAACAAATCACCTGCAGCTGATGAACTAAAATTGCAACACTAAAATTTGAAACACAAAATTTACACCTACAAGGCAATAATATTCATATTTCAAGTAGCTTTGAGTTTAATTCAGTAGTATGGTAATTATCTCTACACACTATACAGACACAAGGGCATTGTGGGCAGGTTTTTATTCAGATATTTGAGTTGCACTACCAGTACACACCTTTAAACCAGTGAAATACAGTCACACCATGTTTATTTTTCTTGGCACTTCTAATAAATATGGTGAGGCTTCATGTGTAATTAAATTTAGTGAGTTAAAAACTCATTCGCTAACATAGCTTCTCTCAAGCAAGTGCTGCATTTTGTAATATTTGAAATGCAAACCTAAGGCATTCTTTCGTGCAATTTTTTGATGATGCTTGAAATGTCTTCTGTACTGATTTCATGTTAAAGTTCTACATTACAGGTGCAAGTAAAGTAAACAGCAGACATCATCTTTACTGTAAAGATGGTGTCATAGAGGATTTTGTAATTATGACAGAATTCATGAAACAAAAAAGAATTTCAATTAATTACAATAACTACATAATTAATAACATAACTGTACTGAATAAATAAATAATATAGTTATTATATAATATATATAATATAATATATATAATAATTAAATAATTGTATTAATTTGAATAAAGCATATTAAAGTGTAATTCCAAAGGCTTTAAAAACAAAATGTTTAGAACAAACGTTCTGTTTGTTGCCTCGTCAGCTATCACTGCCTTCTACCAGGTGTCCAATCAATTTGCACCAAAATATAGAAGAGGTTGATTTGAGGACTCTGAGGTCAACAACAAAAGATATGACAAGCGCTTTCTTCTCTCTTTTAAACAGAAATAATCGTAATTATTGTGCTTTCCTAACTTTATAATAAATCTGGTTGCATCAGTATTGTTTAGATTGTTCTTTGAATTTTATTGTTTGGATCGTATTCCTGATACCCGCCACCAGCTGAGAACCTCTGTGTGTAATTCTGAGGCTATTCTGAAATCACAGGGAAACAAAACTGTTGTTATGCAGCTATCATTTCTGAAATCTAAGCTGCAAAAGAAAATTGTTGTTTTCTTTCCAATAGTATTTCTAAATAGTCAAACATTCAGCCAAAATACTCTAAAATGAAATAAAATCACTGCAGTTCACCTGCATCAAAAAATGTCTTTTTGTGAACCTCAGTACAAGTGTTTATTCTGAGCCATGACCTGTCTTACGTAATTATTATCAAAATTATGTAAACTTAAAATTCTGTTTTTGTGCGCACAATTTTTAGACAGTTCTTGAATGGCAATAATAAATATGAGAGTAGGAACCAATGTGCTGTTATTGGACAGGGTGTGTTTTAATGAGAGTGTGTGTGTGTTTCTACGCACTGAGATGATGTCTTTAGCCCCATCTTGGCGGTAATTCCATGAGAAGGTCACTTCTGGGGAGGTCCAGTGCCAGGAGAAGAACGAGCAGGAGAGTCGGACATCTGATCCCATCAGCGCATGTCTCTCCCAGCTGGTGTACACGACAATAGCCGAGCACTGCGTGGCTGGAACACACAGAGCGAGCAATATTACCCTACAGAACTGAATCACTTTCCTTATGAATGGTTGCCATGGAAACATTCATTAGCACAAGTTGATTTAATTAACAAATGTCAAGCTAAGATTGTAAACAATTAGATATATATTTATATATATATATAACAATTATGCTAATGTAGTGAATGTTTTATATTTCTGCATGAATAAACTGATGCTGAATAAAAATCTAATAAATAATAAATAAAATACAGTGAGGTACATGTGTTATGTTTTTTCAAGCAGAAGGTAAACACACCGAATGCCCAGATGACACAAAAACACTTAGAACAAAATGAAAAATCAAACGCTGTTCAAAAATAAACAATAACATAAACAAAGGTGTTTTTCTCTATATGTGATCAGTTATAATAAATATTAGTAAAGCAGATAATAAAGCGTTTTACTGATCTATCTGATCTCTTTTACAGGTACACACCAGGTGTACAAAGCACAGGTACCCCTGATTATACAATTATTCTGTTATACTGTACGAAGTTATTTAGTTATGAAACAATAACACTAACTTTAGTTTGTTTACCATGTAGAAAAGTATGCAATACAAAACAGATGAAATGTTAAATGGAGTGTTTTGAAGTGTATTTACCTATGCCCAAGAGCACCACGGATGTCAACACCAGTACAGACCGCATGATCTCTCTCTGATCTCCCCGCTGGTCAGTATATGAGGGGTTCCACAAGAGCGAGGGATAGAGAAAGGAGAAGAGATGGAGGGATGAAGGGACTGAGACCAGAGGGCATCAAGATAACAGTATTTAGTCCTTGACTTTATACCCAACCACACCCCAACTCTAAGCCCCACCCACACCACATTATTATCTATTTGGCCCCACCCCAAAGGGGTGTGATGCAATTCTCTCTCTCTCTCCATCGTCTCCCTTTAAGGACCGTGATACAAGTGATACAATAACCTAAGAGTAAGTCTGTTCAGTTAATAAAAGCACTATAGTATACAGTTGTATATAAGGGACAAAAAAGACCCAGTTTAAAATTAAACTATCATGAATGAAATGAATCTCAAAGTGAGTCAGATTGTATTTGGAGTTCAGCAGGTGTATCTGCGGTTTAATACTTTTTTCTTTTCATCCTGTCATGGTTCAGTGCTGTTTGTCTGTAATCCTTCCTCTCTTATGCTGATAGTTCAATTTTTATAAACAAAACAAACCCGGAGGAACTGCACGCTGGGCTGAAAACACAATGAGCTGCAGATCTTCTGACCCGGTCGCCGCTCATCTGCCGCTCACAGTCACCTTAATGGGAAAGAATGATGCTCCACTAGCATTACTAAAAGGAATCAGAAAACAATAATTGCTTTCAAACAGGTGTCCCCTGCCTGCCATTAGTGACACCAAACAGGTTGCCACACCCACAACTCAAATTCAACAATTCTCAAGAGTCAACAATTGTGTAACATGAAATATGGCAGATGTAGTTATATGTTGCCTTACATCAGGGGCGATTTCAGTCTTATTGGGGCTCAGTCCACAATGAGGGTATCATAAAAGATATTTAATATATTGTTTGTATAGTAGGGTTGCATACTAACTAGCTACTAACTACTGCAGTATTCATGCGTGTTAAAAAGGGACCGAGATGATAAAAATGTATGTACAGATTACAGTACAGTTACATGGGATGGTGCACCTCTACAAAGGGCCCTCACAACACCTTGGCCTTGCAATTAAAAGAGCCAATCATCGGCTTGTGTACTCCAAAACATGCATGTCATTTGCTGGACCTGCAAGGAGAAGATTTTTTATTTGAGATTAAAAGGCACAGCTTTAATACCACCATTATTAGATATTACTCCAGTTTCAAAATACATCTGTACAAATCTACATCATCAGTTCTGCAGAGATATCCGCTCAGACATGGTACCAATATGAGAGTGAACTGATTTGCCTGCAATCTTATCTACAAAAATCATATGAACATATTATCATATCAAGTTATTCAAAAGATCTTAAGAATTCTTAGATCTTAAACATTATTTTGCAGGAGAAAAGTAACATTGTTTAAACTGATCATTTTTCAGAAAGAAAACAATACCACAGCACCTTAACACCTTCTGGAAGACATTTCAGAACAGCTGCTAGTGGAACATATTGTCTATTTTTTTCTGTTTAAGGTTTTAAAAGATTTAATTAACTATCTTGACTTATTAAAAGATTCAACATGTGTGTGTCATTTGCCACCACAGCTGCTAAGCAAGCAGTATGAATACAGGCAACCCATCTATCCCATCTTGCACCCGCCTTCCTGCCCCTAACCCACACACACACACACACACACACACACACACACACACACACACACTCTACTCTCAATTATCAATTATCAATTACTCTCAAAAATTATCACAATCATTGTGTCGAAATGCAAAACACAGAAAATTACAAAATTACATCTTCAAGATGAGAAAACAAGTAAATAATATTCAAACATATGACAATAACAATGTCACGTACAGAGAGAGAGTCAACTCTTGACCCTGCTTCTCCTCTCTCTGCCCTTTCATCAGGACATGTTGGAGAGATGAGACAAAGACCTCTCTTTCTTCATCCTTCTCTTTCTCCAGCTCTCCCTCTCTGCAGATTCCTCTCCTCTGCTGACGTCTTCCAGACACAACAATACAGCGAGCGAGAGACAGAGGGATATGGGGCGAGCAGGCGGGACTAGTTTGGAGCAGTTTTTTTTCTCTTCCACCATCTCTGCATCTAGACACAAAGGTTTGCATTCTTTCACTCCTCCAGTTTCTCACCCACTTCTCTTCTTCCAGAAGAACACACAAGAGCATATTAGAGAGGGAGATATAAATACATGAGTTGATTTAAGGACACGTGCAGAGAGGAATGAAAGCAGACAGACTTAAGATAAGATTTAAAGGTGAATATGGGGTTGAATGTTCAGGGCAGATCACCATGCTTTGGAAACTGGATGCTGGCGTGTGGGTCCCTATAAGGTGCTTGACCATATACAGCTGGCCATAGACAATCTTCTTGACTAGAAAGACCACATCAGTTGACCTGCTGTTACACTAGCTTAAACATCATAGCTATGCTGGTCCTCCACCTGGATCACTAGACTGGTCTTTCACTTTAAAGATTGTAAGACCTACCTGTCTGGATCATCCTACACAAGGTTTGAAGATTACCCTGCAGTCCACTGAGGTCCAGACCTGGTGCTGCAGTGGATCACAAAAGAAGAACTTTCTTTAAAATTCAGGAACAATTCCAAGTACAATTCCAATCTATAGTATAAGAAGCTCATTCTTATAACATCCTTACAAAACGTACCATAGTATTAATATGATTTAAAATCATTACTGCCATTACAATTATCATTACAATTACTGCCGTTGTGTGGTAATCTTTACAGTACTGATACTCTGATATACATGTATGTAGAACCATGCTATTACCATCACTGTACCATGGTATGGCCACAGTATTTTTTAGAGTTGATTAATATTCCTCTCTCTCTTTATACTTTGTTGTAGCTGGAGCCAAAGCACATTTTTAGACATATTTGAATATATTGGAATTCCAATAAATGACACGGTTTAATCAGCCTAAGGATAAAACAGGCCTAGATTTAATAATACAGGAAGACTAGTCAGATACACCCAACGCCAAGAAAATAAAGCTTAAAAACAGTGTTGCTAAAATGACATTTCCACTTGTTTCCAAGGTTACGGAATCTTTCCTTCTCCTTTATTTGGTTCACATCTAGAGGGACAGTGAACCTTATTACACATTTCTGTAAATGAGCCAGATTAGCAATTCTGACCATTTTTCAGTCCCTGGGCAGGTATGGCTAAAAAGAGACAAAAGAGAGAGAGACAGAAAATGTATCGCACACTGTAAGAAATGCACTGATGGGTGAAGACTAAACAGCATGTTTAAAAGATTAAACATGAAGATTAAACAGCAAACAGGGAATGTTCTCAGAATGTTGGCTAGCATTCTCTTAAAGTTATCAATAACATTCTTTCAGTAACATTAGTCAAAATTTTTTTCATGTTATGCATTTCAAATACATTATTCTGCAGATGTTAATGGAACGCTTTATAAATGTTACCAAATTAAAAAACGTTCTTATAACCAAGCAAAAACCATAATACAACGTTTAAAAAAACATTTCTAAGAATTTCTTACATTTTCAAAATAATTTAGTTTCTACTTAATGGAAACGTTAGGTAAACATTCTTACAACCTAAAATTGTTAGCTGGGTTTGTAGCATTCATATGGAAATCATACAGCATGACCACACCGTTGACATTGGGTTTGACATTGACGGAACGACCAATCAAAACGCAGCATCAGCAGAATTCCAGATGAGAACCACTGGAACAGTCTTGACTGACAGCTGTGGAACGACAGAGAAAGACGGACAGCTGGAGAAAAACCTGTAACGAGAAAACTGAGAAGAGATTACTGATGCCTGTGTGTGTGTGAGCAGTGTAAAGCTGCAGTGTATTCATGACTGTAAACAGATAAAATGTGCAATAATAATTTTAAATGAATTCATACAGCACCTGCTTTACACAAAGCTAAAAGAACTTTTACAAATATCTGAAAAAATGAGAACGTACCTCAGAAAGATTTGAGCTTTGACTGTTAAAAATTAATAAACGTCTTTTAGAAAATTAAGAATTGTCGGCACAATGTAACACATGCGAGGTTTAGGGCTGTCCTGATAAAGGAAAATGAGATTTATCAGTCATTATTGTAATTGTTACCACTTATACTAGCAAAGTGGAAAATATTACATGAAGACTGATAAAAGCAATGTGATGTACAGTTCATGATCATTTCTGAGCTGAGGCAGGCTCCTAAATTCAGCACAGAAATCTATATTTAAAGAGCAACGGTGGACATAAGGAATCTAATGAGCTTTTATAAACAGAACATTGTAAAACTCTTCAGATTCATAACTACAAGCGTCACAGATTCAGCAACGCTGGCTTTAGTAACAGTTACAGTGTTACAGTGTGATGCATGATGACAGCTGAAGCAAAATCAGGGCTTTGTCACATTCCCAGGAAATGCACAAACTGATTAAATGTACTGATACTTTGTGTGCCAGTGACTTTTGGATAAAAGCAAATGCCAAATGCATGAATCATTGTATCCTTATACTGCTGTTTCACCTCGCAAATCTGTTTACAGCTGCTATCCGTAATTTATTTTGGTTAAAAATAAACAAAAAACAGTTATTGAGGAAGCACATAACAGATGAGTGTTCAACATGGCCTCCTTACCCCAATTCACAACAGTAAGTTAACAATGATTTATAATTTGAGCTGTCAGGTCGGATTTCCCAGGAAGTGTCAGTTTGGCTTCGTTTAACTTCAAGATACATAATGAAAAGTAAGTGAAGTAACCTGTAACGTTTTGGTTTAAACAGAGATGGCGACAGAAAGTCAAAAGTTACACAATGTAGTTTAAAAAATGCTAAAACACAAATACGTTCCATTAGAGGCCATATAACAGTATTGTCACCACAATTTAAATTCAGATTACTATGAGAGTTAGATATTAGAAGCTGGGAGGAGCTGAGTACATTCAGGGTGCTAAACATTCAGCTGGGCTGCTATGGAATCAAACAACAGCGGAAAACAATCAGAGAGCAATACTATAAAGTCTCATAAACACACGAATACACATTATCTTTAAACAAATGTTGAGCCGTTTGAGAAACCAGCTCTGCCCAATCAGAAGACTCGCCACACAGACGCAAGCAAATATAACTGTGTGCATCAACACACACCATCTATAAGATCATACCACATTGTATCTTATAACATTAGATCTGTATGTCACCAAATACCCCCCCACACACAGACACCATAGCCAAGGACCCTTCAAAATGATCTGACATCATCAAAATCAAGCCATGGGCTGCCGCAAACACACACACACACACGCCTTAATGGCAACAGAGCTGACATTCAGCAGGGCTGCGTCAAGACAAAGGCACGATCTGTCTTCTCTTCCTCCCTCCATTCGACCCTCTGCTCTTGTTCTCACATGGCAGGGATGTCACTGGGAGCTCCAAAACAAGGGATGCTGGGAGAGAGAGATGAAGAGAAGCAGAGGAGGAGCACAAGATGCAGAAGAAAGCCATTGTTCGGCCTCAAAGATGAGTTATTGTGTCGCCAAACCTCGTCCGCGGGTAGGAGTGAGGAATTGGAAGGCGAGAGAGAAATTTTCAGAGTCATTTTGCTGTTGTTCCTTTTCTCTCTTCCTCCTGTCGATGGGGGAGGACAGAAAATGGGTCTCGTTTCACCGATTCGGACCCTCTTGGGGAGCGTTTGAGTCTGTTTGCTGATAAGTTAGTTGCAGATAACACACGCTGTGTAGCGAGCCGCTTATTTACCCTGAGGAAACACAGACTCTGCTACAGAGACCTTTGAAGGCTCTTACATTGATATAGTGGTTCTTACTGAAGGGCCGTAGAAACACAAGCTGTGAGAAAACAGAATGAAAGTCACCAAATCCACAATCTTCTGCTCATATACTGTATGGCCAAAAATATGCAGAAACATCCCCTTCTAATGAACACAGCTGGCTGTTCCATCAACTTCTGTGACCATCTCAACCATCTTAATGCGACCGCATACAACAGCATTATAGAGATTCACCCGCTTGTGTTTGTGGAGGATGCTCTTCTATTCCAGTATCACGATGTACTTGTGCACAAAGAAAGCAGAGAAACAGAAAAATAATGGTTTACAGTGTCTGGTGTGGAACAACATGACTGGACCAGGCCTGAAACCTGAATCAAGCAGCTTTGGAACCAGTTAGCAGCCAGACTGTCATGGCCCAACCTCACTAAGGCTTCTGTGTCTGCATGTGAACCAGTCCTGGTACCCATGACCTAAGATCTAATGGAAAACTTTCCAGAAGAGTGGAACCTGTAAAAGCTGAGTATATAAAAATTAAAGAGGTAGCTCTCCCAAAAAAATGAAAATTCTTCTATCATTTACTCACCCCATATCATTCCAAACCTATGACTTTTGTCTTCTGAGAAACACAAAAGATGAACTGTCCCTGTTATATTTTTTGCCATGCCTTAGAAACGAAACGTTAAATGAGACATGAGAATATTGAGTGCATGCACTGATATTGGGCAACAGGGTGTTGTTTCCTCTCAGTTCCTCTGAAAGATATTAGACAGCAGTTTAGATCCGAGTTTTCTGCAGGCCAGACAAGTTCCACAGCAGACTTACAAAAAATGTTTCTCTATGGCCATTGCCTTGTGCTAAGCGGCACTGTCATTTTGATATGAAAAAACTGTTGCAGCAAAGCACAGAATTTTGTCATTTTGTAGTGTAGCTCTATTAACTATTTTCATCTGAATTACTGGAATAGCCAGACCTGTTTTTTTAGAAGTGGGTGTGTATATTAGCATTTCCTTTTTAACATTGCCTCTGTGTAGACTGTATATATTAGCAAAACTAGATCGACTTACAATTCCCAGATTTAAGTTAACAAAAATGTGGTTAGAAGAGCCCTTGATTAATGAACAGCAGAGGAGGACGTTTAGCTAAACACTTGAAGGCCCTCAAAAATCAACTTACATCCACAATCCAGATGAACCAACTCGATTCAGCTTGCGGGCTCTCTGTACAAGCGCCAACTGTTGAAATATTAATACTGTATTCATTTCAAATTGATTAAATTTGTATTAATTCAGCTTAATTCCTTTCGCAAAGACTTTCACAGATGAAGTCTCTCTTATGAACACCATTACAAGACTGTCACACCAGTACTTTAAAAATCTCTTTACAGTTTTAACTCTGACGGAAGAACAGCGTCAAAACCTGCCTCCTTTCAGAGAGGAAAAGAAAGGGAATTCTTTAAAAGGAGCGATGAGGAGGACAAAAGCTGGTGATAAAGAGAGAGAAAGAGCAGGATAATTTAATTTTCCATCTTCAGCCACTGACAATAGAACAGTTCCCCAATTCATCACGATGCCACTGCTCTAAATACACTCGCTCCAGCATGAATATGCGCTCACATGACCATCTCAGCCTAGAAACACAGTTAGAGCAGAAAACTACACTGCCACACACAGCACAGCACGCTTTCATGAGCAACACGTACAAAAACACCAGCTAGTAGCACTGTCTTCTTCAGTAGATTTCAGAATCTACAGTATATAATGCTGCATACCATGAAATTATCATCTAATAAAACCAGGGCACCACAGCAGCAACAGGATTTTTGTAGGGGAAACATGGGACACATGCACAAGAACAAACACACAGACACGCACGACAAAACATTTAACAAGTATCTCAGGCAGGCAGCTTGTGAAAAACACGTTTATTTGAGTTCCGTCATTTCATCCAGACTATTTACACGTTACATGTTCATCAAGTGTCACAGGATCATAGCATCAAAACAGCACATACTAACAGCCAACAAAATCCTGAAAAACTCCCATTTTTCCGTTTGAAAGAAGGTCGCCAGGAGGAGCCAATGAGAGAGCAGGACTCAGTAATAATCCTCCAGTTCCGGTTTATCACCCTGATTCTGTATCTGCTGCTGTTTCCTGTACAGATCAGCAATCTGAGAGAGAGAGAGAGAGAGAGAGATTAAATTCAATTTAATTTCTATAAAAATGTCACTTTTTGCATCAAGTATTTGCACGCTTGTTCTTTATATTACACATTATTGTTCACAGCCGAGCTGTGTTTGCACTGGCTAAACAAATTCAAAGTTATGTCATGCCAATAAAACGCTGAAAGAGAAAATGAGAGATAACTGATTTTGAAACTTTAGATTCAGATAAAAGTAAATCTGACAAATACGTGCAATTATGGTGACGTCACGCAAAAAATACACACTTCAGACAAACAGCACTGCCTAATCTGTGAAACCTGTGATAATGTTTGTTAAAGATGAACATTTCAAGATACCCACAACTTGAGTTTCTTCTGTTCAAACACACATGGAGCAAAGCAACGTTTTCTGACATGGGTGGGGCTTGAGGAGACCACTGGCATTGGTTACTTAAACCTTTACACACTGTGGTGCTGACGAGGGCGAGCTGTGTTAGATCAGCGCTTTTGTATTCAGTCTCTCATCTGTCGCCACATTTACTTTAGAATCAGTGATTATAGGGGTCCTGTGACGCTGTACTGAAACACAAATCTACTGACAGCAGCTGCGGGGCAGCGGAGTCTTACAAAGCAGAGACCACAGCTGTCTTATGAGACAACTTTTATAACATAACTTGGTTCCTCAAAATCACCAGTGAAGGTGTCACTAGTTGTCTGGGTGTAAACTTTACATTTTGATCACGAGTAAACAATGATTTTTTGGTACACATTTACAACCACTGAATCAAATTATCAATTTAACAGATTATAGTAAAATACTGAGGCTGTATGATTTTAATTGTCGGATACAGTGGAGAAGGTCACGACCTCTGAGGTGGGATGGACAAAATATTAACTGAGTGAGAATACAGACATTTGTGTTATGACATTTTTTGTTCGAAAATAGGTTATCAAACAAATCTAAATATTTTCACAACAAATAACGCAGCATTTGTGCCTCTGGGGCATTGTTGCTTTTTATAAAGTATTTAAAGCACACAATATTCACAGAATGTGTCTCATATCTCTGCGAAAGAGGGTGTGTGTGTGCGTTTATGTGCTTCCAACCGTCGGGGGTGAGGAATGAAAGAAAAGCAAAATAAATGAAGTGTGAAAACAAGGGGGAAGGAGTGAGTGGAGACAGTGTGGCACATAAAGAGATGGATTTCCTTTAACGGATCCACTCCACTCGCTCCGCTAAATCACAATGTCACCACGCTCTGAACTACAGCAGAGTCATTACGTTTGACTTTCAAAAAGGAAAACTACATTAAACTGTCGCTCTTCCTGTAGTTCTACTGCACACATGTGCAAGCACAAATGGTGTCATTTCCTGTATTCCATGCATTATGCATATGACATTTGCCTTCAAAAAAATTTATTCCCTGTGTGGGGTAATTATAATCAACTCCTACACGCTGGTGAATTCTGTCTTGTGAGTCTGTCAGACATACTTAAACAGATTTCCGGCGCAGCACTTGTTGGGTCATTAATTTTCCCACGTGCATGAATGATTGCTTGTCGTTCCGCGTTTTGTATCATACCTGCAACCCTGTGGTGGCGTCTTCTGGTTTTTTGTCATCTCTGATCCTGAGGAATCGTGGGAAACGGAGTGAAATCCCTTTCTCTGGGTCCACCTGATGGTCGAGGAGAGAATGACACTATAACCACCCAAACTGAGCCAAGACCTGATTCTAATCAGCTGATCAGTCAACAAAAATCACTGATTCAGCTCGTTTCAAACGTGCGTGGAAAACTGACCAATCCCATCGCTGCTTTGTAAACCGGTGACAGTGAAAGGTCAGCGCATTTCACCTCCCACACTTGCACTGCCTCCAGCCAAACATCCGGTTCTGCTGATTGGTCCACACGGTAATATGGGCGTGGTTTAGGTAAAATGTGCTCCTACGGTGACAATGTGTATAAAAAGATATTGACACATTAAATGGTACCAAGCACACGCACACAAACAAAAAACACAAAACGTAAATTTTGCAGCACCTTTAAGAAATTGTAATGCTGTTCCAGATCTTCATCTTTGAAGCCAGTTCCAATCTAAAACAAAACAAATAATATTTATAAACATAAGACATGTGCAGGCTCACACACACACACACACACACACACACACACACACACACACACACACACACACACACACACACACACACACACACACACACACACACACACACACACACACACACACACACACACACACACACACACACACACACAAACCTTGCACACAGACTGGAACTCTTCGTTCTCCTCATCATAACAGGCCAGTAAAAATCCTCCGTAGCTTCCCGCTCTCTTTCCCTTCCCCAGATAAGCTCCAATCACACACAGATCCACAGTATCTCCGACACCCTCCAGATAATCCTTCTTCAGCTGCACGGAAACAGCGAAACAGGCCATTAGAATCAATATAACAGACAATATCACGGGAAACGATAGTTCTGGCAGTCAGATAAACTGCATACCTACACTACAATAAAACTACAATACAATAAAACACTACAATAAATTCATATTCTCTTCCATTCACAGCAGCATCCTTACATTGCTTTGTAGTAAAATTTCTACATAACATCTTGTGTACACGGACACTACTTCATAAGTGTTAAAATATGAATGTGTTTTGTTCTGTTCTACTGACACGTTTTTGAACTACAAAAACGTGAACTACATTGTGTTATTTGTTTTGCTGTGCTGGGACTGCAAAATACAATGTAAAATGTATACATACAAGAGCCGTGCTTCCACAAAACAGCCCAACAAGTTGACTTTAATTTTTGTAATTAAAAACTTTGGAGTCTGTACGGCAGACCGGTTAACTTGCTATCACCTGTCATGACAAATCCAGCTGTGTGTAAAATACCTTAAGCCAGTTGTGAGAGCGCTTGGCGATCTCGTATGTTGCATGTTTTTCCAAAGTTTTTACCATTAAACCCTCACAGGAATCTGAAATGAATGGGAAAAAGCTGTAAATGACACCAACACTACGGTGCACAATTCAGCTCTCTGAATAACACCTGTCAGTATTTCTCATTTCACACACACCTCGTACAGACTGCTCCAGGAATTCAGCAATACACTCTGTGTTATCAGAGTCCAGAGATTTGGCAAAGACAAACTCTCCTTCTTTCTCCTCAAAACTGTCACGTAACAGAGCCCTGCGTTTGCTCAGCGGCTCTCGTACCAGTGACTGAAAGAGACGATAAACCACAGATTATTAAACCTAAAATTATGCAAAAAGTTTGATTTCAGAAACATTCCTAAAAACTGATCATTTTGGTCTTACCTCTCCGTTCAGGTAAAGCAGATCAAAGGCGTACACACACACCTGAACCTTAATGTCAGACGCGTCCACATCCTGAAACACACACACACACACACACACACACACACACACACACACACACACACACACACACACACACACACACACACACACACACACACACACACACACACACACACACACTTCTGCTCAGTTTACGCCTCCTCCTCACCCTCTCACCATCTGTCCACTTCTCAACCCCCCACGTTTTCAATTCACACTTCCCCTGTCATTTCTCCATCTTCTGTTACCCATGTGTCCTCCTGCTCTGTAAACAACTGCCCTTCTGTCCCTCCTGCCTTTGTTTTAAATGACATATTTATTCATATTTAAATCAACATCAATCTTGTATGTTAAAACACACGTATCTTCTTTTGCCAGTTCATCAAAGTCTTGAAGTGGTAAATGAGCAAAGGGGTTCTCGACTCTCTCTCTCCACTCATTCACAGGTTCTTCTCACCTTCCTCTTGCGTGTGGTGAGCACCTGGAAGGGCTGAATCTGTTTCTTTTCTCTGTCCCAGGCCACTGCCTCTGAATCAAGAACACAAGACCGCACACTCGCTTTCTTCACCTGAAAGAGAGACAACAAGGTAAGGACATTTATTAAATCCACCTCCTTACCAAACACACCGCATCACAATGCTGAGCAAAGCCCCGCCCCAGACACGCCCATCACAGAGCAATGCATCTTCGAATCTCTTGTTTATAAGGTCACCTGAGCTTTAAAATCTACCACTTCACACAGGCATAAACAGTCACAACAGACCCTCGGGCTGTGTGACATTTACACTTCAATTGACGTTACGAGTAAGTGCGCATTATGTTTGAGAAAACTGCTGTGACAGAAGAGAGTAATGCCTGTAACCATAGCGACAGGGATGAACGTAAATGTCACAGAACAACCGAAAGTTTTGCCACAACTGACACAACATTATTTCATAAACGAGTCCAATCCAGGGCACAGAGTCATCCATCAGTACAGAAAGAGGCTGTCGCTCTCATTTATAACTGATGCGTGTGTGAACACAACCGCTCTGAAAGAGAATTGACAGCGTATTCTGCGGTTGTGTAATGCTTATTTCCCACAGAACCTCAGTCTGCTTTGATCCTATTACAATATCTCTACATTTGGCTTCGTATATCAAACAAGTAGGAAAAGAAAAAGCTGAGATAGAGATACTCAGGTGTTGAGACTGGTTATGGACAGCGGGATAAGAAAAACAACAGAAATGTGTGTGAGAGCTTGCATTGATTTATCTGTGTGTGTGTGTGTGCTTGTATCGTTCATCAAATCCTTTCATTGCTGTAGGGCTGGAATCCATTATTGCTTTCTAGGGGGGCAGGGAGATGACGGAGGACAAATACAGCCTTTGAGAAAGAGACAGATACACAGACATTCAGAGAGACAGAGAGAGAGACATAAGCCCTTTTCACACAATAATCCAGGTAATTTACCAGCAAATAACCAGAATGACTTTACCAGTAAATACACAAATGTTCAGTTCACACAGGCAATGGTGTTCCGTCTTTATACCGGTAATGTACCATTCGCACATCAATACCAAAATACCAGTAAACTCTTGTCACTAACCATGAGTCGGTGCCGAATGATGATGAAACGTGACAGGGTTTCACCATTTCCTAAAGCATGCAGTCTGTATTTTTGTTGCAAACAGAAGAATGTTCTAATGTACTGTCATTGTTACTGGCAATTAACTCCTCTTACCGTTTAATTGCCAGGACCAATTTAACGGTAATTTTTTTATAAGGTCCCATTCGCACATGATCTTTTAACAGTAATTTAACAGTAAAGCAGGTGTAAAGCGGGTATAGTCTCTGAAAAAGAAAAAGTGAGAGACATTTCACCAAGATCCCCTAACCAAGAGCTAAATTCGTCTCCTCGTTCTGAATTTTTATCAACAGTGTTAGACGAACGTCTGAGTAGCTCCTTTCACAGTGAAATCACATCTGTACAAAATCGTGCTTCATATAGTTACATTGAACCACAGATATATTCTGCAAGACTTTCTCTTTGTAAAGTGTATCACTTTTAGTGGGAACCTAGATGACTGACAGTGTTGACCTGAGGCTGCTTCAAGAAATCAGTCAGTTGAGGCTCGTCACGAACAGGTCATGGTCCAGTCATTCTTCAGAGCCAGACTGAGGTCATTCTGACAGTCTGATAATGTGAAGGAAATGCTAATTAACCAGTTATTTATGCAGCATATTATAAAAAAAAAGGCTAGCAAAAACATTTTGAACTAAACATCTTACTGTCGATCTCTCCTTTCTCTCTCTCAAACACACACAGGTGTGTCATCAATAGCTGTGCTCCTATTGGTTCCTGAAAGGCATCACAGAAGCAGCACACTGCACGAATGCTAACCGACAATTCTGACACTGTCAGAACCTCAGAGACAAATATTCATCACCAAAAGCAATTAATCGGCTGTCTGTGAGCATGTCACAATAACTGATCCATGACTGACGACAAATAACCTTTTACGATCCCACAAATTTGTTTCTAATAACAAAACTATGTAAAAAATCTGTCTGTCCCCAGCTTTAGACACAAGAAAGCAAAGCCGCCTTTTTCTCAGGCCTTAATTTCATTGCTCTTTCTGCTTGTGTGTGCGTTTGTGTTACCTGCGGGATTCGTGCGATAATGTCTGGGTATTTGCTCGTGTTGTCCTCCTGGTTTCGGCTAAAAATGCGCACCTCTCCGTTCTCAAGAATATGAATCTGTTAAATGGCAAGCAAAACAATTAACAATTCTGCTGTTTGATCAATGACATTGCTATGGTAACAGAAACTAAGGTCTCCAGCACTTGTAGGACTAAAGCGCCCCCTTGTGAAATCAAATGTAAATAACATGCACCTGAGCTCTCTCTCCATCATATTTATACTCGCAGGTGAAGGAAGCCTCATCAAATCGTTTCATTACCTCACCGACCCCTTTAGTCGGGTGGGCCAACATGGGCCGTAGGGGCACACCTGGAAAATAAGCACCATTTAGCTCGATTCTAAACAGAATCATTCAGCCTCTGCTATTGGCTGGCAGGAGCACAGCGTGAACCGTGATTGGTCAGTACCTGGGGTGAGCTTGCAGTGATTGGGCAGTTCTTCAATGCCTTCTTTCAGCAGGACAGGAATGATGGCATCATAATTGGGCATCTCACTGAGAGGGACAAATAAAAGCGACAGAAACATTATTATGTAGTAATGTGTGTAGTAACAGCAACACCTGTCCAATTTGTTAAAAAACATCATTCTCGTAGGTACAGAGAGCAAATTATGCAAATCCTCAATAAACAGGTACTTGTTATGCAGGGGACACCTGTAGTTATAATTGTAATATTGTTTGTATTATAGGGATAATTATCTCCTGCAGAACCCGTTCCATGTTTGTCAAGTTGTGTGTGTGTGTGTGTTGTCAACATGTGTATGTGCATGTGTTTACCAATGACACTTTTACACCAGCCAAAAGAGCTGGACCCCAAAAATCAGTATCTTTCAGCTTTTTGACTACATTCCTTTATATTTATGTATTGCTCTAAAGCAGTCATATTTAAAGACAAATATGGTTCAGAATTATTTATACATACCAATAATATACAAGAGCATTATTTAGCAATATGTCCATATTTATATTGACAAAAACATGTTAAACGAACTGAATCAATATTTGGAAATGATTCACTGAAAACAATACATTGTTTCAGAGCTGTCTTGAGTCCCCAGATGTCTCGAATTTGACATAAGTGTGAAAAACATGCAGATGTCCTCATAAGAGTTTGTTTATACCAGTATGTCTGCTTCAGTATCAGAGTTTTCTCCTCCAGCCAAACTCTCCTGTTCTCCGCACTCATTCCTTTACTGGCATCCAACACCGCTGGTGGAAATGCTGAGAAAACATTTGAATAACATCTTTTTAACATTACAGTAACACTAACAGTAATGGACAGATTAATATTAACATTAGCAAACATTATTTATTTTTGATTCATTACGACGTTAAATAATCGAATAGTAATTGCTTAACGCCTGGAGGTTCTTTAAACGCTCTCATTAATGTGTGTGTTAATGGCCGTTTCATTAGCGTTAATGATCGTTAAATGTAAATGTTTTAAACCTTGGCCTGGGGGCGTCAGACACACCGCCTGACTGAGAGCGGCGAGAACGCTCTGCTCAGCCAATCCGATTCTCAGCTTTCCGGCCAGAGACCTGTCAGTCAAACAACCAGCCAATCAAATTGCGTATTTCATTTCAGCTTTATTATTTATAGAAATCAGTCACCAAACAGCAGAACGCCAAGCAAAGCCAGCAGAGAGACGCCAATTTAATGAAAACAACAGTTTTCCATAAGTGACATTATTCATAAGACCTTGCTGAGGGCACAAACAGAACAAGGAGCACGAAGATCAGACGAAAAGGTAAAAAAAAATCATAAATGAAAAATTTAATGACGCACCTCACGATGTAACGGGCCTCCGAAAAACGGCACGCCACAAACAGGGCTTTAATAATGTCAATTTTCTTATTCATTGCCTAACAAAGAGAGGGAGAGAGACATTTTTATCAACTACTTCTATGGCATGTATACACACTACATGGGCAGATGTTAAGCTAGACCTGCTAATTTGCCTGAAGACAATCTAGAGGTTTTTGCAAATGCAACACTGTTGTAACCACTGTTGTGTTTGAGAGTCAACAGTTTGGGCCATTTTTCCTGTACACAAAGCATGATCCATCACAATTTATTAGGTCTGGTGTGAAGAAAAGTTATGTTAATTATGGGATGCCTCTAGTCAAAAGGTTGACTGTTTGGAGTGGAAGCAAAGCCCACAGTAGAGCCCCTCAGAACACCTATGGAAAATTCTGGGAGACTCAACCAATGCCTGACCTCTCTGATGCCTGAACGGAACAATTCACACATTCCAACATTTTCCCAAGGTTTTACTGTAGGGTTTGCATGTATCTACTCACTGAGTTGCCGCTCATGTTGGCAATCTCCTTCAGTTTGGTGAACACGGCCCCTGCCGTCAGATTGGCCGGGGCAAACATCATTCTCTGGTTGCTGCGGGAACTCTCAGCTACCAATCCCAGGTCACCTTTCTCCTGAGCCTCCGCCTTGATTTTGTCCAGCTGTCGCCCTGGCAGCGGAAGTCAACGGTACAGGGGTCAGGCAGGGAGGGGGTGATAATGCTGAATAACATTAGTGATCACTAATATTAGAAGTGTGTGTTCGTTTCACACACCAGTCGCCTGAGCGACAGCCTTCATCAGGACGGTTTCCCCGACACCCAGTTCCAGACCCTGATATGCAGGGCCGAGCTGGTTCAGACACAGGTATACACAACACAGCAGGTCATCTGAACAAACAACAATGGAGCACAGTGTAAATGTAGAGAAGAAAACATCCAACCCTTCTCTCTTTCACGTAAATATACACAGACAATACAAGTTAATCACCCTCAACACACACACAAACGCTGTCCTGTTGTACCAGACAGTCATACACACTCTTAACATCACAAGTTTGGCTAGATTGTGTATCATACAGTCTGACAAAACACTGTTGATGCCAGAGAGTGTGTCATGTCTTTTGCTTATGGACATCACTTGGATTATATTGCACAGTATAAGAAACAACACGTGAAAGGATGCAAAAATCGCAGCTGTTTTTAGATATCTACTTCTAGCTAACAATACCTTAAAACATAATTGAAGACAAGCAGAAATTAACAAATGTGTAGTCGCTTTACTGTGTCACTGTGAACTGATGTCCTACTTTAAAACTACAGAAAAGTTTCTCTCTAATAGAAAATCTGTATTTAATCTGTTTATCACTTATCAGTTCAATACTGAAAACAACAGAAACAATCACTATCGCTGATAAAAACGCACACACTCACCTGGTGAGAGCACAAGTACAGAACGCAGAAAGTTGGAGAGTGTTTCAATGTTTTTCAGCCTTAAAAAGAAGAGAGAAGGCTGAATTTAGGCTGCTAAACACACGCACGCACGCACACGTTTTAAAAGTTACACACAAGAAAACACACACAGATGAAAAACACGCGGCTTCATACCTGCCTGAATCTTCCTCAATCTTCTCAAAGGTGCGAGCAACAGCTAAATATGGCACTCTGACCCAAAATTAAAGAAATAACGAACAATGAACGTTTATAGAGAAACTGTCAATCTGAACTTCATTATTTTGCAGGTTTAATCTTTTTCATGGAACGTTATTGTTCTTGAAACACTAGTATTGAGAAGATAAGAGGCGGGCTTTACTTTTGGTCCCTCCCCCAGCAGGCATGGTCAATAGGATGATAATTTGTTCTTGAGGGATCATACTGGTTCTGGGCAGCAGACTCCACCCCCTTTTCACTGTGCAAAGAATAAAACACACAGTAAATCAATCTAAGAAACTTTCTTTGCAATGAAAAAAACAGTTTATTTGAAGAGTTTCAACCTTTTCTTGTCTTTCTGTTCAGAGGTGCTAGTGGTCTCTCCACACTTCTTCCTCTCTCCCTCTTTCTGCTCCTCTTTTTCCAATTTTACTGCTGCTTTTCTGGGGGCTAGAAGAAATAAAAACTTAAAGTTAATCAAAACTACAATTCTGTTATCATTTATTTGCCATTTATCTTCCAGACCCGCTTAATTCTGAATATCCTGGCTGTACTTTAGTTTTTTCAATAAAATGATATCCCACAATCCTGTGTGTGTGATTTTACTTGTGTTTGTCCTCTAGGAACAAAGCATTGCAGCCACTAATTTTCTGCTGTCTGAAGCTCCCTTCAGTTTAAGGTCTTTACACACAGTTTGTGTTTGTATTGTATTGACTGACAGGACAGTGGGATGACGGTCTTTTATTTTAGGTTAAGAACAATACGATCTTACTTCATTAAAAGACAACAGAAAAAAATGGAAGTGGAAGAACATGTCTACCAAAGAAACTGCTGATGGATTTTTTCTTAGCAGATCCGTCCTTCTCTTCTGTTTCTTTCTCTTTCTTCATGACTCTTTCAGGGCTGCTTTCTTGCTTTTCTTTCTCATCCTCCATTTCTTTCTTCTTACTCTCTCCATTTATCTTCTTCTTTGGCCCATCATTGGTTTTACCAGTATCTTCCATCTTGTCATCGACATGTATGTCTACAGCACATCTCTTGGCTTCATTCTTCTTGTTCTGTTCCTCCACAACAGTCTTTTCTTCACTCTTCTCTTCCACCTCCATCATCTCTTTCTCGGTCTCTGAGTGGCTCATCTCACCTGTCTGAGCAGGTGAATCCTCCACTCTCGCTCTCTTGCTCTCTTGACCTCCGTCTACCTCCTTCTCTTCCTCTTTTGATCCTTCTCCATCGCTCCTGCTTTCCAGCTTCCTCTTGGGGAACTGTTTCCGAGCTACAAAACAAGAAAGATACTTCACAACAAATACCAATTTTACATGGAAAACAGCTTGTTCCAGCTTAAGGTGGGTCAAGATTTTTTTGGACACAGCAGCTGTTTGTTGCTGGTGACAGAGATGGTATACCAGCTCTATAAATGGCTTGAGAAGGATGGTTAACTGGATTAACCTCCTCCCCACCAGCTGGTAGTCCACCTGATCACCCACCTTAAACTAGTACCAGCGAATGACCATAAATGAACAGAACAGACCAGCTGAAACAGGTATAAGCTAGATTTGTCCGGCAAGAGGAACATCTGAATAATAAAAAAAACAAATAATAAACAAAATAACAAATAAAAAGGACTAAAGAACTAAAACAAGGAGGAATAATGCAGACCGGTCTTGCGTTTGGGAATGCCTGAAGGTGATGCTGATGTCGGAGTCACTGGTGTTCCTGGAGTGCCTGAGGAAGCAGGGGTTACCATGCCAACCGAGCTGTGTGAAGTGACCGGTGTCGAGGGTGTTACGGGGGTTTTTGGAGATTCAGGAGTGGATCCGGTCTTAGCAACATAACAGACGTGTGATTGGGGCAGAGAGACAGAAACAGAATCATTCAATTGAACCAGAAATCTTCTCGTGGCGACTTGTCCATTAACACTATCCTCACCTTCTCAGATTTTACCGCTTGAACGTCACTCTGTTTGGTCAGCTGCTCTTTAACCATTGGCTGATCTTCATCGTCGCTGTCTATGATTGGCCGGCTACGCTTGCTAACCTTCTTCACCGGCGAATCGCTTTCCTGAACGCCGTTCTGAATTTTGAGAGGGCTTTTCACAGGCCTGAGGAGCAGAAGAGAATCGAAACATAACTTTCTTCATTTCCATATTAATTTCTCCACGACAACAACTTTACTGTGGATCTTTCAATGTTCTGCATCATGCAGAATCTCAAAACAGTTGTTTCGAGACTGCCGATACTGTAAAACGGCCTTTATTTTCCAGGACAGAAGGAACACCACAGAATAAGAGGAACACCAACAGCGGCAGCTTACTCAGCCTTTACTTGGAGCTGTCCATCACTCTTCTCCTTGCCTTTCATTGGCTGAAAGAATGACCTGTGGGTGGGAACAACAAGTCTTCAGGGTCTGACAAGACAAATGAATACAAAAGTAAATCCTGCAGGAAGAAGCCCCTGAATGTGACGTCAGCATTAAAAAGCGTAATGAAACACTTAAATCTTTGACACGTCCTGTCCAAACGATATAAAGTGACAAAGTGATATAAAGATATTAGTGATATAAAGATATTAGTGATATAAAGATATTAGTGATATAAAGATATTAGTGATATAAAGATTGTAGTGATATAAAGATATTAGTGATATAAAGATTTTAGTGATATAAAGATATTAGTGATATAAAGATATTAGTGATATAAAGATTTTAGTGATATAAAGATATTAGTGATATAAAGATTGTAGTGATATAAAGATTGTAGTGACATAAAGATATTAGTGACCCTAATAACGCGTCAGACGCGGCGTCTCGAAACTCTGACGTAACAGCGGGACACACGCGTCAAACGCTTCGATCTCCGCGCTTTATTTGAACGTTTCTGCGGTAATCGGGCCGATAACACTCACGCTATACTCCGCTGCATGCTGCCGTCGTTCGCGGACTAAATCCCGGACGCTTGTTAACAGTTTGCCGATCACTTTCTCAAACGCCCGGAGCGTCGCCGTGCTCTTCCGCGCGCTTTACTCCGTGGGATTCGGCGCCAAAGTGACGTCATCCCCGCGGCGCGCGCAACTCGTTGGTCTTGCAATGGCGGCGCTCGAAGCCGCTGACGTCAGCGGGTCCTCCTGCTGGACTGGAGTGGAGAAGAAGAAGAAGAAGAAGAAGAAGAAGAAGAGTTAAAATTGCGTTAGTTCATGAATATGAGCTTATTGTTTATTCAATGTCTTCTAGATAAGTGAGGAAGTCTCCCTCTTAGGCCATACAGTAAAACATCATATGGTGCCCAGGCTCATATTTACTACAATTACATTCGTGTTTGTCCCTTGCGTTTCCTCCCAGTAGCATCAACGCTTTTGAATACTGTATTCATGCATTAATCAAAATGATTAAACAACAATAATGGATTATCATATTACATAAATAACAATGATATTTTCAGAAACACATTTTGTTATGCTGGTTGATCTCTAAAGAATGCAATGAAAGGCTGGCCTACTTGTGTATTGATCTAGTTTATACAGACAGCACTATAATCTTAGCATTGTGTTCTTTGTTTATGGTTGACATACTGCGTATTTTAAGGTATTGTAAATGATTTAAGTGCTGAAACGATTACTCAATCTCAGATTGTTTTTAATAAGTAATCTAAACAGACATTAGTAACTAGTAACAAATAGTAACTCTTGATACAGATTACTGTTATTGAAGGAATATATACTGAATCTTACACAAATCCAGTGTATTGGATTTAGCATATTACATCAGGGTTTTATTCCAAGGGAACATACATATAACTACAATGAATCTAACTCATTGAAGAATCATTGAATCTGACACTGTACATCGCTTTGGATAAGGGCGTCTGCCAAGATTTGGTTTGGTTTGAATCTGGACATTTAGGTGAAGCCTGCATTATAAACTTACTTCAGTGTCTTCATGTGTGAACCATGACTGATTTTGTTTTGGTTTTGTTACATCCAAAACACACAAACACCAATACACACAGTATGTGTGACTGTCAACAAAATTATTTAAACAAAATAAATAATTTCTATAGCTGTGCCTCGCCCCCAACATATCTCATTAACTTATTTACGTATTACTGACTCCCTTCAGTAACGTCAAAAAAGCCAATTTTATATTTCCTAATTTTAATAGTTCTGGATAATAAGCCTCATGCAAACGAACACTGTACTTAACATACCTTTGTTGCTTTGAATGTTTACTTTCATTTTCTGCATTAGTCATGACATTTACATGGTTGCTATAGCAGTATTCAGACTGTAGCTGATGTACAGTACACAATATCGTTTTACATACCACAGAAGAAAGTAAAACTGAAATTAAACATTTTTTCTGAAACAAATGGAACAAACGGATCCCTCAGATGTTTCAAACAACAGCTCTTGAAGAGGACCACACAACAATCACATGATTGTTTAACCATAAACCATAATAACCAAAAAAAACTTTCCTCTTCTACTGTTCATCCTGTCCCAAGAATCCGATCTATTCTCTATTCTGTACAGTGTAGGCTTGTTTGCTCTTATGACAAAAGTTAAAAGCTCTCTTATAAAAGTGCTATATATAATATTATATATTGTATATAAAAGTGTCTGCTATAGGAATAACTGTAATGTAAGTGTAATTAGAGAAATAAGGCTCAATGCACAGGGGTCCGGCTGTTTTATTATGTATACAACATAACATACAAATATGAAAATCCATTTAATCAGCAACTATTAGGTGATTTGCTGTTCTAAACTACAGAGTGTCTATTTAGGAGTTTTATAATATCCCAGTCTTGGTTAGGATACAAAATTATTTAAAAAATAAAACAGATGCTGTGGCATAAGGAATAGACAGAGTTTGGCAGCTACAGCATTGTAGATTATGACCATTCACCACTCAGTTGATAACTAATTCCATACGATAATCTATATATCACTGTTCTCCAGTCGGGTCATGAATGCTTGTTTAAGTTTTGCTTTTGTTTTTCAGAAAGTTGCTGTCAGATGTGGGCGTGTCTGTATATAATCTTTGCTAGTTCACATCAAGTTGTACATATTGAACACAAATTGTACAGTAGCTGTTTAATGCTTCGAGATTTCCACCACCTGAAAATGGCCATAACAAAACTATTGTTGTTTGTGGCAAGTGTCTGGATCGTCTCTACTGCTGGCCATGAAATCTTTTCATCGACAGGTATGTTATTCATCACTAATATTATTAGAACAATAATTAAATTTATTTAAAACATTTTCTTCATCCGTTTCAAACGAATATTGTATTTATTTATTTTTGTATTTATTTATTGTCTACTAATAACTTCATTTACTGACTACTTTTGAGTAAATTAAGCAAACTGAAATATTATATAACACTGCTAATAGTAGCTGTAATGTCAATAGTAATGTTGGGAGAATATTGGGGGAAGGAGGTTGGATCAAAGTGCAGAGAAAACATTTCATAATCCAAACACAAAGAAACCACCAAGAAACTTTAATAAAACAAGACCAAACAAAAAAATAGAAGCACAAGGGCTATACTGTATATACACAGACTAATCTGAGATAGTGAAACAGGTGATGACACTGAGAAAAGAGAAACTGAAAAGAAACAAAATAGAACTTCAACATAAGAGTCTTTCATATGACAAATTCTAATACTTTTGAATTCATAAATAGTCTTCCTCTCTTTGGGTTTTTAACTAATTTTACATTATACCTGTCCAACAATACATCTGTATAATGTCTATCAATCTGTATTACAATTTCTTATGCATTTGAGGGAGATAAAAGCTCCTTGTGAATTAACTGTATATGGATTTTTGCAAGATCAAATCCTGCAGCTTGTGGAGCAGGAGAGAAAACTTCTGGATGTGTTCAGTTCCTACATCACTGATGAAGAAGAGATTTTAAAGACACTCAAGAGGTGAAACTTAGTTAATTCTTTGATTTTATAAAACATTACAACCCAAGATAGAAGTACAATTTAATATTTCAAATGCAGCATTTTCTTACATTAAATGTCTCCCCATTTAACATGAATAATCAGTTTTGAATGTTTGGCCATCTTATATGTTATTTCAGACCATAGATTATGTCTGAGTATGAATTAATATGTCTGAATATGAATTATTGAATATGTTTATCTTAATACTTATTTTTATATCCAGCAATCTTCAGATTCTTAAACTGCACTCATACTCTGAGCACCCAGAGTTAAACATGAGTAACCCTGGGGCGGCTTACAAACTCATCAGACGACTGAGAAGTGAATGGCTGTCTGCTTTAGAATACACTCAAAGGAGTTTTTTTAAAGGTAAGATTTACACTACAAAGCTCAAAAAAATTCATAGAAATACACATGCAGAGAGAACCTTTGTTAAACAAATCAATACACTGGTGATATTAGCATTTTAGCAGCATTATTAAACTTTTCTTTGATCACTGTGTAGTTAGTTCTTTAGCATTTCAAGAGTGGTTGTACTCAGACTCCATGAAGATCCCATCACAGGAAGATCTGGAGGGTGCAGCTTTGGGGCTGATTACACTACAAGAGATCTACAAACTCTACCCAGACAACATCACCCAAGGTGAAACGTCTGCATTTCTGCACCAACCCATCTAACAATTTTAGGTTGTAAGAACGTTTCCCTAATGTTTCCATTAAGTAACAAAAACATTAAAAACTTTTCTTTTGAAAGTTGCAGGATCGTTCAAAACATTTAGTTATTTGGACGTTGTATTAACAATATTGCTTGGTTAAAGGAACAATATTTAAACTTCTGTAACGTTTTTAAAATGTTCCCCTAAGAACTTAAGAAAGACATTTTTGAAATATGATATATAACATTAAAAAAGTTACTGCAAGAATGTTTTTAATAACTTTGAGAGAACGTTTAGAGAACATCAGCCAAAGTTCTGTCTGCATCTCTGCACCAATGCTGTTCCGTGAGAAAGATACCGTATGTTGTTCTCTCTTCTGTATGTTTATGATTTTACAGGAATGCTGTTCAGTGAGGAGGAAGCTTTCCATGTGGGGTCAGTCGCGTATGAGCAGGGGAAGTTCCAGCAGGCCTTCCATTGGTTTAAGTACAGCCTGGACATGTTGAGTGGAACAGAATCCATACATTCGTTTCAAAGTGTTACTATGCAACAGTTGCTAGATTACCTGGGCTCTTCTGCAAATCGTTTTGGAGATCTTCCTGTGGCAATTGACTTTTACTCTTGGCTTCTAATTCTGGGTGAGGCCTACAGTAGCTGATATACCAAAAATGAATGAATAAATTAATATCAGTTGAGCGAGAGTCATGTTTTGTAATGTAATCATGTAATCACAACTGTGTTGATACTAATTGCAGTTAACAGACGTATCTTTTCAACTCCTTTACCTCAGATCCAACTAACATGCTGCTGAGATATAAACTGAATGAGCTATACAGAACGTATCAGAACCTCAAAAGAACTTCATACCCTGATATATACACACTAACTGCAGACTCAGATGGCCCTTATGAGGCATTGTGCAGGGGAGAAGTTGACCAGAGGGCAAGTCCAATATTTATTTGACACGAAATTACAAAGTAAAAATGTGAAGCTGCAGTGTGTGCTGATTAGTAATTAAAGTGTTATTTTAAAAATCAGACCTCCAGGAGGCAGAGGGCGCTGTCCTGCAGGTACAGCACAGGAGGAGGAAACCCCAGACTGATACTGGCACCAGTAAAAGAGGAAGTGGAGTGGGACGAGCCTCGAATCATCAGATATCATGACATAATATCAGACAATGAGATAGAGATCTTGAAGAATCTCTCCAGACCTCAGGTGAACTTCTGGTGAACACAACAAAAAAACATACAACAAAAAAGTTGTTGTTCTCATTGAAGTTAGAATGTAGTTTTATGTTGATAATATTGAAGATGTTTATTGTTCTGTAATCAGTGTGGAGATGCAGAATGTATATACTTTATATATGCCAAAAGTATGTGGACTTCTTATGATCCGGTTTGGCTAGGCCCCTTAAATCCAGTGGAAAAATTTTTAATGCTACATCAGACCCCACTGCTTATTCTCAGCAGTTCTAACTTCTGCAGTCCCAGGTTTCAACACCTGATGGAAAACCTTCACAGAGAGAGTAAAATATGCATATGAGTGTGACTGTCCACATATGTTTGGCTGTATAGTTTGTATATGTACATTTGACAGTTTATTCCTGTTATGTGACCTAGCTTTCCAGATCTATGATTGGACAAGACGTAGTCTCAAATATTCGTGTTTCTCAAAGGTAATAATCTTATTATGTGATCTTATTCGTGTTTGGTCAAATACTTGTTATATGGAGATAAATCATGTTTTTGTTTTCAGTGTTTTCCTGTCGGATGATGACATTGTGGTTGCTCGTGTCAATCACAGAATTGCAGACGTCACAGGACTCTCCATGAAAACAGCTGAACCTCTTCATGTATGATTATATTAGGACAGAAATCACCTGTTAATGCACAACGCACAATATCTTTATTCCCAGCTGGTTCTCTTTTTCTCACTTAGTTTAATGTAAAACTTTGTAATAAGTGTCATGGTCACGTTGACCATGACATTTACTGTTATAAAACCAATAAATGTTTCGATTATAAAACCAAGTGGCTGACTAACTAACTAACTGAGTAACTACTGAATGACTTCTCTATCAACATTGGTTTGCTCTTTGTATGCCATAACTCTATGTTGTATACTTGGCACAGGTTATAAGTATATCATTTTATGTTCATCTAAATTAATCAAATTTGAGCTCTTGAATGGTTTAAGACGGCATATGTTTTCGATGTGTATTGAGGTGTAACAGTGCAATTTTAAATAACATTTTAATTTTAATAGTGGCTCTGAATTGATGCAATCATATTTCAGGTTCAGAATTATGGGATTGGTGGCAGATATGAACCACATTATGACGCACTGGTAAGATCACTCAGCCCAAATAATTTGTCATAGAAAGCTCAATTACATATTGACAAAATTACTGCAAACTAACCCAAGAAGAACATTTGATCTCACAGGATGACAAGAATGAACGGATTGCCACATTCTTAATTTATGTAAGTTGACACAAGTGCCACTGTCTGAAAAAGAAGTTTTTGCAGATCATTATTGTCTTTGTTATACAATTATTATGGACAATTAATGATGTGCTCCTCCTGTAGATGAGTGATGTGGAGATAGGGGGCGCCACTGTGTTCCCTGCAGTTGGAGTTGCGCTTCATCCGATAAAAGTAAAACCTTTAACCTTTCTTATTTAATTGACAAACATAGTATAATATTACAACAGTGAAATTGTTGCATCCATTCTCTGTTCTTGCAGGGTTCAGCTGTGTTTTGGTACAACCTTCTAAAGAATGGTGACGTGGATTTGAACACAGAGCATGCTGGATGCCCTGTCTGTGTGGGTAATAAATGGGGTAGGTTTTTATATCAAACATTTTTAAAATTAAAGCTGCCTTGAGCAATTTATTTGCTTATATGTGTGATGTAATCTCTACAACGTATTCATCACATTATGGAAACTGTTGTGTTTATGAGAAAGAAAACAGTGACTGTAACAGATACCGAATAAATCAAGAGTTTTTATGTGGTGCACCCTGAAGCACACACATGCTCTTGACACATGGGTTATGGTGCTCCAGATAGTATTCAGGATCGAGTCTGGGCTGTCAGCTTTACATTCCATTCCTAATAATTTAAAATCAAATATTTAACTCAGCTAGATAAAATCTTATCTATAACATAAAACTTAATTGCTAATGATAACATATTCTATCAATTATTTGTCTGTTTTTGTCAGTGGCTAATAAATGGATCCATGAATTTGGTCAGGAGTTCACAAGACCCTGTTCTTTGTCAGAGTGGGACTGAGGAACATGTTACAGAACCTGTAATGTAGAACCTGTAATGCAGAACCTGTAATGCAACTGTAATTGTTTCCTGTATCTGAACTGTAGAAGCATATTTATTGTAACACAGGAGTTGTATAATAACACTGTATACAGGATCTGTGTGGCGATTGATAGATAGACAGACAGATAAATAGATAGATAGATTAGATAGAGATTTGTGTTAAATGTAATTTTTGCCATTGGAAATCATCAAGTGAAGTTCACTTTTCACTGGGACAAAATGTGATATATTAAAATCTATTTATTTAATTTGTTGTCAGGCATTTTTAAAATTGTTTTGCAGATAAATTACTTTTCAGATATATTTATAAACAAGTTATATTTTCTTGAAGTTAAACAATACAGTGTCAAATATGTAAAGTGCTCTGCTGTCAGCCTGGACTCATATAATTACAAAAAATAAAAATAACACCAATATTAATAAGTCTTGGTTTTCTTCTTTAGATATGTGGTCTCAGGACTCTGTGCTGCTTTTAATTGGCCAGCTCTTGAAAGTCTGGGCAAATCGCAGGGTGGAGTTGACAGGTGACAGGCAGGAGAGCTCTGATAGGTTAATCCCGGTGGGAGGCGGCCCATGAAAAAGAGGAAACTGTCTCTGGATTGGATGTGCCTGGGGAAAGGGGAGGGGTTTAGGGAAGCAGTAGGGTAGCAGAAGGGGATGAGAAACTGACTGCGCAGCTGCCAAAAGAGAAGACATACACAAACGTGTACACAGAAGAAATAGACAAAGTTAAAAGAATGTATTTTTTGTAGTGTTATTTGCCAAATATAATAACTGCATCTTTCAAATGTATTTAAGTTATTTATCTTTGGCAATGACTCTCTCACCCATGTCAACAGAAGGCTTGTAGAAGGACAACTGAGAGGAAAATATAGTCTGGAGGGGGAAATGGAGAAAAAAGAGATAAAACACAGAACTACAACCTGCAGTTTAATTCAGTAATGACTGAAACACTTCCACTTACCTGTGGGCAGGTTGGGAGACATGGGTAATTCACTAAGATTAGTTTGCTGAAGTTAAACTTGTAGGTAAAACGTTTTCCTTTGGTCTTGTGCAGAATTCGCTTATTATAATAATACCTGGTCATAAACAATACATTCAATTGTGGATCAGTCTCATCACACAATCTGAGCAAAAGTAAATAAAGAAATGAAAAACTACAATGTGTGTGTATGAATCAGCATCAGTGCAGGTACCTTAAAGCTCTGCTGAGTTTGTCGTAATTCATGTGAGGTTTGCCCTTCCTCTCGCCCCACAGTTTAGCCAGCCTCTCTGGGTCTCTGATCACGAACTCTCCCCATTCGTTGCCCCATGCGATAGCTCCGCCCTCACCACGCCCCAACAGCTCTAAGAGGAAGTGCCACAATTGCACCTGCCGTGAACCTGGAGACCAAGCTGGTTTATACGCCCAATCAGGGAACAGCACTGCTGAGAGAAGAAAAAACAATGAATGTTATACAGCCAATCACAAACAGCGTTGCTTTAATAGAAACGACATCACTAGTGGAGTCCAGTGAAGGTGATCCATGTACCCTGTCACCACTGTGCCCTTATACTGTAGGGAGACAAACCCTCCCTTGGTCTGTTTACTGCATAGATGAAATAATTTGTTAAACTTCACCTAAAGCCCACATTTTTCCATGTTTTACTTTAGTAAAAGACTCTCAAAAATACTTTCTGGACTTCTGTATTACACATTTACTGGCACAGGTCTTCAAATCTAAATTGTAGATGACTAAAGATTTGAAAAAGTGTGAAAAAATCATTAAATCATTCAATCAATAACTTTTCTCATTCAGTGACAGACTGACCAGCTGTAGGTGAACACACACATACAGTACACACACGCGCACACAC
>JAZGTH010000038.1:3007500-3287500 GCA_036877525.1 Chromobotia macracanthus
GATTGTTAAAATCTTTCATAGAAAGAATATAAACCAAACACTTAAAGAATGACTGACCAGCACATAACATAGCAGGTTAACACTGTAAGCTTTAAAAAGACATTTGTAATGTCTTATAATCTTTATCTGTATTTTTTTTTCAAAATAAGTAATAAAGTACATAAATATACAACACAAATGTATCCTAAAATGTTGAAATATTATATATTGATGTTGATATTCTGTTTGTTAATCACAAAATCAAGTAACCTACAGTTATGACACTCCTGAAAAATACAAAACGCATATGGAGCAGAGGTGAAGCTGTGAGTGTTAAGATGCAATTGTATCTATCTGTCTGCACACACACACACACACACACACACACACACACACACGACAGGTGACACCGGAGGCTTTTAATTCCAGTGTACACACAGATTCTGCACCAGACACACATCAATAATTCATACAGTTAATTGAGTGGACAGTTGTGCTCTTAGCTGTGAGACTTGTGGGTCACTCTCTTCTACACACACTAAAATGCACACGCACTGGTTTCATGTTGTATGGGGACATAGGCATGATGGTTTTTATACTGTACAAACTGTATATTCTATCCCCCTACACTAACCCTACCCCAAAATAGATTTTGTATGATTTATAAGCTTGTTTCCTTATATGGACTTCGAAAATGTCCCCACAAGGTCAAAATTGACTGATATTACTATACTTGTGGGGTACCATAATGTAATGAATGTCAGAACCACACACACACACGCACAAAATATATATGTCGCCAGACATATATGCAATATAGCAAATGACAATCTGACCTTGTGACATCATTAACACTTACTATAAAGTGTTTACAAAATTCAAAACAGAGAGTGTACAGATTTGGCCATATTTGTGAGAGTCAAATAATGTCCTTACAAATAGTAAACTATAAAAAACTGGCTTATTGACTTTTTAGATAGTGCTCACTGGTAAAAAAAAAACAAGCTCATAATCATGTTTTCTTAAAAATGTAATGATGTGAACAAGTTTGTGAGGGTTAGGAGTACAAAACGTCATTAGCCTGATATGACAATAACAGAAGTCAGTGAGATGCCCTGATATAGTGAAATAAGCGTGTCAGTGTGTGTGTGTGTGTGAGAGAGAGGATTAGGTGGTCTAAAAGAATTGTTTGTTTTAAACAAGACAGTCCAAAAGCTCCTTAAAGGTCTTCCTCATCAGTTCATCTGATCCATCTTCTCTCTCTGTCCTTTATACAGCTGCTTATTCCTGTTCATGCTGAGAGCAGATTTCAGTTCTAATAGTGTGTGTGTTTGTGTGTGTGTGTAAGGTCACAGGGCATCTTTAAGGATGAATCCTGTTATACTTTAGGAGGATAAAGGTCTCTGCTGTGTTTGTGCAAACTCAGTAATCTCAGATCACAGTAATTCCACCGGGGACTCACTCTCTCCCCTGACAGAGCTGCTTTGTGTCCCTCTTTATCACTGAACTCATAATCATGATCATTATTGGAATTATTTTTCATCTTTATATTTCTTGTTTCATTTTTGTATCTATTGCTTTTTTTTAAATAGTGGGTTATAATTTTCTTTGCACTTTTTTCTAATTATATACCATATTCTTTCTAAAATGATTTTATTTGTTAATAATTTTTGTTTACATTGGCACTATTGGTATTTTACTTTATATTACGTATCAAAACATTTCTCATTTTACATGTTTTGGAAATGCAAGAGAGTGTTTTTGAAAATAAATTGAAATGTATGTAAATGAATTGACCTAAATAGGAAAAGACAAAAAAGCCAAGCATAAATTTTGCCCTAAATATGTCATTTATAATAGAGTTATGCCTGTTTATTAAGAATAACATCAATATCAGACTACCTCATCCACCGTCTCATTCTCTACCTCTTCCTGGGATCTCTGTTTAGAGAACTTTTTGTGATCAGATTCTTTTCCAGAAGCTTGAAATCTCTCTCTCTGCTCTTTTCCATTAATGCTGACAAATCTCTCTCTCTCTCTCTCTGGCCAGCTCAGGGGAACTGTGGTTTCTAAAAGGTTTCTGCATGTTTCCCATGCCTCTATCTGTCTGTGTCAAGGAAAATAATATATCCGTTAGAAACAGGAGACAAATGGCCCGAGACTTCAAATGGAAAAGTGCCAAAATAACTGCAGGACGTGGAAGCGCCTGGACGTGTTGACACACAAAGATTTATGTGAATGAGACACGGGAGAGCAGTTCTGTTTTCAATCTTTTATAGCATCATCATCATTTTAATCACATGTAATCTCACGTGTAAACAAATTCAGAATAGACCTTCATCATTGGCCTTCTGCTCATTATAAATAACATCATGACTTCTTGTTTGGGCTTTCAGACATCCCGACCGGACCTTTTCTCTCACAGACAGAACCAAGAATCTGCTTCTCAAGTTCATCTGCTCATATCTTGACTCCTATTGTTACTCAATGATGGCAAAATTCTGAGGATTAAAGCTGCACACGGGATCGGCGATGACAAGAGACATTCAGTCCGTGCTCTGAACGTCTTTTTTGATCTGTACAGACATCTGGGCACAAACCTACACAGACTTTTTGAGAGAATTTTGAGAGAAAAGGGATCGTGGAGTCTAGAATCCAAATCTATAGGCTGATTAATCTCATTAATATAATTTAATCAGAGTTATACATCATCAACCTCACAGATCTTAAAAACGATGATTAATTTCACATGAACATGAG
Source organism: Chromobotia macracanthus (assembly GCA_036877525.1). Lineage (NCBI taxonomy): Eukaryota > Metazoa > Chordata > Actinopteri > Cypriniformes > Botiidae > Chromobotia > Chromobotia macracanthus. The sequence continues at coordinate 3,010,240 of JAZGTH010000038.1, forward strand.
CTGGAAAGGTAAATGACCCCTTTGCTAACATAAAGCCTGTCTGAAGTTCAGCAGAGCAGAAAGGCGAGCTCCTCATTCTGCTTTCTGAAGGTGTTGAAAGTCATTTTTATCGGCAACTGGGAGCTGTGATGTTTCAGTAGTAAGTTTTCAGATTAAATAAAAACATAAAAGAGAGGAATCACAACGTGGCAGAGCTACCGTGCAACCGTTCAGTCATTCACGACATAACAAATATTTACAAACAAAATTCACAATTATAAAAAAATACTGCTTTCAACATTCACAACTAAAGATAAACAGGGGGAGACGGGGGTGAGCATACATACATTTTAAGTGTTTCTGAAAATCCAGTTACATAAATAATCTTCCTTTTCTGCAGTTCCACACGTTTCAAGTGTGCATGCTTGTAGAATGTGAGCTTATGCCAAATTGTGCATGAGGTTTTGAAATGGCGCCCTCTGGTGGAGCTCAGCCGTACTGTGTGTGCGGTAAGGCTACTGAACACATTAGGAAAGAACAGAGCAGTTAACATCTTGTGTGTGTGTGTGTGTGATGCTCAAGTCTTCAAGGTTTATACGTCTGAGAGCATTTGTTGTTGTGTGTCAGTGTATATGCATGTCTGTATAGTAGTGTAGTTCCTTTAAGACATATAGTGTTGTGTGGGTGTGGGATTGACAGTATATGACATATTCCCATACAGTATATGTGGGTATAAGGGCATTTGGAATCAGCTGTGTAATTTACTTGTAACCATGAGCAACAAGTCAAGTTATATTCACGGATGACAAGACATCCAGAGAAAACGTCTGAATAAAATAACTTTAAAACGCTAAGCTTCCATGTCAGAGTAGCTTTTCATCACTTGTTTCGCAACCCTGGATTTGACTTTGACTTTTGCGATCAAAAGTTACCCATGATTTTCTCCTGCTCTCTATCTTTTTAATCTTACCCGCCACCCCTCCTCTCTCCTCCATCATTTTCTCTCTCTCTATGTGAGGTTGTGGAGAGGTTGGCTGACCCTCATGCAGCTCCAGTACAGAGCCCTGGCCAGCGTCAACACCACCAGTAGCAGCACTGCCGCCCAGGAGGCGTAAATACCCCCGTACACACGTGCCTGTGACCACGTCCCTGCCTACAGAACAGACACAGAAAGAGCCGTGTTATTCCTAATTATTTCTCAGATTCTGTTATTAGACCTGCAATCCATAACATTTTTGGTTAACAATAAACAAAAGTCAGTTATTGAGCAAATACATGACAGATCAGTGTTCAACCAGTCTCCCTACCATACCCTGATTCCCAACAGTTAGTTTATAATAATGATTTATGATTTGAGCTGTCAGGTACCATTTCCTAGAAAATGTCAATCAGCTTAATTTGACTTTAACATACATAATAACACCTGTGTAAAGTATCCTGCAATTTACGTTTCAAACAGAGGTGGCGAAAAGCGGCAAAAGTTACGGATTGCAGCTTTAATTATAATTATAATTAATACCCACAGAAATCAATCAACATATGAATTAATGTTCAATATAAAAGTCTGAAATGCTATGCTAATTCATATATATTGTGACAAGTGTATCTTTGAAAATACACTGATGCTTATGTACCTCCCAAACATCTAATGTTTGACTTATGCTAACCGTACATCAAAAGAGCTTTTAAAACACATCTTTTCCTCTGATCAGTCAATGCACTAGAAAGTTCACACTCACAATCAGTCCGGCAGCTGAGATGCTGAACAGCAAGCACAGCAGGTAACACCACAGACTCCGCCTCCTCGGGTACCTCTGGCCAATCGAAGACCTGGTGAAAAAAATATAGGGAAGAGATTTATCAGCAGGGGAAACAAATCTAAACATGTTAAACTACTTATAGGTGAAGTATGTCAATTCTGTGCCACTGTAAAAATAAAAACAGATAGTCCTGACTCACGTCATTGGTTGAGCTATGGTTATTATGATAAACTTTTCAGCCAATCAACAGGTTATGAATGGTTTACCAACTCTTGTTTCTGCACATTAAGGCATGTAAATACAGAACAAATTACAGGAGTGAAGTGTTGGCAGACACACATTGAATGTTTTCTCATTAATAGTGATGCAGAATAACAGTTTGAATAATTGAGTTGTCATTGAGTCCATATTTGAAATACTCACACTTTTCTGCAATGGGGGCATCGAGCCAATGTCCTGTCAGTAAACTCCGTCCACTGAAACATTGAGAAAACCTTTGAGCATCTCATGTGATGCAGTGACATAAATAAAACATATGTAAACGTGTAACTCTACAGCAGGCCTGAGCGGAGTAGTTTAATGATGTCATACTCTGTGTCAATAAAAAGTTTGTTTTTGTGTGTATACCAAGAAAGTGTTGCTGCAATGCCCACAGGAAACTCTGGCCCCAGCAGGCTGTGGTTCCGGACTGGCTGGACCCGGGTGGACAGGCCCCAAGTTTATGATCCTCTTACTGGTCAATGGAAATGAACACAAAGTTTACACAAATATTCTTTGCATACACAACTGTGTATAGTTTTAATCCAAAACATGTTTTATACTTGTTTTTTTTACTCCCATCTTTGTCTTATTCTATATTCTCTCACCAGTAGGGCCGTGGGCAGGCGATCCTTTGGGACGTGACCTTGCAGATGAGCAGACAGTTACAAGGGCACCGCACATATTTCTTCCCCGCTGGAGCGTTCTTTATAGGCTGAAGAGAATAAAGATCAAGAAAAGCAAGAAACAGAAAGAGCCAAAAACATAATCGTTTTAGAATTTAGAAGTTTTAAAGTGTGTGTATATGTGTATGAATATTAATTTTTAAGTTTGCCCTAAATTTTTAAGTTTAATCAGCTTGGCTATACAATGTTCATTTTATGTCATAAAATTTTAAATCCTGACTGGTATAATTTAAAAAAAACCTTAAGCAACTTTTCCAGTCATGATCAAGACCAGTCATGATTACAAAGAGTAAGTTGAAATGACTTCTGCAGCCAAACTGATTCAACTTAAACATTTAAGGCAGCAAAGGTTTTTTTTTGTGTGTGTGTGTGTGTAGGTTTGGCTGTACTTGTCAGGGTCAAAGTCAAAAAACAACTTGTGGGGACATTTAAAGTAGCCATCACCATTTAAAACGATCCCAACTCACTGTTGCTTCGTTGCAGACTCCACACTTGACCACATGTTGGTGGATTTTGCCCTCCACACTGATGAGTGACTGGCACACCCTACAGCTGATGACCGGGGCACTGCCGCTCTCTGGAGACGTCAGGGGCGAGTATGGTGGAGGGTTCTCGCTCAACAAAACCGGCGGCTGAGTTGAGCTTGGAAACGGTGGAAAACCTGGAAAGTGAACAAAGACTCATTTCAGATGATCAATAACACGTACAGTTAATGCTTCAAGTCGTACTGAATAACAGAATAACAATAACAACATTAGTAACTCAGTAAGTCCAGTAGAGATGGAAAAAACTGACTTGTAAGATGATGTGATCATGAAAGTTTCTATCACTTCACAATGTTTTTTACCAAACACCGAAATTTGCACTTTGGGAGGGTGAAGCAGTTCTCTGTTACCCAGGCTGTCGGGATTAACAAGAAAATTAGATTTGGTCTCAAGATCAGCTGAAAGGAGCTTTATAAGGACTCTGTGTGTGTGTGTGTGTGTGTGTGTGTGTGTGTGTGTGTGTGTGTGTGTGTGTGTGTGTGTGTAGGTTTGGCTGTACTTGTCAGGGTCAAAGTCAAAAAACAACCTGTGGGGACATTTAAAGTAGCCATCACCATTTAAAGGGTGAAAACCCATTATATTAAATGCAATAATGTCAACAGCTCTGTATAGGGGTTGGGAATGACATTATCAATACCGTGAAAACTATGAAAATCTGTGCAAGGTCCTTAAAAATGCAGAAGCAGAAAAACAGTAAATAAAGACGATTTAAGGAATAAAAGCACAAAATACTTTTCTCTTAAAATGTCGCCAGCGTCACAGCATCACCAATAACACGCCCTTTAGTAACTTTCAGATGGCCACGCCCACCTCGCGCAGTGATTGGCTGCGTGCGTCTCGTCCAACAATTTGGGGCGTCTTGATTCGCCTAAACGTGTGCCAATCATGCGTATTGGGGCGTAGCCGGAGTGAGCGGATATGGCAGATTACAGTGTGTGTGTGTAACGCACAGAGATGCTGAATTAAATGTAAATGTGCATAAAATAAAGACAATAAAAAAACCTTTGTGCAACATAATCATAAGACTCTTTAAAATAATAATGCGCTCTTATTTCGGTGATGGCCGTCTCCCTCTCTGATGAATAACTGAACATCCGGTGATCACGACCGAATTGTTATTAACAATAACCGGGCGAATATAACCGGGCGAATATAACCGGGCGAATATAACCGGGCGAATATAACCGGGTGAATATAACCGGGCGAATATAACCGGGCGAATATAACCGGGCGAATATAACCGGGCGAATATAACCGGGCGAATATAACCGGGCGAATATAACCGGGCGCTGTGAACCTCTTTATCCTGCAGACCAGCATGCATGGGCTTCAATGGCCGCGGGGGCGCGCACACACGGGCACGCGCTTCGTCTGCCTCCCTGCTGCGAGCCGCCACTAAACCATCGCGGTGCAAAATAAAGCAAAGCGAACCGCACAGACCCGCAGCGGACCGCAATGAAGGCACGGCCGTGCGTGTGCGTGTGCCCGCGCAGAAACGCTCCGCGCTCGGTACTCACTCTGCGGCTTGTTCGGCGCGCCGTGGGGAGCCGCTCCCGGAGACAGCCCGCCGTTCCCAGTGCCGAGAGCTCCATCACCGAGATCCGAGAGCAACGGGGACCGCTCGCCGTCCGCCATACCGAGAGCGAGGCGAGAGAGGCGCGGAGAAAGCGTATTGTTGTGCTACCGGAGAGCGCGCGTGCGGGTCCGGCCTGCGTCACTACGGTACGCCCGCTGCTGTGGCAACGCGTGTGCGCTTCCGGTGTGTAGCGACGCCCGTGATCGCGCGCGACACCGAATCCCGTCGTGCGGGTTTATGTCTCATTACTGCTGGTAACACAGACGTGTTCTCAGAGATGTAAACAAACAAACAAAAACAAACAAACAAACAAATAAACAAACAAACAAACAGTGTCTCAATAGTGCTCAACAGTTTATTATGACTGATGATTAAAATGGTCGACTTACAAGAGAAGCAACAGATCTGTAATACTGAATATCCGTTTTCTGTATCACTCTTTTTACTTATTCTATTTTTTCTCATTCTTCCTCTCTCTCTCTCTCTCTCTCTCTCAGTCACACACTCTCTCACTTTATCTCTCTCTCTCTCAATCACACACTCTCTCACTTCATCTCTCTCTCAGTCACACACTCTCTCACTTCATCTCTCTCAGTCACACACACTCTCACTTCATCTCTCTCTCACACACACTCTCACTTCATCTCTCTCTCAGTCACACACTCTCTCACTTCATCTCTCTCAGTCACACACTCTCTCACTTCATCTCTCTCTCACACACACTCTCACTTCATCTCTCTCTCAGTCACAGACACACTCTCTCACTCTTTACTTCATCTCTCTCTCTCTCAGTACACACACGTTCACTCTCTCTCTTCTCTCTCCTCTCGTCCTCAGTCACACACACTCTCTCACTTCATCTCTCTCTCTCTCACTTCATCTCTCTCTCACACACTCTCTCACTTCATCTCTCTCAGTCACACACTCTCTCACTTCATCTCTCTCTCACACACACTCTCACTTCATCTCTCTCTCAGTCACAGACACACTCTCTCACTTCATCTCTCTCTCTCTCAGTCACACACACTCTCTCACTTCATCTCTCTCAGTCACACACACTCTCTCACTTCATCTCTCTCTCAGTCACACACACTCTCTCACTTCATCTCTCTCAGTCACACACACTCTCTCACCGCTCTCTCTCTCAGTTCATCTCTCTCTCTCTCAGTCACACACACACACACTCTCACTTCATCTCTCTCTCTCTCTCTCTCTCAGTCACACACACACTCTCTCACTTCATCTCTCTCTCTCTCAATCACACACTCTCTCACTTCATCTCTCTCTCAGTCACACACTCTCTCACTTCATCTCTCTCTCTCTCTCTCTCTCAGTCACACACTCTCTCACTTCATCTCTCTCTCTCAGGTCAGGTTGATACAGTCCATGGGTCTGTTCATGGGCAGTGTGATCTCCAGTTGTTCTCTCTCTGTGACAAATCTGGCATTCCCCTCCTGTTTGTGGACCGGGTGGGGCAGGTGGAGGCCTAATTTACCAGTGCAAACACAATAGGAGCAGTCAGAGCCATTCAGAATATAAACTCTCCAGTGAGCACTAGATGAAAGTATTATATTTGACATACATTAGGAAGATGTGTATACTCACTACTTTGGAGTTCTCAGATCAAGAAATGTCTCCCTCACATCCAGCATCACATCAGAAGCCTTAGTACCCGGCAGTTTAACTCTCACCTGCGCGTGTAAGAGGGAAACATTGTGAGAAATGGTGTTGCTACAGCTTTTGAAATGAAGCAACAGCTCAATGGTTGGAGTTCTGTCAGGGCTGAGCTGGACCACTAGACTTTATTCTGTGGCTCCTGAGTTTCTGGGGCCTGAGCATTTCACAGCTGTCTGCTCTTGTTACAACATCAAAGCAAGCTCCAAGTTTCAAACACAATCCTTCATGGTGAACTCCATTACTGTGTGTTAAGCTGTAGATGTTTAAACTCTACATCAGCATTGAACAGTGTGGTGGCTGAGGAAGCCCAGAAGGTGCCTTAAATATTGTTTACTTTTTACAGAAAACCTTTAAGAGTCTCAAATATCTTATTTATGTACTCAGTGCCACAAAGTACTGAGTGCCTCAAAGCCTTTCGTTTCTGATGAGGTTACTGGATGAACCATTGACAGTCTTTCGAGCAGCAGAAAGTCAGAGCAGGTTTCTCAGAGAACTCAAGAACTTTTAAAAGGGGTCTAGATTACATTTTTACTTTTTCTGTGTATGATAGTACATATGCTACTGTATGCATTCATATGTTCATATATTATTTATATATATGTAGTATGTATTAATATATTTAATATATATATATATTAAACTCCTTAACAGTATCATACACAGAATTAGTGTCATATCCCTGAAATCAGTACTCCACACCACCACTTTGAAGACCCTGAAACTGTACTGTATGTTAAGGGTACTGTAACGTTATGTGGAGGTTGTATTTATGTTTTGTTCTGGTTTAATGTGTAAATGGGGTACCAGCATGCTGTCACAGCACATGGACGATGGGTCCTTCCTGCTCAAGCCCAGAAACAAATCTTCAGTTCCAACAGACTGTTTCAGCACAATCTCGTACCTAAACCCACACACAGTGACAGACTCATTCACACTGGTCATCAGGTCGTGTGATTCTGACATGCATGTACTTTCTCTTACTCAGGCTGTGGCCGTGGATCATCAAGGTCATCAAAGTGTGAACCTTCAGTCACTTCTTCTTCGTTCCAGATATCTTTACTGTTCTTCTTCACATAGGCAGTGCTACCTGAAGTAATAGATGTAATATAAAGTTTAAAGGCTCGTAGAATAGTAAACCCAAATCATAGCAGATTGTGTCAGTGTACTGTCAGTGAAGTGATTCAAAATCAGGGTTATTATAGTTTGATATTTGTGTTTGGTTTTCACTCTATTACTGTTACCATTAGTTTAGTTGAAGTTTATCTCTAGGTCTAAACTTATTTTGCACTACACTTCTCATAACACCCTTACCAACAAGTACTTTGGTGGTATTTTGGTACAGTGATGGCATCAGATGGCATTTACTTACGGTAGCCTGCCTCTGTAAGATGTTTTTGTAAGTGGTTAATTATTCTTTTAATAACATAATAGTAATAATGAAGTGTAATAATGTTAATAAATTCACACAACACCTTCTCTGTTGTTTTCTCTCGCAGGGGCTCCGATGTGTCCAGGACCTATTCTTGCCATGGGCTTTACTTTCTGCATTTATTCAGGCACACAGATGATCAACATCAGACACTGTTGAGTGAAACACACAGAAACTTGATTTGAAGCGCGTACCTGCACATCTTCATCTTCCTCCTCTTCCTCCGGCGGGTTCAGCAGTGCGGAAAGCGCCTGAAGGTCCTGCACGGACGCCGGACCCTCCATGTCTGTTTGTGGTGTATCCGGACGATGAAGAAACATACGCACAAATCAAAAGTTGTACGAGTTTCGCTGTAAGACTTCCGCTCATTCACTTCCCTGTTTGCTGTTGCCATGGAGAGCGCACGCGCGTGCGGTAGCAACGGTTGCTAGGCATACAGCTCGCATCCGGCGCAAAGCTCTCGCACTTTTATTACCGCTTGACACTAGTTCAAACTCACGATTTGACTTTTCCACAGACGTATCTTCATACAGAATCATATGCTATCAACATTTAAGCCATTGCTGTTGCTGATGCATTTTTAAAGCGACACTGTATGGACTTCTTTCCATTGCTTTTAAAATGATGTAAAGAAAATTGTGCAGTAACAATGCCACACAGCAGATGGCAGGATCTCCTCTCCAGTAAAGCCAGTGTGCAATACAGCAATACAGCAATACAACTTCTGCATGTGTTGTGTCCAGTTGTGGATGCAGAGACTCCACTATAGAGGCCATGTCTTCTGAGTTGAGAGCTTCTAGCATGTAAATCTGACGTTTTGTACTTGCGTAAAGCTCATGGGATGCACATCTGATAATGTAGCCTATAGATGGATTCGCTGGCTTTGTGCAAATGTTTGAAAATGTCTTCACAAGTACAGTGAAATGTGTGGAAATCAAACTTGTGGGGACAGTGGCCCTCATTTCTTAAAATGCTCAGCTATGAGCTTTAAATCTAATTGAAAACCATTGCTTGTGTGTGACAGTGAGCATGTATGAATAGCAGGTTTATTGACACAGCAGTATTTCAAGTCAGAGTAAGGTGGCAGAGGGTCCGTCAAGATGCGTATCAGTACTCCAGACATGTTTCTCACTCCGTCTCTCTCTGTGGCTTTCTTTAAGCTCTTCCCCTCTGTTTCTCGTATTTTTTACACTCTCTCACATGCTCAGAGATTCTCACCTTTCCTCTGTCTCTCAGTCTTTCATCTTCACTTCTTCTTTTTATCTCTGAACACTCAGACTCTTGAAAGTAATCCCCTCTTCCTCTGCCTGTCTGCCATTCTCAGGTTCCAGGTCTGAATTTGTGTACAGTTGTATTTAAGGGAGTCTGAGAACGGCTGCGCATATGTGAGTCTGATTTTGAGAACAGTAAACGTGTTTGAGTAAATGTGAATTGAGAACAAATCTGTGCACAAAGTCTCATTGTGAATGCAGATCTTTAAAGCATTCTAAGGAAACCTGAATCTGCTTTAGAGAGCCTGAATTCTGAGCTGTTTCAGTTTCATGAGCTGTTTGGAGAAAGGTGATGGCAGAATATAGGAGCCGTTCTGCTGTTCTCCAATTTGTTTTGGCTGAAATTCAGATCATACTATTCCAGCGGTCTGACCTGTTGTCAGAAATATGGTCGAAGCTTTTCCCAGCTTACTCCACCAAATGAACTGGCAGCCAGCACTGAAGTAATAAAGCACCAGAACCAAAGCAAGAAATGCATTTGTAATCTAATTAATACAGCCTAAAGATGCGGGGTTGTTTTTAACTTATGGCTGGGTAACGTGGACAAAACACACCATTGGCTTATAAATGACCCTGTGTTAGGTTGCAGTTTTTAGAGTGTAGAGTACAGAGGTTATGGCTGTATCATACCCGGATGCCTTCAAAAAGTTTGAATGTTTGGAATTAGGCAAATTATCAAATTGTGGATTCTGTGTGTGTGTGTGTGTGCTTACTGAACCATATACTGGGGACAAATTTGTACCCAAAAATCAGCAAAACCTGACAAATCTGAGCAAAACCTCCTTTTGGGGGCGTCCTCATTTGTAAAACACTATAAAAGTTTTTTGTTAAATTGTAAAAATGCAGTTTTCTGTCAGAGTTACAGTGTGGGTTATATGGTTTGTAACTAGCTGTGTGTATGAACAATAGTAATCTATAGAATAGGGACATTTAGACAGATAAGTAAACGTGTGTGTGTGTGTGTGTGTGTGTGTGTGTGTGTGTGTGTCTGTGTGTGTGTCTGTGTGTGTGTGTGTGTGTGTGTGTGTGTGTGTGTGTGTGTGTGTGTGTGTGTGTGTGTGTGTGTGTGTGTGTGTGTGTGTGTGTGTGTGTGTGTGTGTACGGTATGTGGGTAGGAAGCCAGAGATTTTGGATATTTTCTGTCTATAGTCACACAGTGAACATGTGGATTATAGATGACTTACAAATGTATCTCCCATTGTTCAGTGGAATGCCATGAAGTCAGAATCTCCATGACTTGATGCTACTAGAGGCTTATAACTCCATGAGTGATGTCCTGTATCTGGATTGGCTTCGGTTAGGATTAGTGATATGTTTACACAGAGAGACAGTTCTGTTCTCCCCCCCCAACGAAAAACATATAAAGCACTGACGGTAGAAAAGTTCTCATGTTGTCATAACAGTTCTGCACATACACTCACTGGACATCAGTCTGAGCTTCTGTTGTTAAACTGGATTGAACAAAATGTACTTGTACAAGGCAGTCTGCAGTGAGATTTCCATCCCTAGACAGAGAAATACGAGAACCCCCGGACGCTTTCTCCAGAGACAGGGTGCAGGGCTGGATTCACACCCGACAACAGGTTGTGCCCAATGGACAGCCAGGTCCAGCTGTCCCCTGGAACTCCAGAGACTGAACACTTTTGTGCAGATTCATGAGCGCTCCATACTGGAAACAGTGGGTGCCAGCACCCAAATGATTTACAGGTACATATTACTGGAAAATGTCACTTTTATTGCTAGTTTTTCACAATTTGCTGGACCATTGTAAATAACTCTATACTGACAATTTCCCATATGAGTATCAGTGACTAGAGACTGTCTATTTGTACATATTATCATTTATGAAGGTCCAGATTAATACGGTTAATTTTGCAGTGCTCTGTTTGAACTGCAGTTATCAGTTGTGGTGTGTCATTTCAATTTACTTGTGCATTGTATTCATTATACAGCATCAGTTGCGTGACGTATGAATCAGTAACATTGGATTCCCATATTGTTTGACTTAATTATACAGCTGGAATTTACTGTAACATTTCACAAAGCAGAAAAACAGGCCAAATGAAGATTCAAAAGATATAATGAAGGCTGTGATGATTACATTCTCTACACATTTCCCTTGTATGCTGTATGTACACTTTTTAGATTATGTCTTTACTGGGTTTAAAATAAAAAGGCCAGAGTTTTATTTGACAGCTCAAATGTGCAGTGCGTGAAAGCAAGGTAACAGCTGTGTCACAAAATCAAAATCTTAGTTAATAGGTTGAAACACCAATATGAGTCAGATGTGTTAATCTAGCTGTTTGTCAGAAGCAGAAGGAGAGACGGATGCTGGGTAAAATAAAGCTATTAGCTCTGATTAACAGCCAACTTAATCTACTTTGACTCACACCGGGTCTGTATGCTAATGACTAGCAATATAACTAATCCCAAATGACAGCTGGGATTATTCTGAGGAGGAAGAGAGACAGAGAGAGAGAAAATACAGACTTATACTGAAGGAAAAGAGCTTTATGTAGACAAAATCTATATTTTATGGTGTGATAGGGAGTGACAGTCATAGAGTGACATTATCATTAAGTTTAAATTCCTTCTCATAAGGTGCTTTCAACAGGTGAGCAGTTTATTTTGGGGTTGAATACAGCCTGTGATCGGCAGATTCAGACTGTGAGTATGTTCCAGGTTGATGCATTGAAAGATTGGCTGTCAAAGCTCAGAGTTGATTAAATAATTATGGAAAAGAAATAGCACTGAAACAAAGTACCGACTGAGAGAAATGAGTGATAAATGCGTGATAAACGATTTGCTCTTGGGTCATTTCTGTTATGAACTATTTATGTATTTATTTACTTTGAACTCTGTAACTTATAAAACTTTATATTTGTGTATTTAACCCTAAAGTTAGTTATTGCTTAGTGGAAGTTTAAGAATGATCTTAAAAGTGGGTGAATTTGTTTATTTGTTTAAGTTTTATTTTTTTTTTTAGCAGTTTCTGTTTTATGTTGACTGATTTCTTTAACAACATCCGCACAAATCACAAAAATTATTTTAATATTCTCTCCTATATGTACTGTGCTTACCTGTGATATTGAGATTTAGAAATTGATTTAGAAATTAATATGATGTGACTAAATAGTGTAAGAAATATTTTGTCCAGTATAAAAAGACATACGGCTGGGGCATGAAATTGTATTGCAGAATAGCCCTGTTTTTTTCTTTAAATTACATCATTCTGTCTTCCACTGTGGCTGACATAAAAGTTTCACATGTATTTCTAAATGAGTTATTTTCTAGAATGTTCTTGGAGAGGAGACACTTAACTAACGCTGATGTATCTGGATAAACGAAGATGTTAAAAACGAGGCAGCTGAGTCCTCTGAGATCTCTCTTAAAGCCATGTTTGACTGAACTCATTTCCTGTAAGAGTTCTTTATTTGGATGGGGCTGTAATAAAGTGGGTGATCTCTGACTGAGTCTGATCATCGGGGGACGTTTAGAGAGATCTTTGTCTCGGGGTGCCAGAATAGTTTCCATCAGGGACGCCAAAGTGTGACAGTCTCAGATTAAACTCATTTTAATGACACACTTACACACAGTTAAGACTGTCAGAGTGAGGCAGCTCTGAGCAGGCACACATACTACACTCAGTAGATGATACATGGAAATATAAACATACAAATATACACATTCACCCCCATAAACACACACACACACTTTCTTTATATATGTAATGGTTTTTATACTGTACAAACTGTATATTCTATCCACCACACTAACATTTGGTCCCCATAACACAGTGAATACCAGGACCACACACATAGATGAGTTTTTTAATACACTACATTTTTAATGCTGGGTTAATACAACACACTGGGTTTGTGATTTTAAATGACAAAACCCCAACTTGTTTTTCTGTCATACTCTGTGTCATACTCCGAGTCTCTGAGACTGCTCAGAGAGGAAATTTCGGGTCACGTTTGGTCTTTAAATTTGACTGGTCGTGTCGGGTCACACTGTCTTCTTCTTGGGTTTGGGCTTCAACTTTGTACGGATATCTAGTTCTGAGCTCATGTGCTGATGGGCCTTTTCCGTCCAATCATCGTCATAATCACACAGTAGTGAGAGGAAGTTTGGAGGAAGGCAGAGGCACAGTGTGCCAAAGGCATTGTGGGATAGGCCTCAAACCAAACCTGCGTCACTGTGTGACCTGACAAAAACCTAATTTCCTGCTTTTAGGATGGTAACACTCTGCCTGCGTATCGCAGCTGTATGTTTTTATTAGCTTTGACTACCTGCAAAGTCTTTCATGGTTTTATTGGCTACAAATATAAAGACTATAGCGACAGGCTACATCAGAGGCTGTGACACTGCAAAATGTGATAATGTGACATCTGCAATACCCAGCTAACAATTTTAGCCTGTAGGAACATTTCACTAACGCTTCCGTTAAGTAATAAAAATGTTTACTTTTTTATTACTTAATAAGTATTATAAATCCTAGAAACATTCAAAGCATCTTTTTTTTAGATGTTGTATTAATGTTACTGTTTGGTTCTTCAAATTTTATTTACATTTTTTAAATTCTGTAATGTTTTTATAATGTTCCAGTAACAATTTAAGAATAACATTTTTGATATGTGATATATAGCATTCTACTAACGTTACTGCAAGTATGTTTTTGATAAATTTGAGATAACTTTTAAAGGACATTAGCCAGTGGTCTGAGAACGTTCCCTGTTAGCTGGTATAAATGTACCCACACATCGCATACACACAGTCCCATCCAGCTGGATTGTCTACACTCTCACTGTGGAGAGCAGCCCTGAGCCGCTGGTGAGAGACTGCAGTTATTTCAGTCTCATTGCAGTCTCTCTCTCTCCCCCTCTCCCACTCTCTCCCTCTCTCTCTGTTTCCCTCGTTCCCTATGTCTCTCTCTCCTCCCCCCTTATCGTGTTTGATTGAGCATCATTCTCACATGCTACGCTCTTTCACACTCTCTCCATCTCTGTTTGCTTCTCCTTCACTTACAGGCACAGAGAACATGCGACATTCTCTCTCTCTCTCTCTCTCTCCTCTGCTTGTCTGCTTTCGTTTAAATATTTCTTCATCAAACTGACTGTTTTCAGTGCCAGCCGAACCGCATTTGCCAGTTTTTGGTGAGAGGACAGTAGATGCGGGACGCGGTGGGTTTTCACCGTAATCTAGCCTCACAGCTCACTGTCTTGCGGAGTGGACAGCTTCTAAAGAGGGGGTCCCGCTCCATCCTGGAGTTTCACGGATCTATTGATTATTCTGTTCGCTGCCAGGCGAGTGTTTTCTGGACACCCTGGAGTGTGTTAGCTGTGCATAGCTGTGCATCTCCTGCAGCGTATGCTGACTGCTTTAATAGTCTCACAGTGGAGCGGAGGTTGAGGAAAGCCCTCTCTGCCTGAGGAGGAGCACAGCGGAGGGTCAGCAGAGGAGAAAGAGTGACAGAAGGGAAGAAAAAGAAAAGGAGAGTGAGGAGCAAGCAGCACACAGGGAAGAACACAAGATCATTTAGTGTCGGAGACAGGATCAGCTGCTGTGAGAATAACAGAGAGTTTTTGAGCCAGTGGTGCAGAGAGTCCGAGCCGCATGAGCTTTGATTTGTGAACTCTTTCATTTGAAGGTGACTCCAAACTCTTCCGTCTTAGAGATCGATCAAGACCTGCATCCTGATCCTTCAGAACTTCCAGGACAAGCGGTGTCATACCCTGATTCTCTGTGCTGCTCCAGACCGCTTGTCTAACAGCTCATAATCATGCAGGTGTCATTTGCCTGTACGGATCACGGACTGAAGGCCCCGCGTACCAGCGAGCCAAACAAGCAGAACACGTCCAGCCCAAACACGGCCAGTGCGGCCCGAGCGAGGTTCCGAACGGTGGCGCTGATCGCTCGCAGCTTGGGCTCCCTCACGCACAGACATCACATTTCCCTGAAAGAGTCCACTGGAAAACACACGGGCATGAAGTACAGGTACGAAAAACTTCAAACAAAGGAAACATGAAAATGTGATGTCTGGTGATATTCTTATTATGTAAATTCTCAATGTGACCACAGACAGCTCAAGTCTGTCTGTTTATATAGTGCTTTTTCTAATGCACATTGTTTTGAAGCAGCTTCCCAGAATAATTCTGCAGTACCGTTTTAGTTATCCATAAGATTAAGGTTGAGCAAATGCATCTTAAGCAACATTAAGAAAACACTTTAGGAATACTTTTCATAACAATCTCTTATCTGTATATTTTTTTGCCTGGACATGGAAGATGCATTTTTCTTCATTACAGCAGGTTTTCAGAGGGCACATGAGCGGCTAGTTGACTAGTCCGTCTTAAGGAAATTCTGTATAATTGAGTTTTACTGGGTTTGGGTTTTACTGTAGGTTCATCTGGCCCTGATACACAAAACCCATTCTTGCATTCAAAAACAGCTGAACGGATGTGTTTTTTAAAGTTAGATTATTATTAACAGCACAGCTGACTGTCAGCACACTAAAGCAACAATAACAAAATCACACAAAAAATCTTGTAACTACGTCACGTGATTGATTCTTTGAAGAAGTGATTGGTTAATTCAGTGATTAATAAAACAATTTATGCGACTGATGAAGTGCAAAATAAATTGTAATTGGTGTGAGAGCAGAGGAATACATTATTTTTTTCTGACACATTAACATGACAATAGTTACAGAAATCTGTGTGTGAAGCAATGAATTAAAGACGGTTGTAGCAGAGAAGACGAACATTTTGTGTGTGTGTGTGTGCTATGTGTTAAATGTGAGGGGGAGGTGTGAACTAATGGTTTTTGTGCTGAAATAATTAATTGCATCTGAGACACAAGTATACCACAAGCATGCAACAGTTGAAACATATCTGCTAGTTTCCATAACGACAGAGAACTGGCGGTATGCCTGCATGTTACTCTAATTGGACACGTTAGCTGTTGGACAGAGTCATAATTGGGCAGTAAACCTGTACACACTCACATGTGACATTTATAGCACTTCATCAGCACTTTTCAGCACAGTTAGATTATTAAAGGAGCTGTATTAAGAGGTCTTCCGAAATATTAGAAGGTCAGGAACTTTATCTCTAGTCCAAATAAGTAATGCATTTACATGTTAACACTTGACTGTCCACGTCAACACATCATCAACGCCTAACTGCTGTTCGGAAACCTAAGCCCACCCAGGCATAATGAGGTAATTATTCACAACAATGAATATGCATAGAAGTCTTAAAGGAACAGCAGCAAAAAAGGGCCCGTTGTAGAAGGAGGATAGAAAAGGGTACAGGAAAGATTTGCTGACACTGGACCTCAAGGGACAAAAATGGTACAAAATGATGATACGACCTCTAATAACTTAACATGTAACGCCAAAAGCAAAAGAGACAGCATGTTGAATTAAGTACCTCAACTTGTTAAGGTCAAAATCAAGTCACATGAGAAAACTGTCATTGCAGTAAACCGCTCGCAGGCCCGCACACGCGTCTTTCACAGACTCTTATTGGCTGTTTTCACAGGGCAAACTGAAGCATGAGTAATGGCTCTCTGTTTATCTGGATACATCGGATGTCCTGGAGAATAAATATCTGTCTCTGCACTTTAATCATCCGTCACTCACTGTGATTTAATCTTTATAAATAATAACCACTCTGACAGGGAAAATCCTCAAGTCCTTTTGTTAACATTATGTTTTGCTAGAAGATTCTCTCATGTATTTATGTCCTAATAAAGCATCTTTGTGTGTGTGTGTGTGTGTGTGTGTTTGTAGTGCGTGTGTGTCTGTGTGTGATCTGCATGAATAAAATGAAGCTTAATTGAATAAATGCACAACATGCAAGAAAATCAATCTCCCATTTGCTCTTTCTCCATTTCTTATTCCTGCTCAGGGTCCTGAAATTAACTGCTAATGTACTAACAGCAGACAATCTGAGATGATGTACTGGCCATAAATTTATTGTACTGGCCAATGACACTTGACATACAAGCAGAATTGCCTCGTCTTTGGCTCTTGGTGAGTGTTAATTTTGGACGCTGCTTTTGCTTAATGTGACCATGCGATCATATTTGAGTGCAGAACAGAAATATTTCTCTCTTTCTACTGTCTCTCTTTCTGTCTCACCCTCTCACAGACTTTATAGATGATGAAGAGGCTTAAGACGCAGTTTAAAAACCTTTGATGTTACAGATTTGTGATATTCCATGTCTTAGTGTGTCCATGGATTAGGAACTGTGTGGTGAGTGTGTGTTTGTGTGTTTGGTGGGTACTGTCTGTATAAAGTTACAAGTGGCACCAAACGAACAGAGCCAGGCATCCAACATTGCCTCCACCAATGGCATGAATTTGAGCTGAAAATATCTACTTGATTGAACAATGGCAGAGGTTGAAAAATAAAAACGCCTAGTGACACCAGCGAAAATGAAAGTCGTTTATAGAGAGAGAGAGAGAGAGAGAGAGAGAGAGTTCTCACATTCTGTTGAAAGATTACAAAGACAAATGTCTTTGACATATCATGCACTGATGAATCTGACAAAATAAGACCAGGTCTGTGTATTAGGAAAGGTAATACTGTCACATTTCATGGTGACCGTAAATGTCTTCACCAGAGAGCTCCTAATTAAAGGCAATACATCTCAGTTCATAGAGGTGTAATATTTGCCTGGTATTTCTGACTTCACACCACTAAAGTGAACAGTTTCACGGTGTCACGGTTTACTGGCCAGCGCTGCCGTCCAGATGGGCAGTCGTGCTGTTTGCTTGTGTGTGTGTGTGTGTGTGTGTGTGTGTGCGTGTGTGCGCACATTTGTCCTTGTCATTGTATTCGTCAGTGGTCCTCTGGCGTCTTCGACACTGACCTGTTAAAAATCAATCTGTGTATGTGTTACTTTCTTTGCCTTGTAAGCATTTTTCTTCATGGTCGGTTCTGAAAATGTGCTGTGTGCGTGTGTAACACTGTGGGTTGCATTTCAAACTCTTCTGACCCACATGCAAGAGACATCACAGACACCTTCAGAGAGCACAGTAAAATCTTCCTTCACTTCTTCCAGGTTTGTTAGGAGAGATATTTGTCGGTGAACTAGTTATGACGTCACATGCAGTGTGATTATATTGTGTTAAGGTGTGATTTTAAAGCGATAGTTCACCCAGAAAAGTCTGTCCTGGTCTTCTCACCTTCACGTCATTGCAAACACATTTAGGTTTTGATTCTTTGTGGAACTCATACGCACGTTACGTAACGTTGTCACGTTTAAAGGCAGCCTAATGTTAACTGTTAACATTGTTAATCATACACAGGACCTATAGTTTCATTTTTGGGTGAACTATACCTTTAATTGTCATTGAGCTCTGAGCTGCTTAGTCACTGCTGAGGGGCTAAACCTGACTCATTTGGAGGGGGAACTGAGGAACACCCTGTGGTGCTTAAAAAAAAGCCTTTTCATGCATCCAGTTTCTCGTCTGTTTCCCCTTGTAATTTGTTATTCATTTGTTGATGTTCATTTAATGAGGTTTAATATTTTTGAAAGATACGCACACACACACACACACACACACAGCAATAATCTTGCTCTGAGCCCACACACACACACACACACAGCAGTTAGTTCACACTCTGCAGTCGTGGCTCTGAACTCGTTATCAATTCTGTTTTACAGTGACTGCAGTACCACAGGAGACAGTAATGAGCCCTCACATCAACACACATTCAGACTCCTACAGGCTTGTACACTTGTACCCAGTCACAGTGAAACACTACAAGCAGGTGAATGTGTTCAGATTTATGACAAATGTCATTCTGGTTTTAATTTGTCATCTGTCAGGTTTTCCAAATGCTGCTTGGTTTTTTTCAGTTTATAAATAAAACCCTTACAAAAAAGTACTGTGATGGTACCACGGTACAATGGTGACATTTGATACTGTGATACTGTGGTGTTGTATTTTGTAATGTTGTCACATATGACTACCATAGTCACATACCATCATATAATGTTTAAACTACAGTGTTGTGGTGTCCACAATATGTTACCCAGAATCATCGCTAAATTTCCCCCAGCTAGCAATTTTAGGTTGTTAAAATTTTAACTAATAAAAATGTTAAAAAGGTTATTTTGAAAGTTTCAGTAACATTCAAAGCGTGCAGTTTTTTAAACACTGTATTAACATTACTGCTTGGTTATGAGAACATTTTTCACACATTTTTAAAAAAAGTAATTTTAAAATGTTCCACTAGCAACTTAGGAATAATGTTTTTGATATATGATTTATAACGTTAAAGAAATGTTCTGTTAAAGTCACTGCAAGAGCGTTTTTAAGGATAACATTAAGGAAACGTTTAGAGAACATTTTAGAGAACATAAGACAGCATTCCTCCTCCTCAACACACCTGATCATACCATGTTCAAAACACACGTGGTATTTTGATGGTAAAAAAACATGGTAATTCCATAGTACTTAAACTGAAAAAAGAAGATTGTTGCTGTTTCTGTGTGTGCTTTGAGCAGCCAGTCAGACAAGGAGAAATGCCTTTACTGTACATCTGCAGACACGCACATGTACAAATAACACGTACTTTCCCATCACCACACATCTGTTCCTCACACACCTTCCTCAGAACAATGTCAGTGAAATGATACATGCTGTTTTCAATGGCTTCCGATGGGATTTCTGAGCAGCTCTGCCGCACAGCGTCTTACTTCTCCAGCTCTCTGACTCAACTCACTGTGATGAGGAAGGATCTGTTGACACCCGACCGCGCCAGTGTCTGTTCCCCGGAAAACAACCTCACGCCCCCATCAGACGAAACACAGGGCGTTTTAAATTATATATGTCTGCAGCCGAGAATGTGCTGTGGTTGTAATGTCACACAAACTAATAACAGGTCAGAAAAAGCCAGAGCAAAACACAGAGTAGTCGATGATCTTCAACAACATTCATCGCTTTTCCTACAGCTGTATCAGTGTGAAAGATGAAGGCTTCATTTTGCAGGACAACAGATTTGTCTTATTAGGAAGGGCAGTAATGTGAGAAGTCTGACCTGACCTGCAGGGAGCAGACAGAGTGATGCACTGGATCATTTTTTGTGTGTTTTTTGAGCGAAAAGTGTCTCTGTTCTGCACAGAGAGTTTAATGGGATTATGTGCAGGAAGTTGGAGCGAGACATCAGTTTGGAAGGCGATGCAAATAGCGCTTGCTGATTTAGTATTCTTAGCGTAATCTCTGAATATCGAGGGGTGGTGGGTGTCCGGAGGCCAAAATCAATGCTTCTGGTTTCCCTCCAAATCAAATACATGCTAACTCACATCCTGAAAGCAAATGCGGCTCAGCCATACAACTGCACGGAAATGTTAAAGTAACGCATGGGGTTCTTCCTCCGTAAATAGGTACAGCAAAATGTAGAGAATCCATGTTGAGTCTTAATGATAGTAGATTCTGTGGGAGGCAGGTTTGTATTCAGATTTCAGGAACATGTTGGTGCTCTGGTATATTTAGCTATTTTTTATAACAATTGTTAAAGAAAATGAGTGATTTTTTGGCATTATTTACTCATTATCCAGTTGCTAAGTTATTTGTGGTTTAGGTTAGTGTATTGCTAGGTGGTTGCTATGGTGTTTTGGGTGGTTCCAAGTCTCTGTGTTACTCTGGTCCTTACTAGATACTGTATATCTCTGCCTTTATTATACGTCTATGGATTTTGTTATTACACTTTGTTATACACCCTAGGTAAGAAATGTCAGTCAAATCAATGTGAAAACGTTTAAATTAGCAACATGATCTGAGGTGTCCTGTTTGGAAGGGGATTGTCAGTTTAATTTAGCATCGTCAGCTTCATAAATGTGTTCTTTTATTCTACATTTTCTACCTTTCTCGCTCTCTTTGTATTCTCTATATACTCGTCCTGACTAGAGAATCGAATTCACTTTCGTTTGGGGGTGAAGTGACATGTGGCTTGGCTTTGGAAATCTTCTAAACACTGATCATACATGCTTGTAAAAGACACGTGTACACTGGTGCACATTAACACACGTGTTCCAGTGACATCAGGATCTTCTCAACGGATCCAGATTGAACTCCTCAGTAAATGGGCTCAATTTTCAGAGCTCTGGGCTGCTATAATCCTTTTTAAAGGATCTTCTCCTCACTGAGATTAAATGGGAGAATTAAAGCAGCTAATCAGGGTCTTTGGAATGGCTTCAGCATTACAGGCAGGTGTGTTTCATTAGACCTGGAACTGAACTCTGCAGCCCCTGATCTACAGCAATCTAGTGTATGTTGCAGTCTTGATTTGTGGTGTTTGGTGAGTGTGGAGCCGAGTTGAACGTTTAGAGTGAATGAGATGTTATCTCTGAGTCAATTGGGCATTAAGATGAAGCCACATATCAGAGCAGAAGTTTTAATTATGGAAGAGTGAGAAATGGATCGCAGTGTATTAGATTCAAGTCAGGGCAGCTGTTAATAGCACGTCTGAATCCTGATAAAAAGACCTTTCACTAATGTGCTTTATATTGTAGCCAGTAACCCAGATAACCATTTTAGGTTGTGAGAATGTTTCCATAATGTTTCCATTAAGTATAAAAAACATTAAAAACGTTATTTTGCAACTTCCTGAACATTCAGGACATCCAGTTTTTTGGAAGTTGTACTAACATTTTTGCTTGAACGTTGCCTGAACAAATTTAAACGTTAACATTTTTAAACGTTCCACTAGCAACTTCAGAACAACATTTTTTAACTTTTCGAACGTTCCCTGTTAGCTGGGTAATATGATCTTAATGGGAGGCTTAAACCATTATGGTTTTGATCTGAGACTTTGGATCAAATACCCACCAGTCGGGTGTGTGTGTGTGTGTGTACTTCTTTTTTAAGTCGTTAAAGAGTTCTTGTTGCCTCATAATAACTATCTTAAATCACTGAAGGACTGAGGAGCCAGAACAGCCTCTCTGGATCAGTCATGGCTGATCAAATATTCACTCGCTGCCCACAGTAAGAGAGAATTTAAATCACCTAAATGTTCCTCAGGGTTAAAAAGAGGAAAACCATCATTCAGTGGGTCCCAGTGTGGGAGGTTTAGAAGACCATATAATAGCATAATGCTGTTCAGATCACAGAGCTGAGGGAGCTGCGGTCTGTAACTTTTGCCTCTCTACTTCCATCTCTATTTGAACATAAAATTGCAGGTTACTTTAGACTAACTTTTCATTTCGTAGGTTGATACCAAACTGACATTTCCCGGAAACTGGACCTGACAGCTCAGATTATAAATCATTATTATAAACTTACCGCTGTAAAACAGGGTAAGGTAAGGAGATCGTGTTGAACACTGATCATGTTGCTCAATAACTGATTTGTGTTTATTTTTAACACTAAATAGTTATGTACTGCAGATTAAAACAAATAAACCATTTATATATGATTTCAGTGTATTTATTATTATTAGAAGATATGGTAGCCTACATTGCAGCAGCTATCTCAAAACATGAATAAATATCAACACATTTCAACTCTACATTAATATTTAAGACACACAAAATCATAAATTAATAAGGCAAGACCGCCTCTGGTCTGATGGTGTTAAACATTAAATTTTAAAAGAGACAACAAATTGATTTTGTGTCTTGCATGTTTATTACCCTGAAAAGAGTGAATGTAAACATGTTTATAGTGTTAATGTCCTTTCACACGTTTTATTAAAAAAAAGAAAAAAACAGGGCTATACAATGCTGAATATGTACCCCAGGTCTGTTTTCCTGCACAAACTAACCCTTGAGACAAAGGCTTTTCAGCAAGGAGTCAAACATTAAATGGTGTGAAGTGGTTATTGCACATGCTTGACACATTGGGCCTTGGTGCTTTTACAGGCCTTACAAATTTGAATCTAGCTCGCATTGTTTCCCAGTCTTATTCACTTCCACTTATTTCCTGTTCATTCTCTCCTGTCAATAAAAGCAGGAAAAACAATAATAATCATAAAACAATTGTATTACATTTTGTTTAAGTAATGGTTTGGTGGAGGCCTAATGCCGTGTCATTTACTGTGATGTCGTGTCTGTGGTGTCATTTACTATAACATATTCTTGTATCTGCGCTAACACATTTTTCATTCTCTTGGCAGGAATCTTGGGAAGTCAGGATTGCGAGTCTCATGTCTTGGTCTTGGTAAGCACATTAATAACTTTCTCAGTGACATTTATTAATACCCTCCACCCATCTAACAATTTGAGATTGTAAGAATGTTCCCCTAATGTTTCCATTAAGTAACATATGTGTTTAAAATGTTGGGGAAAATGTTTTTCCATGAAGACCGTTTTTGATAACTTTGAGAAAAATTTGAGAGAATGTTAGCCAACGTTCTGAGAATGTTCCCTATTGTTTGGGCATCAGATCATTCCCAATATAGATATTGTGCTCAGTGTTGTGCGTGTTATATTAGTGTACACAGAGTTTTAGAGAGACACATGATGGCACCCCCACATAACCCCTCTCCATTCATCTTTAATTTATCATGAATTAAAACACAAGCACACTAATTGACTCGCACTCTTCAGACACAGCAGGGGAATGATGGGTTAGCGCTTAATTTATTCACTCTTCTTTTCTAGTTTCGTGATTAGCTGATTTCATTAACGAGGCTCGTAAACACAAACATAATGGCGGTTTAAATCTGTCGATGACTTCCATTTGAGGTTTAAAAAAACAGTGTGACATGAATAGCAGGCGGCTACAATGCCTCAGGGTTCCAGCTACACATGAGAACCCGCTTGGTTCTGTTCATTCCACCCTGATCATTCTATATCTGTCATTACAAACCAATGCGCAAGAACACAACAGCAGTGTGGCAGTGTCGGCTCTTCTCTGATGTTTTGTATTGATTTCTCAAATGCATGAACCCTAATGATGTTTAAAACACTGCCTGTGCTTCTGCTTCAAAAGAACATCTTTTCAATGATGCTATCGTTAAAAAGGCAGGAGCTCAGGTAACATTCACATAACGCTGGCTAACATTCTCTAAAAGCTCTCTTAACATGATCAAAAATGTTCTTACAGTAGTATTAGTAGAACAATTTTTTAACATTGTATATCATAATCATATATATATATATATATATATATATATATATATATATATATATATATATATATATATATATATATATATATATATATTCTTAGTAGTTAACCGAACGTAATGTTACAGATATAAAAATTGTTTGAATAATGTTCTTACAGCCAAGAAATAACATTAATACAACATCTAATAAACTGGACATTGTTAGCATTCCTAGAACCTTAAAAATAACATTTTAGAAATGTTAGGGAAACATTCTTACAACCTAAAAGTGTTAGCTGGTGGTTCTGAAACTGAACCTGTCTGGTCCAGACTGAACTACAGAGGACTGGATTGTATTGTTGTCATACGTGAAGGGCTTTTCAGTAAGAGCACTGAGGAGCAAACATCTACTGTTCCACCATGTCAAAAAAACCCTTGGGGTTATCTTCACAGCCGACTGCTGCATGTGCTCTCTGATCTCAGATCAGATTTTTTCCTTTATCTGTAAGATTCCTCTTCCTAAAGGTAACAGTGCGGAGCAGCCATGCTTAAACAACATGAACTTCAACACTGGCAGGAATTCGCTCCTTGTAGCTGTTATTTTCAGAGACGTCAAAGGTCATTGCCCCAGGACAGACATTGTTCACATTACCCACGTTATCAAACACTGCTACAGCGCTGCAGGCTAATCAGACTTCAATGCATCCGTCAGACATGAACTTCACTGAAAACATGAGGATGAAAACCAGCAAAGCAGAAATAATCATTGCATGGGGTTGCATTGAGTGCATTTGTGTGCATATGTGCATGCATGTAATGTATGTAGCCTAAGAGAATAAAAAAATCTGTTTTCATTCTGACAAAACTCGCGAATCAAAACTCGTAATACAAAACTTGTTTTGGCTAAAAATAAGCAAAAATCAATTTTATTGAGTACCTAACAGATCAACAATTCGAAACGGTAAGTTTATAACAATGATTTATAATTTGAGATGCCAGGTCTGATTTCCCAGGAAATGTCAGTTTGACTTAAACATACGTAATGAAAACTGCATAAAGTAATCTGCAGTTTTATGTTTCAAACAAAGATGGTGATAGAGAGATACGGATTGCAAATTATGGATTGCAGCTTTAAGATTAGACTTGAAATAAAGGGGCACATTACAAACCCATTCATTAGAAGGAGGTGCTTATATACTTTTGGTCATGAAAAACAAGAGATCTTGATATTCCCTTGTTTCTCTCAGTTGACAAGCTGCCCAACACTTGTTGCACACTGTTGCTCACAGTAGCTCTACACATACAGTTATTTGGCAGGATGAAGAACGCCGCGTATATCACGTACGCAACACACAAAAAGTGCCAAACGCCCCCTAACACTGCGCAGGTGTCGCCAAGGGAACGTAACACTTGCAGACACCCACACTATTTCCTCATTTATCCTACAACCCATGATTGCCATGGGAACAGCTGACGAGAGGTCACCCCAAACAGGTTCATCCACTCTGAACACACAGTTTGGGTGTTAGACGGAAGTCTGGCACCAGTAATACTGGAACCCTGGATGCCAGGGGCCTGCCGGAGAGATGCTCAACCCACAGCCGAGGAGAGTTTTTGGGTGACAGGAGGTTTTTCCAACAGGAATGTGAGGCTGTGCATGTTACCTCAGTGACTGCAGAGTCCTGCCCTGACAGCAATGAATCACAGGAGTTTTCAGACTGCAGGAAGCACGAGTCAGGCCAAGAATAACCTCCGTTCTCAGGAAAACACTGGATAATTTTTTACTAAGAATCAACCTCATTTGTGCCTTTCTCCAAGAATGCTGCTAAATATGAGCGTTTACAATGCTGGAACACAGATAAATATGCTCACTGAAATGGTTTCTGACAAACTGCCAAAGGCTGTAGACTTTATAATCTATGTTTTATAGATTACATACACCATTTACATACAAAACAAGGTTATTTTGAAACCTTGAACAATTTGAACAAAAGAACAATTTGAAACTTGGGGGGAACATGATATAAAACTTATTAGCTTTGCTCATGAATTATAATTAGGTGACTGGTTTGCTGAAGGCAAATGTTGAAGGTGTTAGCTGTAGCTAGATTAGCCCTGACTTTATACTGTGTATTTCACCTTAACACTTCGTCAAAAAGCATCTTAATGTGGGTATAAACAGGATCTTAAATGATGCTAATAAAGTTTAATTATCTGTTAGGGTAAAAGTGACTTTTGAGTCGTAAATCATTTTCTAAAAATGGTCTTTGTCCTCATCCTAATAAGTCCTGAATAACTCACATTCACAAAGGTACGTAATCACGAAAGACAGAAATAATTTTATATTTCACTATTTGGCAGGTTAGGTACACTCTAGGCACACCCTGCACACAGTCCATTTTTTATGTTTTATACGCACAAAAGCTGAGCGAACGTTTTCAGTTCATTTCTATGGAAATCGAGTGTCACGTTGCCAAGGTGGATTGTGGGATTGACACGGCACTCTGACGTGTTAGCAGCGTTGGGCGTATTTCTGCAACTGCAGTGAATCGTACAGACTCACTCCAGAAAAATCCAGAAATCACAAGTGTGGTGCAGAGGAGACAGAGAATGTAAAGTGAATCCAGTTATTTGTAAACGACAAACAAATGATGCACACACGCTTGACCACAAAAATATATTGATCAGAGCATTTATTTTACATTCACTCTAGCATTGTGCTGTTTGTACACCAGAGGGTGCATGCATAATACATGCACTCTGTCTGAATGTTATTTTAGTCTTTAATTAGAAGAAGCTTGTGTATCCCCATCATCACATTACATACCCTCATGGGAAGCACCGGTCTACATTACTTAGAGACTGACAAGTCGACAAGTCCATTGATGAACAGTAACTGCAGCTGGTATCAGTAAGAGCAAAATGACTGTAAACCATTCAGAATCAGATGTGTTTCATTTTAATGTGAGCAGACGTTTCTGTGTCAGGAAGCACAGCAAATAAATCAAGCGCTGCTCAAAATAAACCATCTGACTGGTTGACCTCACACGTTCTCTCTCTCTCCCTTTCTCTCTCTCTCTTTCTCTCTGTCTCTCTCTCTCTCTCTTTTAGGCACGTGGGTGACATTTGGGGGGCAAATTTCAGATGAGGTGAGTAATTGCACATTTATGTCCCAGGGCTTGATTATTATTTTTAAACTTTCTTTTTGTCTTGGAATCACTTCATCATTTATTTTAGCTACTTTTAAACTGATTTTAGTTGTCCCAAACCAAACATGTTATGTTGTAAGGTCATTTCCATAACATTTCCATTAAGTACAAATGTTATTCTGAACATTTAAATGAACATTCAGGAATGTTCCAAACGTCCATTTTTTAGACGTTTATGCTTGGTTATAAAAACGTTATTCAGACAGTTTTTTAAGTTCTGTAATGTTTTAAAAACGTTCCACTAGCAATTTAAGAAAAACATTTTTTGATTTATAACAGTAAAAAGCATTCTGCTAACTTTACTGCAAGAACTTCTGTGATAACTTTAAGAGCACTTTTAGAGGACACTAGCCAATGTTCTGAGAATGTTTCCTGTTAGCTGGGAAAATGCTAAATAAACACATTTGTAAAAAGTTATATCTGCTGACCCTCACATGAATCATTCTGTATCGAGTCATAAGGCACAGAACTACCTGTGAACTACCCACAGTCCTCTTCTCTACATCCAGTCTAGCCACATATAGGCACAGAATGGACAGAGTTAGCCAAGCCAAGCATGTCGTGTGTTTGACAGGCTCTGCGGTGAGGAAGGTCTTTAAACACTTCGTGCTGTGGTCTTCCTCATTATTCAAACAATAACATCATTCTGACAGGCCTCGTCACACTCACCCAGGGCAAATGCACAAGCACACTAGCACTTCTTGCATCATAAACGTCCCCGTGGAAACGGCTTCCACCACTTTCCCCAGAGGCGGAGTCTCCTCTGTTGTCCAATCATTTCTGTGTCCCCCTTGTCCACTCAAATTATGCGGGATGTGGATGACCCTGTTCTACCCTCATCCCCACGTCATAAGTCATCTCATCAGCTGCTGAACAGACATTGAAACTACAGTGCACACGACTAAAGTGACAGAATGCATCACTGTCACTCACACAGACAGCTCT
Source organism: Chromobotia macracanthus (assembly GCA_036877525.1). NCBI lineage: Eukaryota > Metazoa > Chordata > Actinopteri > Cypriniformes > Botiidae > Chromobotia > Chromobotia macracanthus. The sequence goes on from JAZGTH010000038.1 coordinate 3,038,643, forward strand.
CCATCACAGCGAGTGAGGTTGTAGCCTTTATTCACTGTATATAGCAATGCAACAGAAGACCAAATACCATGTAAATTGAGTTTGAGTTTTTGTGTTTTGAGGGGAGTTCCTCTCAGAAGTGGAGCAGAGGGTAAAAATGGCCTCATTTTCTGCTAAATAAACTGTTCTTGAATGTATCTCTGATTCACTTGCGGTTCATGTGGCAGTTGCGCTTGAAACAAACATACAGTACATCCTAATGTTAATTGTAGGGTAGCAATTTCAGAGAGGCTAGGCCCTCCCCTCAGAGCGCTCTTCAAAGCCATGCCTCCTCCAACACATGAACACAAACCGTTTCACAGGGAAGAAAGACATTCAAACCGACTGCAATGACTGGATGAACTTCTGATGGTCCTGTGCCGTCCATATAAATATATTTAGGCCACTTAGTGATTTCTATCAAGATGTGGAGAGACTTTCAGCCAGCACAACAACAAATGTTTCTGGAACAAATTGCCTACTCTTCCTTTAACATTTCCTAAAAGTACCATAAAAAACAGCAGCAACAAAGCAGCAAAGATCATATAGCATATAACAAGCATCAGGGTGTCATTTATAATCACCTGACAACACTAAACGTGGAGATCCACATTTTCAGAACTGATCCTGTCACACTCCGGACAGTAAATGTGACATTTTATATTTAAAAATGAATGTCACCCCCAGTGTATTCATTTAATTATTGTTCTTCTCTTTGTTCATTTGTTTTTCTGCTTATTGTTCTTTTCATTTATTTATTGTTCTTGTTTTTTTTTTCTTTATTTGGTTTTTGTTCTGGAGTCTCTTAACCTCCTCAGCTCCACCTCAGTTTAAACACTGACATGAAGGTCATGTCTCAGTACAGCAGACTGCAGCACACAGACAGTGTGAGAAAGAGGAGGAACAGATGATAAACTGGTTTCATAATGTCAGTAGTTTAGTCATGGCTAACAAAGACTCACGTGACTCAGTATAACAACAGCTTGTGCTTTTAAATGTTGGAGATGTTGGTGATATTGCAGTTCAGTTTAATTCTCACATCGTGTCACGACTAGCTCTTGTGTTACTATTTTTAAAATGATTGTCATCATTTTTAATGCGCGCATGTATAAAGCATTCATGCATCATAATAATCTTCTGTTAACATGCAGATGAATGCCATTATATTGAATTGTTCATCTGCCGGAAAGCCTGGCTGTTTTTACTGTGTTGTGTTCCAGAATACCATAAGACTTGATTTTGTTTCTTACCCCATTGGCAAATAGTTTTTATTTTTTGAGAATAAATCCAGCAACATTTTGTGAGTGTTAAAACAAGACAAACTTACCCAGAGAGGTACTAAAAACAAACTTAATATATATTCTCTGGAAACTAGTGTTATTTTATTTGAAGTTTTATTAAGTTTATCTTGTCTGACGAATATTTAGATACTTTTGGCAAAAATATTGATACAAAAAAGGAAAGTTGAAAGTTATTTTGGGGAGTTAATAGACATAAATTTTATGAAAGTGCAAGACTGCTGATGTGTGTGTGTCTGTGTGTGTGTGTGTGTGTGTCTGTGTGTGTCTGTGTGTGCATGTGTCTGTGTGTGCTGTGTGTGTGTCTGTGTGTGTCTGTGTGTGTGTGTGTGTCTGTGTGTGTGTGTGTGTGTGTGTGTGTGTGTGTGTGTGTCTGTGTGTGTGTGTGTGTCTGTGTGTGTGTGTGTGTGTGTGTGTGTGTCTGTGTGTGTGTGTGTGTGTGTGTGTGTCTGTGTGTGTCTGTGTGTGCATGTGTGTGTGTGTGTGTGTGTGTCTGTGTGTGCATGTGTGTGTGTGTGTGTGTTGTGTGTCTGTGTGTGTCTGTGTGTGCATGTGTGTGTGTGTGTGTGTGTGTGTGTGTGTGTTTGTGTGTGTCTGTGTGTGTGTGTGCATGTGTGTGTGTCTGTGTGTGTGTGTCTGTGTGTGCATGTGTGTGTGTGTCTGTGTGTGTGTGTCTGTGTGTGTCTGTGTGTGCATGTGTGTGTGTGTCTGTGTGTGTCTGTGTGTGCATGTGTGTGTCTGTGTGTGTGTGTGCATGTGTGTGTGTCTGTGTGTGTGTGTCTGTGTGTGCTGTGTGTGTTTGTGTGTGTGTGTGTGTGTCTGTGTGTGCATGTGTGTGTGTCTGTGTGTGTTTGTGTGTGCATGTGTGTGCATGTGTGTACATGTGTGTGTGTCTGTGTGTGTTTGTGTGTGCATGTGTGTGTGTATGTGTGTGTGTCTGTGTGTGCATGTGTGTGTGTCTGTGTGTGTTTGTGTGTGTCTGTGTGTGCATGTGTGTACATGTGTGTGTGTTTGTGTGTGTCTGTGTGTGTTTGTGTGTGTCTGTGTGTGTCTGTGTGTGTTTGTGTGTGTCTGTGTGTGTTGCAGGTGGCAGAGCAGTTGATGACTATAGCCTATGAAAATGGGGTCAACCTCTTTGACACTGCAGAGGTCTACTCGGCTGGAAAGTGAGTTTGACCTAACACGAGTGACAGCATATGTCCATAGATGAACCCATCCCTAATTTTTGCCCATTTTGTCTGCATTGCTTTAGCACCCACTTCACAGGAGTTATGCAAATGAGATGAATTAAAGAACATTAGTGCTGAAGTCATTTTTCCACGGGGCAGTTCCCCAAATTTCAGACCAGTAAGCAATGCTACCCAGATAACAATTTTAGGCTGTAAGAACGTTTCCCTAACATTTCCATTAAGTGATAAAAATGTTGACCTTATTTTGAAAGTTCTAGGAACATTTAACACATCCAGTTTTTTAGACATTGTATTAAGGTTACTGTTTGATTATAGGAACGTTATTCAAACATTTAATGTTTTTGATATATGATATCTAACATTAAGAAAGTTGTACTAACATTACTTCAAGAACTTTTTGATGACTTTGAGAGAACTTGTAAAGAACATTAGCTAATGTTCTGACAACCTTCTTTGTTAGCTGGGTAGGTTCAGGAGGAAACAGTGGACTGCTTACAGTCCAGCATTGTAATCAGACACCTGCATCTGCTCTTTAAATGCTTAAAGTCTGATGTATACCCTGAATTTATAATAACATTCTCTATCATTAAATCATCATACGGTGAATGAATCACAGTTTGCTGTCATAATCACAAGAAAAGCACACAATCATCTCTTTTTAATTATTTAAACATTGCCTCCTGCTTTCTGTGGGCAGTAACTCCAGCTCAATGTTGTGTCAGACCAATAGCTCTGACCTTTGTGAATCTGATGCATTCGGTACGATCCTGATGTTAATAAAGAGGAAGGAGTGTTTGACTGATGAGGAGTGACTGTTATTTACAGTGTGTAATGCTGTAGTCATATAACTGTTTTGTGAATTTTCTGTATATTACAAACTTGTTTTATTATCTGATGATCACAGATGCCACATTAAATTGTTTTCTTTTTCTTTTTAAAACTTGTTTCTCATCTTCACAGAGCAGAAATAATTCTAGGAAACATTATCAAGAAGAAGTGCTGGAGGTATGAAGTGTGTGTGTGTACATGTAGGTTTATCTTTAATGTACTGATGTCACATTATTTATGTAAGTACAGTCAGCGTGTTTGTAAGCATATTGATGTTGGTGGGTGAACAACAATTTCATTAATTGAGGAATTTAGCAGGAATTGTGTGTGTGTGTGTGTACAGGAGATCCAGTCTGGTCATCACTACCAAGCTGTACTGGGGAGGAAAGTAAGTATTCAGTGTGATGTAAACACTCATTAACATATACAATAATTCATTACCACAATCTGTCTGTCTGTCTACATCAGCCTGTCTGTCTATGTATAGTGTATCTATTTAAATGGCTCTTGTGTTCGTTGTCTTCTTAAGGGCAGAAACAGAACGTGGGCTCTCAAGAAAGCACATTATAGAAGGTAGATCTTCTTCTTCTAATTCCTCCATCGTTTGTAATTGACCTGAACCTTCTTTTCTTCTCGTGTCTTTATTGATTTTCTTCTCTTTCACTGCAGTGGCATGTGAGTGTGTGTGTGTGTGTGTGTGTGGCCTCGTTCCTAATAAAAGCTCAGCACCCACACCATCATTCTTAAACAGTGTGAGATTCTCTCTCTCTCTCTCTCTCTCTCTCTCTCTCTCTTTCTTCATAAATGCTCTCTCACACACACACACACACACACACAACAAATGTAAACCAAAATAATCATTCACACTGCAAAGAATAAGAGTCAAAATCGAGATAAATTCACCTCAGAAGCACATTTGCATGCAGAGAATATATTCTGAATTATGTTTTTCTTTATCTTTTTCCCTGTTGGTACCTGCTTCTTTTAGCATAAATCTGACAAAATTCTTGCGAGGTTTCATGCTTAAAATGAGAAAAACAAATTGTACCAAAACAACTTTTCTGTACAACTTCATTTTTTGCAGTGTGCTATGCAGTGTAAGCGGTTTAAAGTAATGATGGCCTTTGGCTTTTGTAGCATTTTAAAGCCTTTTTTGTAATGTAATCTTTACACAACCAGGTTAGTCCCATTGAACTGTAAAATCACTTTTAAAAGAAATACTGCCAGACTTTTAACTCACATATTTGTGTAATATTTTAACAATCAACCACATATAATTAAGTATCTCAAATATTAAGATCTATGTGAGTGTTTGAGATTGAAAACGGAACATTTAATAATATTGTGACTTATCTTTTAAGACTGAGGTGGACCACTGATGAAGAGTTTGTCATGTAATTGTTTTAGCACCTTTTCTTTTCTGTTGGTATGTCATTAAATCAGACAGCAGAAACCTTTTCTATCATTCACATACTCACATCCATTTTTTCTTGCGTTCTCAAAGTCAGTTTTATCACTACAGCTCGTGTGTAGTTGCTCTCATTTGCCTCTGCTCCTCACCAGCATCTCTGTGTTTGTTTGACATTGTTTGTGAGCTAAAAAGAAATGTCTGTTTATCCTCCGTGTACTTTAAAAAAAAGAAAAGCCCCCTGCTAAGTATATCTCCTCCACAAGCCCAAAAAATCCATCTGATTTGTACCATAGAGGAAGCAGGAACGCTGCAGTGAGCTCAGGTCCGATTCATGAGTCTGCGATGAGCAAGATTACAGTGTCTTGAGATAAAACTGGTGCAGTTTATCTAGCAGATTAATTACAGTCTGTGATCAGACTAACACACCTGTGTCTGTCACCTGACAGATATCTGACAATGTTGTCTTGTTTCAACACACCTGGTGTGCTCTCTCTCTCTTTCTTTCTTTTTTCTCTCTCTGTCTGCCAAGATTTGTTGGCATGATTTTAAAGGATCACAATATTGCCAAAGCATTACTTACACAGTACTGATGTATGAAGTAAATAAATCTGATTATAAAGAACAACAGAGTATAGATGTGAGAGAGTGTTAAAAGCTGGGACATGTATGGTCATACAGTGCTGCTTATTTACATCCCAATATTGGACGATAACAATATGGTCAATGATATACACTCCTAGTCTATAAATATACACAACATACATATTTTTCTGACAACCCAGCTAACAATTTCAGGTTGTAAGAACGTGTCCCTAACATTTCCATTAAGTAACAATAATGTTAAAAATGTTTTTTGAATGTTCAGAAACGTTAAAAACGTCCCTTTTAGATATTGTATTAATATTATTGCTTTGGTTATAAGATTATTGTTCAAACTTTTTAAAATGTTTTTAAAATGTTCCACTAATAACTTAAGAATAGCATTTTCAATATCTATGATGTAACGTTAAAAAATATTCTACTAAGTTAACTAAGTTACTAGCGTCTTTTCTCTCTCTCTCTCTCTCTCTCTCTCTCTCTCTCTCTCTGGTGCGACAGTCTGAATCTTTCATCCTTTTCTCTTTTTCTGCCTCCTCATCTTTCTTTCTCTTCCTCTCATGTCTGCAAACCCACATTCGTCTAATCCTCTCTCACCTGTTTTTCTCTCACATGCTCCTGCTGCCTGTTTCCTCTCTTCTCTCTCTCATCCCCCCATCTCTCTTCACACCTCCTGCTGTCAGCCAGCAGCTCAGAATGGCTGTACGTCTGGTGCAGTTGTGTGTGTTTGTCTTCATTTCTAATGTTGCTAAAGGAATCCTTCATGTTAAAGGGACAGTGCACCTACAACAGTTAGATTTTCTCATCATTCACTCACCCAGATGTCACTCCACACCTGTATGACTTTATTTTCTCAGTGAAACACATAAAAAGAGTCGCTTTGACACATAGGTTGACTGCTCTTTTGCAGACTGAATAATCAAATCGAATATTGTAGGTTTTGATTGGGGTAGTCACAGCCCTACATGACACCATATTAAAAGAAGGAGAAAAACAGCAGACATTTAAACGTCATTGGTTCTCACATGAAGCATGGCACACTAGGTTTAAATGTGCTAAACTGGGGATGATATTTGAGCGATTGGACCAAAGGCAAGCTTTTCACTGAGAAAGACTAAATTGTGGTCTGTTTGAAACTAATGTGCGTTTATTTACTTCACACCATCTCTCAGCCTCTCTTTGTCTCTGCAGGTCTGAAGGGCTCTCTGCAGAGGTTACAGCTTGAGTATGTGGATGTGGTCTTTGCTAATCGCCCTGACAGCAACACACCTATGGAGGGTAGGTGAGCCGGTTGTGTGTGTGTTGGGGTGCTATTTCCATACGTCCCAGGGGGGTGATTTACACAGCGATATCCTAATCCCAGTGTACCTCTATCTTCCCTTTCAATTTCGAAGGCCCTGCAGAGCTCTAGACCCCCCTTCACTCCTCTCTCTGTGAGCAGGATTGGAGAACCGCCTGTGGGGTACATTGTGTATTTTTATGATGCTCTTTCCCTGTGCCTTTAAATTCTTAAACACACACATGCACGTTTACTATCTAAAAACACACCAGTACAGCAGATTACGCTCTAAAAAAAAGTCATAAAAGAACTTTTTGCTTCCCCAAAGAACCATACAGTTAAAGGTTCTTAAAAGAAACATGTCTTTATTACCTTTATATAGTCTAAAGAACCCTTTTCCGCTATAAAGAATGTTTTGTGGAACATGAAACAGAAAGGTTCTGTGGTTGTTAAAGGTTTTTTATGGAACCATGCATTGTAAAGCACCTTTCTTTAAGAAGTAACCTTATCTCCTTAACCTTATTCCCTAAGTAACATTAACCTGAACTGTATCCCTGCCCCTAAACTAAAACATTTAGCATTTCTTAGATAAAACTTTATTCATTTATTCGTAAATTTTATTCTTTTTTGTTTTCTATTTGACATTCTCAGATTTCCCTCAGTTACATTACAGAGTGTAAACAGAGACGTTTGCCCGGATCTCTTGCTTCTCAAATGTTTCTCCTGAGAAACAGACCATACTGTAGTAATCCTAACATGTCTTCTCTGGAGTTTTAGAGAAGATCTCTCAAGCTGCGCTCAGATTCGCTGAGACACCAAAGTGTGCAGTCAGAATATTTCAAAACGAACTCCAACATTCCTCGTCTAAATTCCCCCAGGACCACTTTATCTAGGTTACTCTCTCCACATTAATGAGTTATATCTCTACACTTTTGCTATAATTATACGCTATACTGTATGTCAACAGTTATGTCACGTTTGTCTGTTTTTATTTTAGAATTTTAAAAAGAATAAAGACTTTTAGGAGAAACATCTGACACAAAGTTGATGCTTGAATAAAAAACATTTGACGATTCAATAAAGCTTCCAGCAGAGCGACCTCTTAACAATACAATTTTCCTCTGGGCAGGAGCGTGCGGTTATTTTTCCTGTCTGTATGAGGAAGTGCCTTATCATCCCGTAAACACATTTTACATCAGGGTTACAAGCTCAGCACAGAAACTCATCTAGTTTATACAGCGAGCAGATAATCTAGAGAAAAACCTCCATACAGATCACAAGCACAGAGCTGCTGCTTCGCCTGCTTGAGGGGAAAAGCAGAAAAATATCAAAGAAAAACTTTTAAATCATGCCTCTCTCATCAAGACGATGCATTTTAATCCCAGTGATGTGCAGTGTGTTCCTGGCACATACTGTTCTTAATTCTCATGGGAGGAAAATGATAATAGGGCATTTTATTAAAAGAACAGTCTGGAAGAACTGAGAGAGAGAAAGAGCAGAACTCATTTGGCTACCCGCGATCTCCCTGGAGACTTGTGTTGCTGTGCATGTCTTGTGTTCATACCCTGGGTGACGGACATGAGATCATCAGTGTGATGCTGGTGTTAAAATCTTGCTTTAAAGGTGTGTTCACTTCAAAACTGGTTTTGCTTGAGTCCCAGAAACAAAGAAGGGATTCTGTCCCTTATCTTGTAAAATACAACAAAAATCACGTAATCAGAAATGTTCTTACAACGGAAGCAAAATAACCAAGTCAACAGGAAACATTCTCCGAACATTGGCTAGTGTTCTCTAAACATTCTCTCGAAGTTCTCTTGAAGAAAAAAACATTCTTGCAGTATGTAGAACGTTTTTTTTAATGTTATATATCACGTATATCAAAAACGTTATTCTTAAATTATTAGTGGAATGTTTCAAATTGCTATAAAATAAAAAAACTGAGTAGCGTTTTTATATCCAAACAATAATGTTAATACAACATCTAAAAAACTGGACGTTTTGAACATTCCTAGAGTATTCAAAGTAACATTTTTTTATGCTTTGTTACTTAATGGAAACATTATGGTAACAGTCTTACAACGTAAAATTGTTTGCTGTGAAGCAGTTTACATATTTAGTTCATAAATCTTAAGCTATGAAGTTCTCTAAATCATGCTTGTACTTGTGGAACAAGTGAGAAAGCATTTTTTCTTTTCAGCTGGATGTGTCAGAATTATTTTCTGTGGTATGATAATGAATACAACATTACTCTGTAATGCCCTAATGGTCTCTTCTTACAATAAACACCAAAAACATGATCTGGCACTTACAGATTTTTTGAGGCATTGCACAAACCTCAGCTGACCTGTTTGTGTGAGGGTGGCCCACATCAATCCATAGCTGAGATATTAAACCCACAAATCAAAATGATTAAGCACCTGTCTCACTTACTCTCTGTCACACCACACACACACATGTACGCAAATCCAACCAGAGGAATAACAATGTAAAGGTGAACCGTGATACAGTGGAGACATCAGATGTTACACTAGGCTTTTTGATAACTGTGTTAATATACCATTAACTTTAGAATACTTTAAAAGGACCATGGTATTACCATGATCGATGTCCACAAATCAATGATAAAAAACATTTTGTATTTTTATTGGTTTATTTTTCTTTACCATTATATAGTGATATCATAACCAAAAGAATGTTTCTCTATGATATTACATTAAAATTAATATTAGGGTGGTGAATTTATGATTGGATACATTCTAAACCTGACTGGAGGTGTTTGCAAAGCATTGTGGGTAATTACTACCCATAATTCTATTTGGTACTTATGTCTTTGTCCAGGTGCATTTGAAGTAGCGTGAAAGCAGCACTGTTGCTGAGCTCATTAAAATGACGCGCAAACGTTCAAAGTGTCCGTAGTGATGGATGTCCTGCCGCCCACTGAGATGCTGCCGCTGCGCTAACACAACCCCACATACTCTCGGTATATTACATTAGTACTTCAGGGTCCGCTGTTATAGCAGAAATAAAGAAAATAAAAGTTATACAGATAGTAGCTATACAATGGTTTTGCTGAAGGAACAATTATTTGCGTTCACACAGAAATGAGCAAAGTCCCTCTGGCTTCCTTTGTTTTTGCCTTTTTCCTTTCTCCAGCAGATGTATTGTTGTGCCGAGCTGACGTTCTCTCCGTTCTCTCTCCTACCATTCTCACCCACACACTCGTGTTTCTCTTCATTGGTACGGAGTTGGTAATAAGAGAGTGGGCGTGAGCTTTCATTTTCATTATGCGCTGAGGTAGATTTGGCTGCTATTTTCTTCTCCTCTGTTCTTTTCTCTTCTTTTCACCTCCTCTCACCTCTCTTGCCTTTCTTTCACTCTCAGAAACCTAATTCTTTCATACTGTTGTTCAGTGTAACCTGACCTTTGACTGTGGCAAAATATCTCATGTTTTTTACAGCGACCAAGAACAGCCCACTTAGGCAGAGTTGCCTGACTGACGTGTAATGCGACCAATTTGCAATCAGTTTGTTTTATTTTTACATGGTTGTCCAAGATATATTTGATCACAACAACTGGCCAACAATAATATTTATGAGAAAATAAAATGTACTCACATAAATCAGTGAATACTGGGCCAGGAATGTCTTTTCCAGTTTTGTTTAATGTTTAGACAGTCAGAAAACAATCAATTTCATCTATTCAGTTTCATAGGTTTGGTCACACTGGACTCCCCTGGCCCAGCTAACAGGGAACATTCTCAGAACGTTCTCTGAAAGGTCCCAAAAGTTATCAAAAACATTCTTCCAGTAACATTAGTAACATTTTTGAATGTTATACATCATATATATGGTATACATCTAAAACGTTACTCTTAAATAGTGAGTGGAATGTTTTTAAAAAATTGCAGAATTAAACAGAATTGTTTGAATAATGTTCTTATAACCAAGCAAAAATGTTAATACAACTAAAAAATTGGATGTTTCGAATGTTTTTTAGACATTTTTAAGGTTTATGTTGCGTAATGGAAATGTTTGGGGAACGTTCTTACAACCTAAAATTGTTAGCTGGGGGTGCACCTGTGTTGGATGAAAAACTGCCCTCAGACATGTTTCAAAAGTGACGTGTTGTGGAGATAAAATGGCTAGTTGGTGGACACATGCAGATCTTGGTACAGTAATGGCCACAGTGAAACCCCTCGGGCCAAACACACATCAAGAACCAGCAACTGATGAGGCAGAGAACGGCAGCCATGTGAATCTGTCGCCTCACTGAAGAGTCTGAATGCTGAAGCAATAAAGTAGCTTTATGAGGTCATAATGGAGGCCGTTTGGAGCTGATCTGGTACTAGCTGCTCTTGCCAAAAGCTAAGAACTGCCGCTAAAGAGTAACAACTACAGCTGAACCCAGAACAGTGGTAAATGTCTCCACTGATACTCTGGTAATGAGGCAGAACTTCACTGCCTTGAGCATGTCAGAGCAGATGGTCTTCCTGCTGGCAGCAGAGCGGCGCACTGTCAACACGCAGGACACACCGACATCATACACACGTGCCTCAAATGAATACATATGTATGTGTAGTAAAGCATCTAAACAACCTTAAAAAGACAGGACATTACCAGAGAAGCTAAACTGCTTGTTTTGGTGGTAAATATTAATGTAATAAAGTTTAAAGTTTATAAATGAAGGTTTACGTTTTAAAATAAAAAAAGAAAAATAAACTTAATTCAAGATATAGTCTCTAAAAAACAAGTTTTAGTACCTAAAAGGCAATTTTGCTTTTCAGGTAAATTTGCGTGATTCATTTACCCGAGACAAAAACACTGATTCCATATTTCCTCAGAAAACATAAATGTGTATCGCTAACATGTGAATCGACTGAACTGTACCAGTATTTAATAGCGTTTTTATTTGTTTTGAAATTGTATCAATGATTAAGAAGCGAAGCATTTATGCCGGCGTCAGGTGCTCATTTCCTGTTCTCTGTTTACTGAGAATGAAGTGTGCCTGCAGATGCATGCGCTTATTTGCATGCATTGTTTTTGAACCCAATTCACTGGAGCAATTATGCAAATCAGTGCCACAAATGGTAATGGTGCAAACACGAACACAGAATTAATGCTGATTGCAACACACTGGTTGCCTGTGAGCACAGGGTGGTGGGATATACAGCACACAGTCTGACACAGTTTCTAGAGCTGCACAGTATCACTGTGATCCAGGTACCTTCTTTAAAATGCTGAAAGTGTTTGGCGGCATGGTGTGTCTGGATATATACCTGATTAACTTTCCCTTAATCTGATCATCTTTTTATGAATGACTGCAAACGTCAATGTTTTCACAATTTTAATTAAAGCTTTTCACATTTTACAGAAGAAACATTTTACAGAGTTTAATCCACTGCGAACACCCCCCCATGCCTGCAAACCAATAACATACAATAAGTAAATACAGAAGTAAATTAGGAGAAACAATGACACACACACACATATACATATATATATATATATGTATATATATCCATAAACGTACAGTATGTATACATATATATGTGTATATACAGAAACACATACAAATGTGCTGTGTGTATACATAAATAAATAAATGCATTTTCATTCACTTCTAGCATCAGTGGGTGATAATTGTGGCAGGTAAATAGCACAGTCTATAATAAGCCCCACAGGCATAAAAAGGTTGTGTTTACCTAGAAATGAATAACAGTGACTTATTTAAAATGTGCTGGATGCAGTTTTCCTGTAGGAATTGCTACTGTCTGAGAGATATCACTGAAACAGGTTTCATGAGAAACCCCACTTGTCTCCGCTAAACCTGTAGTTAGCACGTTAACAAAACGTCAAGGTGAATTAAACAGTCAAAATAGCCGACATTAACAAATGAAAATGGTGCAGCACTATACCAGTGCATGTAGCACTCGGATCATTTAGTCTCTGGAAAAATTTAATAACTTCCCAGTCAGTGAATCCCACGTGTTCTTACATGGGGCCAAAAAATATAATGTAAAAATAATGTATACAATCTTCTGTGTATATATATATATATATATATATATATATATATATAATGATCAAATTGATTGGGTTAAGTTATGAATTATTCATTAAGTTTTATGCATCTTCCTAAAAAGTTTGTACTTTTTGAAGGCCTTTGAAGGTTATACTGATGTCCTTAAAGATGTCATGCAGAACTTATAAAATATAAAATCTTGTAATGTTATGTGTGTGTCTCTGTCTGTTGCATGGCTAAAATGTGTCTCATGTATAATCCTGTTCAATCAGAGGACTGTGAAAGTATTGAATTATTGATTGAATTATTAGCTTTTATTCTTTGTGTAGCTCTATATGTCCAGTAGAAAACAGCGCCATCTAATGGTGACCAGACACAGAGGCGTTTGTTTGTCTTATATACCCCAACAGCCCCATCAGCAGCCCTTTATCAACTACTGTTACACTGAATATCATTTACCATCATCGCTTATGTTATCACAGTTGTCATTGCTTAATGATTCATTTAAACACAATTGTTACTGTGGGTGAAAAACTCTCACCTCGTAGCTTCATCTCTTTAAGGCAAGACTCTTCTGCCTTATTTTTGGTTTTGACATTTTATGTGTCAGTCAGAGAAAAACTTTCTCTAAGACAGTAAATATATATTTTTAAAGTGTTTGTATTTTTGAATGAAACTCAGACAGGAACTTTTAAAAAAAGTTGGGTTTTGTATGTGTATTTACTTTTGTATGTGTTTTGAATACCTGTATGAGAAATTGCAGTATTAAATATAATAAACAATTGACATATAGATCTTATCTTATAAGATATTATCATAAACAAACAGAAAGTCATTTTACTATTTTAATGAGAAGTTACTAACAGGTCGTGCTGGTTCAACAAAACAAAACTACCTTTCCAAGTGCCAAAGTATTTTTAAGATTAGGAATCACTGGTCTAAATCAAACTTTCCAGTGTTCCTGTAGCTCAGTGGGTAGAGCACTGTGTTAGCAACATGAAGGTTATGGGTTTGATTCTCAGGGAGCACACACACTGATTAAAAATATGGGTTGAATGTACTGTAAGTTGGTTTGGATGAAATGCATGCATGTAACTGGCTGATATTTTTGTCTGCGGCTGTGTGTTACAGAGATAGTGAGAGCCATGACTCACGTCATTAATCACGGTATGTCCATGTACTGGGGAACATCACGCTGGTCAGCCATGGAGATCATGGTGAGTGACCAGAAGAGTCATGAAGATTCTCTCTCAGCAGATCTCAGACACTTGTTCTGTGAACTCTGTACTGTTTACTTGTTTATTCTGTTATTCAGGTCAGTGCTGCTAATTGTTTATGCTGTCATATTAATACATTTTTAGCTTGTCAATGGGAGCAGTTGCTTTTTTGGCTGCTCTGATAAGTTTTTTGATTGCCTGTGATGTGGAGTGGGCGTTGCCTTGGTGTTCAGAAAGTGTTTGGAGACTGATGGAAAATAATGAGATTTGAGTTGATCTGTTCCCGTGGTCTCTCTCTCTTTTTTGTTGCTGTCTCTCTCTCTCTCACACAGGAGGCGTACTCTGTAGCGAGGCAGTTTAATCTGATTCCTCCTGTGTGTGAACAGGCAGAGTATCATTTATTTCAGAGGGATAAAGTAGAGATGCAGTTGCCAGAGCTTTACCATAAAATAGGTAAAAAAACATACATACATAATCAAATACTTGAGGTACCAGAACTTTTTGGAGGCCCTCTAGACACCCTTTCAAACACGGGAGCTTTAAGAAATAATTATATACTGAGCCGAGAAGTTCTTGCTGGCACTCCAAATGACCGTTGATTCTCCAGGAGCATCATCAGAGAAAAGTTTTAAAGTCACAATGCAATGAAAATATACTATTTATATACTATATAGAATATACTATACTATACTCCTATTACTATACTATATTCTTGTTTTTTTATGGAACATTGCCAGTTCACACAGACTTTCAGGAACTTTACATGCATATTGGAGTACACAGCAAGATATCTTAAGTACTTTCAAAATGGTGCCTAGAAGTTTTTCCAAATGGCAGATGCCACTTCCAGTTTCTTGTGCTTTTTTAACAGTATACTCTACAGGTACACATACATTTGCATTGAAATTTGACCTTTCTTGTCGACTTTTCTCTTGACTTGCATTTCAGGGGTTGGTGTGGTGTCCTGGTCTCCCCTGGCCTGTGGGATCATCACAGGGAAGTATGAGAACGGCATCCCAGAATCCTCCAGGGCCTCTTTGAAGGTACTTGGCTGTCCCCAGGACAGATGGATAGAAATCTGTTGAGTTAATAACTGACATAGTGCCAGACGTTTGTAAAAAATATTTATATATATATATGCCATAAAACCCAAGAACACAAGTGAGTACGATGTGTACTGTAACTGACTGAGGTGATGTAACATCTCATATTCTCTCGTAAGAGGTTTGCACAGGTCGGAAGCCCAAACCTATACCACAAACCCTACACCTAAGATTTTAATATAATACCAACCAAAAGAACCAAAAGACTCATTTCATTTAGCATCTTGGGCTGATGTTTCTTGCTTTGGGCTTTTGTGTATAGATTACACCGACACAGGACTAAAATGCCCTTTTCATTAGCAATCCAGATCCATAAAGCTTCACCATTCAGCTCCAGTTGCAGCTACAGGGCTCATAGTGTCAGCTCTGTCAGGGCAGGTTTGCTGTGTGGGGCTGTATCACTCTCTCCTGTCTCTGTGCAGTCATACCAGTGGCTGAAGGAGAAGATTCTGAGTGAGGACGGCAGGAAGCAGCAGGCAAAGCTCAAAGAGCTGACCCACATTGCTGAGAAGCTCAGCTGTACGCTGCCACAGCTCGCCATTGGTGGGTCAAAAGATTTTCACCCATTCTCACTTAACTGTCACAGCATGCCACATGTTATCACTGCCACAGATGATCACTGTTCACTGAATACAGACCTGAGCAAAATGCTGAACGTTAGGTCTGGTTATCAGAACAGTATTCAAACATTAAAAAAGTTCTACTAATGTTACTGCAAGAATGTTCTTGATAACTTTGAGAGAACCTTGAGAGAACATTAGCCAGTGTTCTCAAAATGTTCCCCACCTACATTATGAAAAACAGATTGGTCAAAACCTTAAATGTAAAACCTTATGATTGTAAATGGTCTGTGATATTCTGTGAGTAAATGTTTTGCTTTGCTTTGTCTTTTTAATTTGTTGTCTTTTTTTGTGATTTTATTATTTTTGTTTTTTTCATGTTTTTATCTGTCTAATATACCTAACTGTTTTATTATTTTCTCTTCTTTTGTAATGTAGTTTTAAAATACATAGTGTGAAAAGTAACATTTGGATACAGCAGCAGATCATACAGAGCCACAGATTTCTCATCAGTCTGTTTTCTGGGTTCTTCTGTAGCCTGGTGCCTGCGTAATGAAGGAGTCAGTTCAGTTCTCCTGGGGACCTCCAATCCTGCACAACTCACTGAGAACTTGGGTGCAATACAGGCAAGAGATTTATGAAGATATACAGATACATACAGACACATGGTGGTATCACAGCATCCCACAAGCTCTGGTGGCCTTCTGCAGCTGTCTGTTCTCATCTTTTAACACCTTTCTTTTGAATCTCACAGTCTGCTCAAGGTTTTAAATTTTCAGTATCAAACACAGAAAAAATAAATATTGCTGGATGTTTTTTATGTGCTGCTGCAAAATGCATACTTTCACTTCCAGCAAAACCAGTTTCAGAACCAAAACCGGCTGGTTTTACATGTTTTTTTGTTGGTCCAAGCTGATGTGGATGGTTAATCAGCTGGACCCCCAGCTGGTCAATATGAGGTTTGGTTTACCAGCATTAAAACAGCTACCATGTACCTTTACTCATTTTCTTGGTCTATCATGACTTTTTGGCATATTTGAAGCCAGTGAGTAGACAGTAGACACTTTTATTGTATGATAAAGAGCAGTGAGTTTTATTTTTTTAACACTACACTGGTATATTTCTTTTTTTCCAGCACTGCATCTATAGCCAATGTTATTGTGTTTTATGTGATTAAGTATTTGGATGTAATCATGTGTGCTAATTCTCGCTGACAGGTCCTTCCAAAGATCACCTCTCACGTGGCCTCGGACATCGACAAAATTCTGGGAAACCGCCCCCACAGTAAGAAAGATTACCATCATTAGGCCTTCCTGTGAATCCGTACGCTCAGGATCCCGTGCCAGCCCTCTCGTGTCAGCAGGTGTCCCAACATCATGTGTCTATCTCAGCTTCTCCTGCAGAGATCCATCGTTACTGTTGCCGTAGAAATGCTAACATGTTATGCATGCTTCTGTTCGACCTAAACCTGAGCTCAATTATGCGTGAAGATCTCCATAGAGACACCTGCCAGTGAAGCACAGAAGCTCCTGGGCTCCCTCGTTCATGGAATTACAGTATGCATTTAGCTATTCATCACCCATATGTGCCAAAGTGAACCCTGATCTTGACCCTTGACCTCTGGACGTGTACTCTGAAAAGGGCAGGTAAAGGGATGAAATGGCAGGCTCTTATGAACAGTGTATGTGAGTGGGGAGCAGGAAGGAGGCTTACATGGAAACGTTTGCATTCTCTCGCTCGCTCTATAATCTTTTGCAAACATAAAATGTTAACGGACAAAAACGTAATTGCATGTCTATTAGCTGATGCTAGAACCATCATATGATATTATCAAATAGGCAACGGTTAAAAACACATCAAAAATGAAGGACCTTAGTGGGCCCAGGACAATATTCCTGGTTGTCCCACTGTGTGATATTTTATATGTGAAAATGTGTAGATGTGTAGTCTATTCAAAATGTTAAACAATGTTATCATAACAATGACAAATAGCCCCACTGGAGTTGTTCAAACATAATTTTATGACGTTCGTAACATAAAAAACAACAAATTGAAAAAAAAACTTTACAGTGAAGTAGTAAACGAGCACAATGGAACGGACCGAATGGAGGGTAAAAGGAAAATTGACAAAATGCTTGGAGTGCCGAGGGAAAAATTGCTGTTGCTTCGACCTGCTCGCATACTCTGCTTATAACTGGTCCTGATAACTTTAAAAGAACACAATGCAGGGGAAATAAAGTAATAGAAGTATTTGCATATCAGGCTGAGAATGTACAAAATGAGAACTGTGATGTATGACAGTGCAGCATGTAGAGCTCTGTACGCTGTGTGCATTGGTAAACAAACATGGGTTGGATTTAAAAGCCATCAGCAGCAGATTTAGCTGTTTCTGTGTTAAGATGTTCTCCGACATTTCTGCATTTTGTCTCAAACATCAAAGAGCACAAGACTGTTTGTGTGTGTGTCGATCCCTGACATGTGATGTGTAACTTGTTCATCAGGTCCTTTACGCCACAGCACTTGATGGACATCATAAGTAACATAGTTTGTAAAAGCTTTAGCAGATATGCTTGCTGCTGGGCTGCTATCTGAACTGTTAAGCAGTTAAAGCTTGAGTTCAGAGAGTGATATAGAAAACCAGAACTAAGCAACTAGTTAAAGCTGCCATTCGTAACTGTTTATAGCTAAAAAAAAATAAAATACAAATCAGTGTTAAACACAATCTCTTTACCTTGCCCTGATGCACAGCGGTGAGTTTATAATAATGACGTATAATATGAACTGTCGGGTCGGATTTCCCGGGACACGTCACAGTTCGGCTTTATTTGACTTTAACATACGTAATGAGTAAATACGTAAATTAACCTGCAACTTTATGTCGGCAGAGAGACTAAAGTTACGGATTGCAGCTTTAAGGTCCCTCCAAATGAGGTCAAAATGTTTACAGACTCACAAATGAAGCTGTTAATAAATGCGTTGTGCCGAGTGCTTCAACATCAAAATAAAACGTGCATCTGCTGTTCTGTATTCTTATTCATTCATTCTTAATTGATGCTGTTGGTCACATATCCAGTCATTGTAAAGCTAAATTGTGGTTGATGTTGCCAAAGCACAGCTACAATAAAAGTGCAATAACAACCTGCCAAATGTGTGCTGGAGTTTGCAAAAGAAATGAAACTTTCTTATATTTCTTTATAAAAGAAATAAAACGCAAAATCTGGGTCACGTGACGCGGCGGAAGCCTCCGCATAACAAACGCACACGCGTCTCAATACAAACCACGCCCCTCCCTTAATCGGACGCGCCCCGCCCACCGACGTTTCCTATTGGTTGAGCTGCCTGTCGCGTTTCGAAACGACGCGTTTTCATTGGCTCTTCCCGCGCGTCGCCTTATTTCGATTCCGTACGCGCCAAACGACGCGATCCGTTCGACGCGGCACGCGTGCGACCGACTGAGCGCGACCGACTGAACGCGACCGACTGAACGCGACCGTGTGACTTTCTTCGTTTTCATTGTCGATTTGATCCATTTTGAAACGAACGGGGCAGTATATCTCCGTTTCGTGCGATATTCATTTCATTCGTTCAGATCGCCGGGGTAAGATCGGTATTAATTGCCCCCGGCGGTCATTTGCACGGTGCTGCGGCGATGTGGCAGACGCACGGCCGGAGGAGCGACACTTTCTCCGGTGTTGCTCTGCTCGAGTCTGATGATGACTGCGGGAGTCTGATGAAGAGCGAGTCCGTGAATCAGTCCTTCCCCTCCGCGCGGAATCGCACCTTCATCCGCCTGGACGCACCAGGTGAGTTTTCGCACCTGAAACACAAACTTGCCGGTAACTTTACGTGTTGTGAAGGCAAACCAGCATTTCCAGCTCCGATTATATATCTGTGTTATTTACAATGTGAAAAAGCGTATGGGTTTCAGCTTTAAATGCCACTAATAATCTGTAAAAAGTGCAATTGGTGTAAGTAGTTACTGGCAATGTGATATCTTTGCAGGTTCCAAAGAAAAGACAGAAAGATGTCAAGATGAACAACATTTTTAAAGATTGGCTTTTTGTTAAATATGTCCTGGATGTTGGATGTTCTGGGTATTTATGCATGCGTGTATGAATGTACATGTATAGATGAAGTAATCTACACACTTGTGTTTTTCCCAAAGCTGATTCTCATGGTGGCTCATCCGTGGCGATGAGAAATCTCCAGATATCTGATCTGCATGGATCTCACTCTGTGTCTCAGCCGTCAGTCCAGAAGTCTCCAGCGCTTGAGAGCTCTCTGCTGAGACGGCTCCTCTGTACTGCCGCAGGGAACAGAGGGATGGCTCTAAATCCCAACACAGCCATCCTGTCCATTAACCGCACCACATCACAGGTATCACACAACCGAGTTCAACACGAGACTGGTTTTCTGGGCATTGACTGCAGTATATTGGTAACGTTGGTGCTTAGCCTGAGTTTTATTTCCTTTTGTATTCCTTACTACTAAAACATCTCTGATTATAAGTCCAAGTGTGTGTCTCTCTCTTTCTTTAAGGTTTTGGATGCAAACGATTATGCATGTAACTTATTTGACTGTGCATATAGCGATTTGATTGGTCGGAAGCTGACCTCTCTCCTAAGAGCCAATCAGATGGTAGAGGAAGTCCTGAGGGAGGAGGCTGAGGTTTCCACTGGGGTCGTTACTACCGTTTCTGCAAAAGTGGTACGGAAAATTAAACGATTCCCGCAGCTGTCAGTAACCCTCCCTTTTCATGAATATTTTATTAAATATCTAAAGCTCTAATCTCTGGCTTACCTGTGCTGGATGTGACGTTTATTCATTAGCGCTCGGCTCTGTCTCATTCACTCAGGTGACTGCAGCGAGTTTGGCCGGGGCAGAATTTCCCGTGTCTGTGTGTGTTCAGCCACCCGATCAGCACCAGCAGGTGATTGAGATCCTGCTGGAGAGAGTGGAGAGAATCACAGCACACGTGACTTTCACTCAGAATGTAAGGCTTGAATTGTGTTAATTCTGTAATCTTAACCCAGTGCACACCTTTAAAGGAAGTTCGGTTATATAACCGCTGCCAAGTGGGCTGAAAGACTTCTAGCTCCTCCTGTTTCTTCAGGCTGAAATTCTCAGCTGTGATTCCACGTTCGCTCATCTCCATGGTTACCAGACTGCTGAGGAGATGACAGGCCTGTCAGTCATGACTTTGATGCCATCGGTACAGATCCCTTTCCACTGTAGGACAACACCGAAGGTGAGCTGCTGTCAAAACATCCCTGCTAAAACCAGTGGTGTGAATGTGGGGCAGGGTTATCTGTCCAATCAAAAGCAAATGGCCACTAAAAAGTGTCACTAAACAAGTAGGACAGAAAATACTGTCTTACCACCTAAAAATAGTTTGCTAAAGAGCAAAACCAGAGCAAAATTGTTCCTAAAAAAAGCAGGATTTCATGAGCGCATGAGTGCTTTATTCTCACTGCTCTGTGATTGGTTCTGTTGTCAACGCTATGTACATTTATATAACAGCTGGTTCTTTGTATCTCAGGTGTTGCGTGTACAGAGGTTGTGTTTGCGGGACAGGTCTGGTTTGGCAGTACCTGCGTGTGTCCGGCTGCAGGTCGCTGTGTCCTGCGGAAGATCAGCACAACCAGAACATTCTGAGGTGCTGCTCAGCCCAACTCTGTCTGGAGAGGCCAAACTCACCCTCTCATTCACTGAAGCACATGCAGGTTTGTGCTGCCTGAATTACTGCAATCACAAATCCAATCAACATATCACAGTGCATGTCGCATCTGACATACTTGACAAAATATTAGAAGATTGTTATACACAGACGTAGAACGTCTTGTCATCTAGAAAAGCAGTGCAACACATTAGTGACTTATTTTACAATTTTGACATTATGGTAGCCAGGGTGATAATGTTTCCTTTGTGAAATGTGCAACAATAGTAAGTCTGAAAGACATAAAAGCAAATTGCAGGACATAAAAACTCATAATCAACGGGATGCAAGTGGTGGTGACAGGGCAGCTCAATAAATGCCAGTGACTCATGAGATCACTGCTGTTGTTGAGTCCTGTTATAGCTGCAGGGAGAGAAAGATGTTATTTTCCCTTTCTGAAAGAACTCATTTGTGATCTGATGTTCTGTTTCAAACTTCATAATGGCACATCACATTTCATTGCCATACATCACATTTCATTGCCATACATCACATTTCATTGCCATACATCACATTTCATTTCTCTGGTCCAGACTCCAGATTTCATAACTGTGGATCAGATTTTTCACTCTTCCTGTGAAAATTTTAAACAACCTATAGGAAGGCCACAGTGAATTTTTAGGATTCATAGTGGCGTTGGTCTGATGTAAAGAAGATCTATATTCTTCTGTTTTTGTCTGCAATACTGGCCATAAATCCGATCCTGTCTAATTAATGAATTTAATTTACTACTTAAATTGCCATTGATTTCAGTATGATCAATATATATACTAACATCCTTGTGGTTTTCTGTTCTGCAGGTGGTAAATCGGGTGCTGGCGATGTCCTTTCCCCCAGCTCCGGTGTGCTGTACTCTGGGTCCGTGTGTGTGTTTGCTCCCAGCAGCTGTCTTCTGGTGCTCCTGCCCAATGGCACCATTCACAGCCTCAACAACATCTTCAGCTTCCTGCTGCTTGGATACAACAGCACTCAGCTTCTCGGCAAGGTACAAATGCTGAAATCTTCCCTTCATTTATTCTGTTCTGTGGGGGGTTTTATGAAGATCTGTAAAACCTTTAATGAAGGTTTAGTCTATAATAGAGATGCTTGTCTTTGTAAGCCAGTTTACGTGTCAACTGTTCACCTGTATGTGCAGAACATCACGTACCTGATACCAGCGTTTTATGAGCGAGTCCGTGCAGGGAATCAAAACAACCACCCCGCATCTCACCTGCATGACCCAATCAGCCCCACAGGTACAAAGAATTCAAGATACACACATGTAATCAGTCTGGATGTGATGCTAAATTCCCCCTCATTCCTCTTAGAACTTTGTAGATGTTCTCCGAGTGCTAACTGTCCACCTGCTGATGTTCTAACTCTCTCTACTGATGCGCACTCCACAAGGGACGATCAACAGGACACTTGTAGTGAGTAGTGTAGTGAGCTAACCCTAACCCTGTACTGCAGTGATTTGAACACTGGGCTATTAAAAACATATGAGGACAGGCAAAAGTCCAGCTAAAAGGGAATGTTCTCAAAACGTTGGCTATTCTGTAAAAGTTCTATCAATGTAATCAAAATGTAATTACAGTAATGTTAGTGGAACTTTTTTAAAGTTCTGTATATCAAAAATGGTATTCTTAAGTAGTTAGTGGAATGTTTCAATAACCAAGCAAAAATGTTAATGTCTAAAAACAATGTTTTGAACATTCCTAGAACTCTCAACATAATATTTTAAACATTTTGTTAGTTAATGGAGATGTTCAGCCTACATCTTATCAAGGTCATGTCACTGGTTGATTGATTAGTTGGTGTGTGTAGATCCAAACACGGTTCTTGCTGGAGACAGTGTGATGGTTCATCTGGCCATGCGGAGAAGAGCAGGTCTGGGGAAAGGAAAGAAGATCTTTACTGGGACCAGTGCTAAACTGGAGACGGAGGGCAGCGTCCCATCAACCATGACCTCACCTGCTGTCACCTCCACACCTCTGAATGGGTAAACTAGTCCACTTAATCCAGATAATCCTTTCCTTTATGGGTGTTTATTATTGAAGATGTGAACTGTTTTCAAAGCCGATTTATGTGGTTTTATCTTAACTGGTAGAGCATGATGCAGGCAACTCCAAGATCATGAGTCCAGTTACCCAATCCTCAATCCTGTACCATTTTGCACAAAGAAAATGGCTTTTAAGGCTGTTAAGATTAGGGCAAATTGAAAGCAAAAGGAAGTTGTATATTATGTAACTATGTATAAAATTGACTGTACTGTGCTTGTAGCACAGAAAAGTAGAGATGGACTAGAGCAGATTGTGTGGCGTTACTTGTAAATCATAGGTTTGTGTGTTTCTGTGTCTCAGTTGGTAGAGCATTGCGCACATAGTCTGAGGGTTCGATTCCCAGGGCACACGTACTGATAAATTGTATACCTTGAATGTACTGCAAGTTGCTTTGGACAAAATGGCTGTCAAATGCATGAATGTAAATGTTATTCTCTTTTGATCTCAGGTTGGATGATACTGCAGAACTTTGCGAGCAGGTTGTAGATGTGACCACTCAGGTGTCTGAGTCTGACTCTGCCAATTCCACCACCGCTCTGCTACAGACCTTTGCTCTGGTGGAGTCCCTGGAGGTCCACAACACCTCCCTTTCTGCTCAGTGTGGTCCATCAGGGAAAGATGCCCCCAAAGTACCTCTGAGTCAGGGACAGTCGAACCCGGACTGTAAGGTAGCACCAAAGTTCTGTGGATCTGAAGCACATCCTGAAACTCACAAGCAGTCCTGTCAGTGCTCAGAGCAGGCCCAGCTTCAGGACTCCAGCTTTGAGGTGATTTCCCTGGGCAGTGGGTCATCATCTGGGTTCTGTGAGAGATTAGTGGGAGGTTCTGGTCCAGAAAAGCTTGATGAGTCTCAACAGCGACATCAGTTAGCAGAATCAGGGAGCTGCTTCCTGGACTTAAACACGAATGGAGATGAAGTTGCTCATGCCATGTCAGAGATGAACCTGAATGAAAGCATTGAGATCCCAAATGCCCCTGGAGATCTTGACCATTCGTTGACCTCATGTGATACCGCCGAACTGTTGCGTACCCCTTCGCCCTGCGTTGTGGAATCGGACCCAGAAGTTGAGGCTCGGACCCGCACAGAGGATGAGGGAACTGCCCCACCATCACAAGAACAAGTACAGAATCCAAGCCCTCAACCGAAGGTCCTAGAACAGCCACCTGAAAAACTTCTGGAACGTTGGAACTCATCAGTGGAACACGTTGCAGGCCGTGTTCTAGATCTCCGGAGAGGGAGGGGTGGAATGCTGTTGCCAGGAGACGCTCCTGCCACCTCCACCCCAAAGAGAACTCCGGCAAGTGCTCTGATTCCAGAGGGCCGCTTTCATGTAACCTGTT
Source organism: Chromobotia macracanthus (assembly GCA_036877525.1). NCBI lineage: Eukaryota > Metazoa > Chordata > Actinopteri > Cypriniformes > Botiidae > Chromobotia > Chromobotia macracanthus. The sequence continues at coordinate 3,063,261 of JAZGTH010000038.1, forward strand.
ATCGCAGAGATGGAACTCCGATCGGTATGTCCACTGGTACTCCGACTCGCACGTTTCAGTTCTGCTAGGGCTTTGGGTCACACAATGACAACATTTGATTTCAGCTAGTGTTTTTTTTTAAACATTATTGGGTTTCCAGATATCATTTAATACTGTCAGCCTGTTTTCCTCCATTTCAGACCGGATATTTGTGCTCAAGTTCAGGTGCCAGGTCTCCAAAATGTTACTTTTAGCATGTAAAGTTTTTAATGTGTGTAAAGTTGGTTCCTATATCATTGAATTGCTGATTTATATGCTGCTGTTTCTTAAGAATAATGCATCGTTTGTCGCTACAAACATTTAACATAACAGATCATAACAGGGCTGCTTATTCCAGATGTTTCTTAACGTATGCAAACAAATGTAAAGTTCTGCTTTTCGCAGGCCAGTATAGTATGAAACTCAAATGGGAAACTTCAAAGACTCTGTATGTTTCATCTTAAGCAGAATAGAATCTGCTAGTTAATAAATATTGAAACTGCTGGTTAGTTTTGTGTTATTAGCACTCAAGTTTTGTCTCTTTTTAGTTCTCAGAAAAGTGGAATGCAGTTTAAACAAAGCGGTTATTTCTCTCCCGGTCTCTGTGTAGAGGTACAGTGTGATGTGTGCCATGCATCCTTATCCAGTGGCAGTTTGGTCTGTCTGTGGTTAAGTGGGAGTCATCTTTTGCTGCACCACCAGGAGGCGCTACAAAGCACAGTGTCTCCCACAGTGAGGACAGGAGGCCCAGAACAGGAGGCCTCTGCCTGTAGCTTTGCTGAGGTGATGTTTGAATGTTGTCTGGACTGGGCTTAAATTTGGCTTTCTGACATCGTTTTGGTATCTGTAGAGGTTGCTAACAGGTTAGCAGTTTAAACGTTCTCAAGCTTGTAATGTTTCTCTTCTCCTTCAGGGAATTCGTTCCGAAGCCTTGCGCTCTTCTGTGGATCTGGAACATTCCAGGGCATGTGAAGGTCACTTTGAAGAAGACTACCGTCCACTGCGCTCCATCGGAAAGGGCGCCTTTGGCTTTGTCTGGCTCGCTTCGAGACGGAAAGACGAACAGGAAGTTAGTGACTCTTTCTGCCGTCATATCCATCAGCAGAAATGAACCTTTGATCAGAATTCTGATGTTCTAATACACTTGCTTAGTTTATATACAGTAAACAGTACAGTCTTTCGATTGCAGACTGCTATGAAAGCTGGTATAGTGTTTAAAGGGATAGTACATCTAACAGTAGGGCTGCACAATTATACTGATTGATTAATCACGATAAACAGTTCTACCTCCACGATCAGGTGAGCATTACGTCACAATATGATGTTTTTTTGCCTGCTCTTAACACAATAAGTCTGACCAATAGGCCTTTATCACAAGAATCTGAAACTCTCATGCTGGGATAAGAAGTCTTAACTTATTACCCATGTTTATTATATACTTGTTTCTAACAGCTTTTGGCACTGACACTGGTAGTTAGACTTTTCCCCAGCTCCTGTGCTATTTAAATGTGCTCACATTTTATATTTACCAGAATGAAACATTTACATCAGAAATGTAAATACAATGACTTTCAGTGTTTGTTTTGCTTGTTACGTATTAATTGGCTGTAAAAGGCAATAAATACGCTGAAGTGAAATAATAAATTCTAAACTGACAGAATAATTGTGATTATTAATCATAATTAAAATGTCAGTTTCATTTTGGGGTGCACTGTCCCTTTAATATCTCTGGCCCTCTGTCAGGTGGTGGTGAAGTTCATCAGGAAGAGTGCGGTGGTGAGTGAATGTTGGGTGGATGACCCTGATCTGGGTCGGGTCAGTCAGGAAGTGGCAATACTGGCTCGTCTGCAGCACCCTAACATCGTGAAGGTACGTCAAGAAATCCTAACCATCATGTTTCTATCGGACTCTTTATAATGGTCAATGTTGTTTGACTTTGGTTTGTTGCTGCAGGTGCTGGAGGTATTTGAGAATGAAGGATTTTTCCAGATGGTGATGGAGAAACACGGGGATGGACTTGACCTATTCGAGTTTATTGACATGCAACCCAGACTGGATGAGCCTCTTGCGAGCTACATCTTCAGACAGGTGTGAAAGATGCATGAGATTGTTGCAGGAGATGGTTGCAGAATTGAATGTAGCTAATAATCATCCAGTATTCTGATGCAAGATGTTGGGTGCTGTTCCGTAACTCTTTCGCTTTTCATCTGTATGTGTCTTGTACGCAGCTGGTAGCTGCAGTGAAGTACCTGCGGGGGGAACGAGTGCTTCACAGAGACATAAAGGATGAAAACATCATCATAGACTCTCAGTTTCATATCCAGCTAATTGACTTTGGCTCTGCTGCCCTGCTGGAACCTGGACAACTCTTCTATACCTTCTGTGGCACTCTGGAGTACTGCTCGCCTGAGGTGCTTAAAGGGAACCCGTACGTACTGCAGCACTGGACACTCAATTGTTTTAAAAGACTGAATCAATAAGATTGATCAGTGATGATTTGAGGTAAAATAAGTTTAGCTTTCAATTTCAAAACACTTCAGTTTTACTGTGAAACAATCATGTTAACTAAAGTTATTACAGTTAAATGAAGGTAATATTTGCTTCTAGAAAAGAGCAACACATCAAAGTGGATTGTGTACTACAATACGTTTTTGTTGTTTTTCATTGTGCAAAGACAACTATAAATCCATTTGTAGGTTTATTTCCCTGAAGAGTCCAAATAAAGTGTGTCTGTGGAGCTTTTAAATCTTGGCACTCATTGTTCCATAAAACAGTCATAGTATGCAGTCATAAGTAATTCAATAAGTTATTACCTTAAACTAGTTATGAGAATGCAGTCTTGCTTAATGAATGCTATATATCTACAGCTTAGGGAAGTGTTTATGTTGATGTTTATGCAGGTATGCAGGTCCAGAGCTGGAGATGTGGTCTCTGGGAGTGCTTTTATACACCTTACTTTTCAGTGAAAACCCATTTTGTAGTGTTGAAGAGACCCTGCAGGCCCGACTCAACCCTCCCTGCCAGATATCCACAGGTCTGGATGTCGTTAATGTCTGTTCTGAAGATGCATAAGTTTGCAGATGCTTGCTTTATGATGTAATAACCAGTTGTGTGTGTTTTAGAGTTGTATGGACTGTTGGCTGGTCTTTTGCACCCAGTGGTTGCTCAGAGAATGACACTAGAGGAGCTTTTGGAGTCAACATGGATACAGCAGCCCATAAACCTAGCAGAGTACTCATGGGGAGAGGTCTTCCCCTTCAGCAACGGTATGAAAGAAGCTTCCTTCCTGATACACAAACTCACCAGAAACCTCAGCTGATGTGGACCGCCCATCATTAACAAATTATAAATGCACCCCACCCCTTAAATAGTTGCTCATTTTAGTAACTAGTAAGAGTAGTACTATCAGCTTGAACCCTTGACCATGTGTACACCCATTCTACAGATGTTTCCCTCAAAAGCAGTCCACAGAAGTTATTAACCTCCTTTCTTTCCCTCAGATGACATTGAACATGTGGAGTCCAGATCCTGTGCGCAGGTGGACAACCTGTACCCGGACCCCGACAGCAGCCTGAGCATGTCCGATGACACGCCTTTAGAGGATGAAGAGGAGGATGAGGAGCAGAGGAGAACAATGGCAGCGCTGCAGTCTGAGCTGTTGAAGTACCTCACAGATGAGTGAGGAGCTAACTGTCCATCTGCTGCTGGCCATCAAACGAATCTGTCCAAAGATTAACTACATGTATGCAGATGGAAACTATTTGTGTTGCTACAAAACGGCTTTGTCTCACCTGTCATAGAAACGTAAAACATTGTGTTCTGTTCTGTAGAAAGATGTCTCGCTGTAACGCTGATGTTTCAGCAACGATTGACCTGTTAAAACACTCGACCTGGATGAGGGTCAGCTGAGCTTAAAAATGAAGTTTTAAAAGAAGCGGTTGTGCAAACAACTTTAATTTAGGTTGATTTTTAACCTTTTAAAGTATGAATATTTTATTTTTTTAATTTCTGTATTTATCCTATGAATAAATTCTTATTAGCAACACTTTAGTCGGTCAGCTTTTTTTCAGACTGTGCACAGGCTTTGTAAAGCCTCTGTATCTATCAAATGTTCATTGAAATAAAAATAATTCACAGTTCATAATGTGTTTGTTGTGGTGGGGTACCCGGAACCATCGCTCGTCGGGTTTTGTTTCAGTCGGGGGTATTTTCATGCAGCACCGATGGTTACGCGCGTTTGTCAAAGACAGGTAAAGACAAAAGGACAAATCTAACACTTCACACATGCTTTTTAATGATTAAACGCAGGCTTAACGATCTTCACTTTAACAATTCACTGTAAGAGGAATTACAAAACAAATCAAGGTTTTCTTGTAAGACGCGGATTCAGTAAATGATTTCCCGAAACCTTCGGCGAGAGTAAAAATCAGTGAATCGACACAAAGTACGGAGCAACTTTATGTCATAAATAAGATTACACAATAAAAGACAAAACTTACAATCATTTGTAATTTACAATCATTTGTAACTTACAATCATTTGCATTTATGTAGACTTCCGGTGCCAACCACCGGAAGTGACATACATTGAAAACAAATCTGTTTAAACACCTCACATAAACTTCTGTCATACAGACGAAAACAATGTTTTCACGTTATGTTAAAGGATGATAAAACAACCTGTGTGAAAACATGCAAAGCCATTGTATGAGCATGTGAGTGCACAGTTATTCAGTAGTGAATAATCTGTCTTTATGATCTGTCTTAATGTTTATGAATGGACACCAGATGTATTCATCTTTCACATTCAGTATGATGTTTTTGCACTGAACCGAACAGCATTTCTCCTCCTCTGTGTGTCAGGTTGTACGATGGATGTGGAGATGGAGTATGTGTCCAGTGGATGCGAGCAGAGGTCGTATGTCTTTCTGCTCCACACAGGGGCCCCATCAGTCCAGTCCGTCTCGCATCTCAGGGCCCGGGGCCCGGCTGACAGTGCGCTCTCTGCTCGAGATGGGCTTTTCAGAAACTCAAGCTGAGGAGATGCATGAGGGAGCGTTGAAGAGCCGTGGGAAACATGTTTCATCGATACTGACAGCACTGTTAGTTTTAGGCCTAAACCGCTCCAGCATCCTCAAAATACTGCAGAAGTGTCCAGAGGTGTATTCACTCAAAGGCGCAGACTTACAGCAGCGCATCGATCATCTCAGGAAATTGGGATTGGTAGAAGGTGATGTGTCATGCGTAACGATTTCTGATGGATTTATGTTTTGGATAATAAATTAACCCAATGTAGCAGCCTTGAAACGGTGTAGTCTCATGATCAGATGGCACACTTATGTCCGTCCAGTCTGTGTTAGTTACTGACGTATGTATCACACAAAACTGTGAAAGACATTCTGCATCTACTAAGCACCACCATTAAGCACCAATCTGATTTGCTTTACAGATCTTCCACCAGTTAAGTCAGTTTTTAAATATAAGCTGCTTTGATTCTCTACATGCAGTATTTTCAGCTGTATTACTGTGTGTTTTCTATACAGTAATGCTGCACCATTAGTTATTTTAATGGCAGCTTATTTTTGTTTGCAATATATATCTGATATATATACCCCACCCTCTAAACAGTGCATAAATTACAAAATGAACTGATTGATCGCTTTTAATGTCAGTCAGTCATCTCTTCTCTTCCTTAGTGAGTGGCTGGTGAAATAAACAGATAAACCCCATTTTGTACCTATTTACAGTAAGATCGTGCTGAAATAGCATTTTTAACAGTTCTGTAATTAGTAGAGGTGTGTAATGTACAGTTTTCTGACCTGTCCACAGGCAGTCTGCAGAGGGTGATCAGCCACTACCCCAGGGTCACAGTCCTGCCAATCAAGAGGGTAAACATGGTGTCTCGATTGCTTAGAGAGAAATGTCACTTCACCGTCCAGCAGGTCACAGACATCCTCAGAGACTCACCTGAGGTTCTGGAGGAGGATTTGGGTCGGCTAGAGTACAAATTTCAGGTAGGGCAGGTGTTACAGGTGTGATCTGCAGAACAGTGAGATCCTTTATGGCAATTTTATATTTTGTTTTGGTACTTTTGCCCCCAACCTGACTCTAATGCCATTCCAAAACCATTTGACTTGACTTTCTCTATCTGTGTACTGCAAAAAATGCCAGTTTTAAATTATAATATGGCTTTGGAAGTCTTTCAATAAAGCACATTTTGAAAGTTAACTGGAAGAGCTTAGTGCTTATCACACAAAGGTCCTGGGTTTGATTTCCAGGGAACATGTGTACTGATGAATGTGTGAAATGCACTGTAAAGAACATCATGCAGGTTTGAAATGATGGAATGATATATAGTAAATGTAATGACAAAAGTTTCACTTTTGGGTGAGCTACTCTTTAAAAGCAGTGGTTCCTGGTGGACCCTCAGCAGTATGCATTTTTAGTGTGCATCTAATGAGATCAAACTATCATTGTGGATAGTTGAAGAGAGTTTGCATTCTGTGGTAATTGAAAACTGACACAGGTTTTTTTTACCCTTGCAGTACGCCTATTTCCGCATGGGTGTGCGGCAGGCAGAGATGGTTAAAGCAAAGCTGTTTCGTTTGACGTTGTCTGAGCTGCGGTGTCGACACTGTTTTCTGGAGCGAAGAGGACTGTACCAAACGCCAGACAAAAAGGGCCAAACACTCATCCTTAACCCCTCACTCAAAGACTTCCTCTGCGTCTCCGAGGAAACCTACCTGACACACGTCGCCATGGCGACCGCAGAGGAGTTCCGTGTGTTTTGTAAACTGATGGAAAGAGAGCAGGAGGAGGAGTTCATCAGCAGGGATGAGGAAGAAGAGTTAGGTGAGGATGGAGATGACTATGATGATGATGAAGACGATGATGATGAAAAGCACAAGAGAAGACATAACTGGAAGACTGGCTACAAGAGGGACAAAAAATAAAGAGACATTCTACACCACTGATTATATTTCTTTTGAAAATAAATAAAGGAACTTTTCCATTTGGCAGAATTCCCTACTGTTTTTGTTAATAACTGAGATAACTGATATGTAAATACAGTATATGCAAATTGGTAGCATATATATGATTTCATGACTGTTCATAGTAATCGCCTAAAGGCTGGTGGTCATGCCAACATTTTTGTATGTCATTTGTTTATATAAACCTCCATCTCATTTATTGTTTTATAAGCTTTCACCCCGGATATGAGGCGAGTGGCAGTGGGGAGGAACATCAAGGTAATAACAGCGTTAGTGTTAGTTTATTTCAGTGGCCTGACATGGGGACAGGTCAGCACAATTTACACACTGAATGATAAGTAACCATGGAGCCTCTGAAGAGTGTTAGTGCCCTGTAATCATGTACGGATCTGTGCGCATCAGTGGAACGCCTGCTGTCTGATAACAAGAGCAGAGTCGGGAGGTATTGATCTGGGACTGCATTAGTCAAATGGAGGCCTGGATGAAAGCAGACATTACTGCATGTATGGATGTGTGGGACAGGTAAGCGAGTTGTTTTGCCAATTAACTGCCAATTAATCGATTGTTAGTCAATATGTATGTATTTCATTCTTCCTGTTTCAGGGAAACAAAATGCACAAATGGTTTAAGGCATGCTGTTTGTAGTTTTAGTAAAAAAAATGTTTTGTTATGGGCCTAAATCTTTGAGTTTTTTAATATTTATCAGTCAAGGAAGTATTTTCCCTTGTAAATTTGCAAGAAATTCAAGCTTTTTTTAACCTTTCAAGAAAGAGGAGAGCTGTTCTGTTTTTTAACACGACTGAAGTTGCTTGTTATTCTAAGCTAGGTCACATACCATGCTAGTTCTCCCAAAAATGAAAATTATTCCATCATTCACTCACCCTCATGTCATTTCAAAGCTGTATGACTTATTCTTCCGTGGAACACAAAAGAATAGGCATAAAAGTTATACAGGTTTGGGTGAGTAAATGATTGAGGAATTTTCTTTCTTGGGAAAACTATGCATTTAATATATGTCATGTGATGTTCATTCTTCTCTGTATTGGTTTATTCAGGTAAACAAGCCATTGGGGTGCTCTGCTGTACCGTATCAACACACAGAAGAGTTGTCTTGTGCTGGAGAAGGTTTTTAGAGTGATCTCTCCTCAGCCTCTAAATATGAGTCAATCTCTCATTGTCAACATCTCTATAGAGTGGTCCACCATAATGAAGAGCAGACACATGGATCTGTTCCTCATCCCCACCGTTCTGCTAACCTCCGTCACTCTGCTGGTTAACCCCGTGCTGTTCCTCTGCATCCTGTGCTTCTCTTCACTACGGCAGGAGACCCGCTACCTGCTCCTCGCCAACACGCTCTTCGCTGACATGCTCTTCCTCACTATCAACCTCGCTGTCGTCTCCTGCAACACAGTGGGCAAGTTCATGTCCCACATGCTGTGCGAGTTCATGATGTTCAGCACAATAATGACATACAGCTGCTCTGTGCTCACCGTCACGCTGATGGTGGTCGACACGTATGTGGCAGTGCGTTGGCCGCTACGCTACAACGAGATTCTCTCGCCATCCAGAGCCAGGAAGATAATTGTGATCTTGTGGGTGCTGGCCTCTGTATGCCCGGTGTCTCTTCTGGTGATATTTGAGGTCATGATGAACAGCAAACAACAGGAACGTCCAGTGTGTTTGGTGTTGATTGCATTGTACTCATTAGATCAGATGAGGAAGGTCGGTGTTAATTTGTATTTCATTGTTGCCGTCAGTCTCTGCACTGCACTCATTGTTTACTGTTACATTCGTCTCTACATCGTCACCAAGACTTCTGGGATATGGCGTAATCGCTACTCCAGAGCACGTATGACGCTGTTGGCTCACGCACTGTTGCTCATGCTGTATTTTGCTCCGGCACTGGTCTTTGCGGTTGAACTGGCTCTTTTAAAAGGAGATAAAACACTGAGCGAAGTGGCAGTGTGGATTAACTTAGTGAATATGTGCTTGCTAATGTTGTTGCCGCGCTTTTGTACACCTTACCTGTACATCCTACGATACCGGGAGATTTACGAGACTCTTCAGCAGGTGTGGAAGAAGAGACATATCCGTCAGGTCAGCATGGCCTAAAGAAGAGCACGTGAAACTAAGCTTGACAAGCCACCTCTCAACATGAACTGTATTTTTTTTCATTATTTGGAGGATAAATGTGTTTGAATGACTCCCTGAGGCTTATGTCTCTACCAAAAAAGTGACTGAATATGAAAAAAAATGTATGTAAAACATCTGGCCTGGTTAGCATTACTTAACAGCTCACACAGTCTAGGTAATAACAAAAAGAATGAAGGTTCAGTTGTTTCTTCCCATTTCAGGGTAATAAAGTTAATCAGTATAACTATATCAAGTGCACTTACGCATTTAGTTAGTCATGATCACAATTATGATTCAGACTCTTTTGCACAAGTGATGGTTGATAGTGTACTTCCTTGTTCACTTGATAAAATAAATACATTTATGTTTTAGGTTTTTCCATCATTGTCTTTCTCCAGTTTCCTTTAAGAGATAAATCTTTAACCCGTATGCCATTTAGTCGTAAGTTAAACAATCAATCAGTCCAAAAATAACAGTGTAAACATTATGTAATAGTTCTGATTATAGGAAAACATATCAATATTTATGCCTTGAGTGTCATTCTGATCCATTTAGCTGTGAATTGATATTTACCTGTTTCATTGTCTCCATGGAGACAATCAACAGGTGTGTCTGTGACAAATCAACATCTGCGCTGTTCATCTGTTCCCATAATCACTTACCAGAGTTCACAGGAAGGAGACGCACATTTACCTGTCTGTTTTACTGTTCAGACTTGGACTCAAACACATGCAAAAAGATGGAAGTTCTAATGGAAGGAAATTCAGAGCGTTTGTTCCTCGCTGCGGAAGACCTTTTTTTATCTCTGCTTTGCACATTTGGCAATTGGTACAACAGGTCAGGTCGAGCAGACCTTAATAGACATTCCCTCAAATCATCTAACTCCTCTGAAAGCCCGGTGGAAATGTTTGCACAGGAGTGGCATGGATTTCTGCCTTCCTATCACACGAAGGTAATTCAGATATGCCCCATTTTGGCCTTCCTAGCCATGCTGCTGACCACACCGGTTCTTCTTGTGGGCATCCTGTCTCGCGTTGACCTGCGCCAGCAGACACGTTACCTCCTCCTGGCTAATGTCCTCTTCAGCGACCTGCTCTTTGTTTGTTTTAGCATCCTGAGTGCTTGTATCAACTCTGCTGGTGTACTGATGACGGAGTGGCCCTGTGCCGTGCTGCTCTTCCTGTCGGGCATTTTGTACTGCTCTGGAGTGCTGAGCATTACAGCAATGGTGCTGGATATCTGCTTTGCAGTGTTAGCGCCCCTTCGCTACCTAGCGCTGTGGCCCGTGTCCCGGACCTACGGGGCAATCTCTGCCATCTGGGCCGCTTCTGTCGTCTTCCCCGTAGCATCTGTTGGCGTTTTCGTGTGGTATCACAGTACAGGCCCGTGCGCTGTCCACATCTGCTCCCTGCCTTTACTGATGGTTTTAACAGTCAGCCATTTTCGCCCGCTGCATGTCTCCATGTTGCTGACGGTCATTGGGATCCTGGTCATACTCCTTCTGGTGTTTTCTGCTTACCTCATCCTCTACTGTTGTACACGGAGTTCAGGTGTGTGGAAGGGCGATGCATCATCCCGTGCTAGAGGAACGTTTCTTATCCATTATCTCCACCTGTTTCTGTCATTTTGCCCACTTCTAGTTTTAGTGATTGAGCTGATGCTCTACAGCCACCAGAGTGAGACGCTGGACCTCCGAGCCAACCTGTGGGTCTCCCTGGTCGTGTGTGATGTCTTACTTATCCTGCCCAAAGGTTTAGCACCTTACCTGTACGGCCTCCGCTACAGAGATCTGTGTGGAGTGTTGTTTCAGTTTTTTAGACTGAAGAGGCCAGCAAGCATCACACCAGTGGTATAAATATCACGTGGCGTATTTGGTTAAGCAGTGAAATGCTGATGCTGATGTGAGGCTGTGAAAAAGACTTCAGGAAGGAGTTTTGCTTATTTTCAGCAGTTTTTCAGTCGAAACATTCAGTTAGCCAGCTCTAATCACAAAAATAACACTATGTCAGAATAAATGCATGTAAATGTTCGTGAATTGTGGCGATTGTGATATTTACCATGTCCCAGATGTTGTGTATTTTTTGTAAAAACTGTTTTCAGCATGTCAATTAAAAGCCTTTAAAAACATCGTTTCTGAAGTCATTTTCCATGTTCTTTGTCTAGTGTCAGAACCAAAGACGGTGTAACCGATTCACCTTCATCCCTGCAATACAAATGACAAAAACAAAGTACAGTGGTGCTACTGCGGTACATTAATGATATATAAAGTGCTGAATTGTATTGTTGTGTTTTCTCAGAAACTATTGTTAACCATGTTATCAATGAACATCCCCGAGTACAAACGTTATCTTCAGCTGTTTATGAAAGAACAGTCATATAGCTTTTAGAAAAGTACTAAAAAATAAACAATTGCCAGAGAAATGCACATACTAATAACATTTCCCTTCATTAAACGCTTTCCTTGTTTTCTGGCACGTTTGATGCTTGAATTAAAGCATCTGAAGGCGATGCTCGTCAGTTGTCGCCATGACCACAAGATGGCGCAATTTACTCATTTTATACATCACTGTGTCATACTATTATATGCCAACTTTTTGTTTTGTATTTTTTCGTGTGGCCTAATGCGAATTTATTAATATTTGTATATTTTGTAATATATATATATATATATATACGTGTTTGATGAGGTCAGGAAGCTCAAGTGGCGCTCCAGTTTTACGTCACGATTGTTGCCCAATCTGTCTAAACTAACCACGTCACTAGTTGTGTTATGTCAGATAAAAACAGCACTGCAATCTTTATAAATCAAAATATATTCTACACGTAAACAATAAAAGGAAAGCATTGCCTTTATTATTACTCCCGATGTGCACGTTATTTTGTGTATATTGTATAAACAACAACGTTCATATTTGTATCACGGGGTTTTAATATAGTTTTTAAAATGACATTTAATTCACGCTGTGTTATGAACGTCAAAACAACGTTTATAATCGCATCTTTTTTTCTCGTTTCTCAGCTGTTTTGTTTGCAAACAACGGCCAGACACATGGAAACTCTGCCGCGGAGAACTATGGGATATGACGTCGTTAGTTGCTTGGACGTAACGGGATCTCGGGTCGGTGGAACTACATTTCCCATAAACACTTTGGCGAACAGCTGACAGCGTTGGGTGAATGGCACACAAAGCTGTGTGTAAACACGCAGTTTGGAGACCCGAACAAAGAAACCCGCCGCTCTCATGGATCCCCGTAATAAACAGGACGATGTATCTGATCACCGTCACTTCTGACACTATTTCATTCCGCCAGTTGTTTTCAATGTGTTCCGGCCTCTGGGGGATAAGGTAAAATGTGTTTAACTTCCTCTGATCAGCACGTAATAACACGTATATGTCAATGTAAATCTGCGTCCTGTTTGTGTTTGTGTTTGTGTATGTGTATGTGTTTGTGTTTGTGTATGTGTTTGTGTATGTGTTTGTGTATGTGTATGTGTATGTGTATGTGTATGTGTATGTGTATGTGTATGGTGCTCACCATCACGGTATGATATATATTGTGTGTGTGTGTGTGTGTGTGTGTGTGTGTGTGTGTGTGTGTGTGTGTGTGTGTGTGTGTGTAGATCTGTACAACTAATATATATATATATATATATATATATATATATATTAATTGTATAGATCTATACATACACATACAGTCATCTATAGACATCTACAGACACTTATATCTATACCTATAGATAGTCATAAATTCTTTATACACAAAGTACTTCTTCGTATTATCTGTATTATTACAGATTATTGTATTGCATAAGCTATATATATATATATATATACAATAATCTTACAGATTGTTTTATATTTGGTAATGTAAACTTACACACGGTTGTTCTGAGTCTGAGATGTCTGTCATAATTTCAGTCTGCATGGGGCATGTTTTGCTTTTTCTCTTTGCTGGCCTTTTAGGAAATATTGAGCAACCGTCCATGCTCCTATAGCTCAACTTGCATAACAAAACAACAAAAGAGTGACTTTTTATAATAAAGATTGCGCAAAGTCTCTCCCTATCTCCCTCTGGCTAAGCATAAGTGTTTCTTTAGTGTTATAAGTGCTATATTATTGCCTTAAGGAATACCAGGTCACATGTCTTAACATTTACAGTGTAAGAACTCAGTGCCGTTCTCTTTCCTATGATGATTGTGCAACAGTTTGCGTTTCAGCCTCAAACACTTGTTTTTGAATTAGGGGTTACCATGACCCTTGTGACAGGTTAGGATTTATTAATAAAATATCTGTTTACAGTTTATCTTTAGTTTATAATCCCGATCACAATAGGCAATTGTCCACAATGTGTTTTTCAAAGTTACAGCTTCCAGGCTGTTGTCATGAGGAATCAAGTTTTGACCCAGTCACAGTGAGGTAATAACTAGAAAAGCCAGATACTATTATATCTAAACATCAGAAGAACTAACGAACTAACAGTATGTTAGATATTACAGCCATGTATTTATCACCTGCCTGTATTTATTGTATCAATACAGCCTGTATTTATTACCTGCCACCCCTGCCACATCTTTTCATTAAAGCTGCAAAAGGACCATTAAATCTGCAATCCGTAACCATCTCTGTTTAAACCAAAAAACTGCAGGTTACTTTACATACTTTTCAATATTGAAATTTCAAACTGACATTTCCTGGAAATCGGACCCAACAGCTCAAATTATAAATCATTATTATAACGTATTATTCAGAATCGTGGTAAGGTAAGAAGATTGTGCTGAACGCTGATCTGTCATGTACTTGCTAAACAGATTTTTGTTCAGATAAAATTCCTAAGATAGCATGAGAAATGGTAAGAAAGTAAACTACTATTTTTGACCCAATACCATTACTGTTGTTATCAGAATAAAGTAGGTTGTATGACATCTATGATATGACCTTTTTAAGAACATGATTTGCTTTATGCTACAAAAAATTTGATGTCTAACAATACTTAACAATGCATTTTATGTAAAATGATGGGATGTGCTCAGTTCTAGTCCTTGAGGTCCACCCTCCTGCAAGGTGCTCACAGCTCAACCAGTAAATCAAGGTCTTTGGATTCACTTGTGAATGTGCTGAAGTAAAACTGGAACTAAACTTCCAGTTGTAGCACTAAGTTTTCTGGATATTGATGTGTGTTGATTGTAACTGCTGTTTCTTTACAGGTGTTGATGGTAGCTGATTGTTATCCTGAAGGCATCGATTGTGACTAATAGTCAGTGAAAGGCTTCTCTCAGATAAAGTCATGGTGCTAATTTTGGGTCGCCGACTGAATCATGAGAACTCTGGTGGTGTACCAGAATCTCCTGCAATCAAACGCAAAGTTTTCGAGATGGACTCCAAGAACCTGAGCGACGTTTACAACTTCTCCTCTGGTTCTTCTCACGCTGAGGGCGTTCTCCAGATCTTCAATGAGTTCCGAGACAGTCGTCTCTTCACAGACGTGATCATCAGCGTCCAGGGTCGTGAGTTCCCCTGTCATCGTGCCGTGCTGTCGGCCTGCAGCAGCTACTTTCGTGCCATGTTCTGCAATGACCATCGGGAGAGCCGTGAGATGTTGGTGGAGATCAACGGCATCCAGGCAGATGCCATGGACACACTCCTGCAGTACGTATACACCGGTCACGCTTGCATCACCACACACAATGTCCAGTTCGTCTTTGAGACTTCCAGCCTCTTCCATATCGTCACATTGCGGGATGCATGCGCAAAATTCCTGGAGGAGCAGCTGGACCCATGCAACTGCCTTGGAATCCAGCGCTTCGCCGATGCCCATTCGCTCAAACAGCTGGCCAGCCGTTGTCGCGGCTTCGCCCTGCAGAATTTTCCAGAGGTGGCACAGCATGAAGAGTTTCTGGACTTGCGCAAGGAGGAACTGGAGGAATATTTAGCTAGTGACGAGCTGACTGTTGGAAGGGAGGAAGTTGTGTTTGAGGCTGTGATGCGTTGGGTGTACCACATCGTGGAGTTTCGCAGACCCATGCTGAAAGACCTGCTGCAACATGTCCGACTGCCTCTCCTGCATCCAAACTACTTCGTACAGACGGTGAGTGGCAGATTGCAATAGGGCTGAATGGTATTTGTTAGTCGTTTCCAAAGATGGATAACCTCTGATAAACGTTTGGCTTACATATTTTAAAAATAATGGAATCAAATATCGTAAAGGTACTCAATCGTGACAATCTGGTTTAATGCACAGCTGAGTTGCAGCCCCGATCAAATACACCTGAACCAGCTAATTGAGATCTCTGGGTTCTGTTGAAAATTCTAGACAGCTTTGTTTGATTAATGTTGAAATTGAACTCCACAGGAGGCTTAAAGAGTTGAAGTGATAAGATGGTAATAAAAGACACATTTTCACTGCTGCAGGTGGAAGGTGATCAGCTGATCCAGAATGCTCCTGAATGCTACCAGCTGCTGCACGAGGCTCGCCGTTACCATGTGCTCGGCAATGAGATGATGTCACCACGCACCAGACCCCGCAGGTACAGCCTAGTTTCTAAATAATGATTGATCAGTTAAGGTGTCTTCACACAGCAGCTGCTTGTGTAAAATGACATTGCCTTGATTCTGTGTATATGAGGTGTACCAAACTTTCTCTTGTCAAGATCAGGCAAAATTTAGCTTTGTTTTTTAAAAAGAATTTTTTAGTGTATTTCCATTCATTTGATATTTCACAATTTTCACAAAAATGGGACTGACAGATTGAACACTTGTTTTGTGAATGAGTGTGCGGTCAGTGTGAAACACTGATGTGTGACTGTATTGTTCTAGGAGTGAGACATGGCAGTATCACATTGTACTTGAATACTACATGCAACAATGAGCTTTGAAATGTTATTAAACTGATGTTGACTCGTCAGGTATTGTTCTGGAAAACATTAAGTTTTCTGTTTTTCGAGAAAACAAGATTGACTGTTTTAATATTCATTACGTCAACTCAGGGAGTGTCACAGAGTCATCATGGTGGGCTCTTTTGACTTTCTGACCACCTAGCAACACTCTAGTAACCACCCAGAGCAGACTGAGTTAGCATGGTTCAATTCTGACTTGGCCCCAGAACATACAGCTGCATAGTAACACACTAACAACCACTCTAAACACCTTAGAAACCCCATAGCAACGCCCCCGATGACTACCCATAACATCCTAGCCAACAATTGTTGCTCAGAAAATGTTGAAAAAATAAGAATCTGTTTCTATAACCTCACAAGTCTGATAACATGAGTAAAGAGGTCAGCGAATACTTTAGTTCAGAGAAATGATCTTTTTAAAGGAATGATCTCAAAACATGTTTTTAAGGAAGCATATGTATTTTTAGATGGGGTCTATTTAAAGCAATGTCTGTATTTGGAGGAAGCGACTGTTTTAAGGTGGTACTTTTGTAGGAGCCAGATGTTTCTGGAAGTGTTATCTATACTTGGAAGCTTTATCTTAATATAGAGTCCATATCTGTATTTGGAGGCTGTATCTGTGTTTGGGGTCATTGTTCAGTCGGAGTCAGTATTTAGGAGTCGGAGTCAGTATTTAGAAGCACAGTATCTGTGATTGGGGGTTTTATCTCTGTTTGCAGTCAGTCTGTTTTCTGCTTTCACTGAAGGGGTGAAAGTTTGGACGTTTCTTTATTAGACCTCATATTTCAAAATGATCTAGTGTTTCAGCCCAACGCACGTGTACACACACACATTTTTTGTTTTTTATCTGCATTAGTGCCCTCACAGGAGGATTTGTTCATAACAGTCTTTGTTCAGACGACTGTTTGAACGTTAGAGGAATGTTTTTACCACCTAAAACTGTTAGCTGGGTCAGTGTTTGTGTTGAAATACAGCATTGGATGTTTAAATAATCATTGAGCAACCAATGTATTTGTTTTTCTTATCTAAAAAAGCTAACACTTTTGTTGTAGTTTTGTTAAACTAGGCCTCTTATATACTGAATGAAAGACTCTTTAGAAATTCATATCCATTTCCGCATGAATCTTTGCCGTAGCCTGCTGTACTTTAGCAGGACTGTATCTGATGGTGTCGTTTCATTCTCATGTTTTCATTCTGTCTGCAGGTCGACAGGATTCTCTGAAGTCATCGTGGTGGTGGGGGGCTGTGAGCGTGTGGGGGGCTTCAATCTGCCATACACAGAGTGTTACGACCCCGTGACGGGAGAGTGGACGTCTCTTGCGAAGCACCCTGAGTACACCAAGTCTGAGTATGCGGTCTGCGCACTCCGCAACGACATCCTTGTGTCAGGTGAGACCCTCTTATTCCTCTTAAGGTCTTGTGTTTGATCTTCTCTTGATTAAATCCCATCTCATAAATTCAATACCATAACGTCATGCTGGAAACCCGTAACGTCACGCCTGGTTTGGACAGGGAGGTAAAGGTTATCTGTGCTTTCTGTGCTAGTGTGTCCTGTACTAAGTCACAGTGGCTGAGTTTTGAGGCTGGTGTTGTAGAACCTGAACACACACACTTGTGTGCAGGGACACACTGACACACACACGCTGTATCTTTGAAGCTGTGGTGACACAGGCATGCAGAAAGGTCACTTGCTGTGGAAGTTATTCAGTTACTCAGATCTACACGTTAGGGGGAAGAACGTACTTAAAATCTAAACATTTCAAATATGAACATGCTGACAGGAATGTTGAAGTGTATGTTAACCACTTTAGCGGAATTTCCTCAGAATTTTACAGTAAAATTCAAGGCTGTCTATTTTTTGTTTCCTTTGTACAGAGTTTGAACTGTTTTGATTAAAATTTTTAACTTGCCCCATAAACACATTTTAAGACCCCATTAAAAAGACCACCAATGTGTAAACTGCGAATAAACACCTTTTAATCTCCTCCTAAAAGATCGATACAGGGGTTGTCTTTTTTCACATAACTGCTGTCTTATTACTGATCTGATGTCATTGTGGAATAGTTATGTTTTTGCTGAGCTTTATCAAAACAACAAGTCTTGTTGATATGCGGCTAAGTTAGATAAATGAATCCGGTCATCTCAGTGGAGGGTTCAGGGCTTTAACAAATGCCTCGTTCATGAGGAAATCTCTGGAACAGCTGCTTATGGTTTTAGAAAAATAGGAAACAACATCTGCCTCGGTGACCAACCAGTGTGCCAAGAGAGAGTTCTTACGCTGGCACATTCTGTCGTCCTATTGGCTGACAGTTTGGGATGTTTAAAGTCTAAATGGCACAAAGACCAGGGGAGGGGTATCTTCATATTTGTGCCAGAGCAGCTTCAGAAGAGCCCCAGGATTGGTCACAGTAAAGTGTTTGGCTGCAGTTGTTGATGAGGTCATTGCATGACATCATCCCAGCACTCTCCAAGGTCACCAGTGACCCAGGTCATGGTTTTGTGAAATGTCTCAAACTTCAGCTCTTTACTGGATGATCCTAAAGATTTTGTGCATCTAAACTTGGCCTCTTTTGGATATGTGTGTTTTTGTTGGCAAATAAAAATAATCTTGATTCCGTAAAGAGGAACACACAATTGGGTCATTCTTTTTTCTTGGTAATTCCTCCAGAGCCATTGTTTAATGCTTTGAAAACATGAAGTAGTAAGTGTGTGTGTGTATGTGTGTGTGTCCATTTTCCATGAATAGAACTGTGTTTTGCTCTCATGTTCTCACGTGTCAGGTTGGCCTGTCTTTCTCTCTATCTCTCTCTTTCTCTCTCCTTCTGTTTCTCTTTTTCTCACGTGGTTTCCCTTATCCCTCTCTCTCTCTGTCTTTCTCTCTCCCCCTTTCTCTCACTCTCACACACACGTACACATAAACACGTGTGTGTTATTGTTGTAGCTGTATGCACGTGCAGTTGGATGGCCTCAAGCTTTGAGTTCAGAGACCCTTCACTAAATCTGTCTCCCTCCACTGTAAGCCATATCCTGCAGGCTCGCTAGTTCAGCTGTCTTTGATGAGCATTACTCAGGGAATTCTTGGAAAAACTCTCAGCTTCAGAGTGGAGGTGGCCAGCCAGCGAAATCATGATCCCCCAACTGGATTTTCAGGGTGATCCACAAGTTTCACAGCCAATCAGAGCACTCTTATGTTGTTATTATATAGGTATGTAGGGCAGTATTATGGACCAGTGAGGTTCTATACCCTTGTTTATGACATCAATCCACTATTCATTCCTAGTCACTGTGCTGCCACCAGACTGAAGTGAGATGAATTGAGGATTCCGATGTTGGAATATGGCAAAAGAAGGAATTCTTCTGCACTTCTTGCTGGAGGTGGTGGATTTGAGTTAGTAAAAGAGATGGAGGCGTGTGGAGTGTTTTTAGAACTTCTCTGTATGCCTCCTGACTGTCAGAGAAACCGTAAATCATTCTGTCCACCCCGCATGAGGCGTGACCGAGAGGCCCTCTGTTTTACAACTTGACATTCAGTAATCTGATGTTTCCTGTTCACCGTTGCCCATTTCTGTGGCTAATGAGCAGGGCCATTGCTAGACATAAATTACATCAGAGGCTTAACCCTTTGGTGCCTTAGAAGCAGCCATTTACAAAGTTGACAAGTATTTAATGTCTTGTATTTTTAAAACTGTGTAGTTTTAATTTAGCTCTTAAAGGTGGAGTTGGTGGGGTTTTTTTTTTCCAAAAACGTTTTTTTGTTATGTTTGGTTGAAGGTCTCTTCACATCCTGATAGCAATCACTAAGTGGTGTAACTATATTTACATTAATATATATCTTCTGCAGAAGGTGCAGGACCACCATGACATGTTCGTCTAACCGAATGCAATGATAGGGTGTCCTTCTTGCCTGTCAAACTAATATGTGTGCATTCATGTGTTCTGGAGGAGGCGTGACTTTGGCGAGCGCTTTGAATGGAGGGCGGGATCTTATGCTTTCAAAACAGGCTTAGTTATCCTCTCCAAAATTGCCTACCGTACCTTTAATGATTTTGATTTTAAAGATATGTTGTGAATAAAGGATTATCATTTAGGATTTCAACAAATCAATCTATATTTTTAGTACAACATTTTTATGTTGTATATTAAGTTAATTTGCTGTCTTGGCTCACATGCTTCAGGGAAACATAGAGGGTCTTTTGAGAAAAGATTCAGGGTGACGCTTTCTTCAGCTCAGGTCTGCTCACTCATCTGCTAATGAGTTTAGCTGGAGGTTTCATATCCATTTTAAACAGGTTCAGTGACGACGATGTAAATGTTGGCTGGCGTCAGACATTGTCTTAACTGCTTGTTCATCTGGTCTTCAGACGCAATGAATGTCACAAACACTTGACTGTCTTTGTCAGAGGATATTTCTGACAGACCAGTAAATCTGGCTTTATCAAGCCCTGAAGTCAGGCTTTATTGTGTTTATGCTACATTAGAGGACAAAACAAGCACGTCCCCTTTAATTAGACAGAGATTTGACAGAGGTTTTGTTTGCAGAGCTTGTCAGCAAATGGAGTTAAACAGTTTCTCCTTCCTCACAAAGGTTCTTGTTTTTTCTCATCTACCTCTGCTTTTTCCTCTTTGAACTTCCCATTCTGGTCAAATCCCAACGGTAGCATGTGTTTAAATGTGTCACGGGCTGCAGAGGGAGGAAGTGCCTCGTGCTATTTGAAGAGCTTCGATACCTTCATTATCTGCATTTCAAAGCAGAATTAAAGTGTTGCATCCTGCTGCCAGGTGTTGCTCGTGTGTGGGAGAGAAGGAGTGTCGCAGCTTGTCTCAGAGCTGCTGTTGAGGTGATAAGCAGCCAGCAGCACAGAAGAGAGCAGCTGTCAGCAGGTTTAGCTGAACATAACCAACAAAACAGTAATGTGGGTTCAGATCAGAGAGAGCCACAGCTGAGACTCCTACAGAACTTTGGTTTGTGTAATTACAGACCCAATCAAACTCCAACTGAGAACTAATAACCTGCTGAAGAGTTTTCTAAGTTTAAAGTCACAATGAAAGGAAGTTACGACTGTCTGTTCTTCTCTATTGTGGCACATCATTGACTAGATTTTATTCTTTGGCAATTGATTGGATCGTTGGGAGTTGGAGGGGTAGAGCCTGCTTGGCCATTGGACACTCAATATAGTCCCGCATTCAGGGCACCTCGAAACAACTTCTCTTCGCCACCAAGAGAAGAGAAGTTGTTTTGATGGGGAGGGAAGGTTTATGTTTTTGAAAAACATTATGAACATGCACAGATACAGATTTGTAATAAACACTGCAATATTCCATAAAAATAAGAATAAATTTTGATTTCACAGTGATTTTAAAAACCAAGTTAAAATCACTAAACAAGCAGTTCCTAATAAAAGTCAACCAAAATAAAATGGTGTCAGATTGGATTTGGACACTTTGTATTCACACCTGAACCAATTTTTCTGTCCCATTTTGCAATTAATTTTAACCAGCTGACTGCAAGATAATATTCAGTGAATGTGTGAAGTCACTTCAAGCTCACAAGGTGTAGAGTAACAACAGGTGTTGTGGTTGTACACGGGTGTGTTTAAGATGAATCATTTCTATCTTCATGATATAGTTGTTGTTAGTGTCATGCTTTACTAGTTGAGCTACAGCTTGTTAATGTTTCCAGGAGGACGCATCAACACCACATACGTGTGGATGTACAACTCTCAGCTCAACCTCTGGATCAAAGTGGCATCTCTCAACAAGGGCCGCTGGAGACACAAGATGACTGTCCTACTGGGGAAGGTGAGTGTGTGTGTGTGAGTGTGTGAGTGTGTGAGTGTGTGTGTGTGTGTGTGTGTGAGTGTGTGTGTGTGTGTCTGTGCACCGGGGCCTCTTACACAGTCTGTTAACAGCAGCTGTGAGGCAGGCGACCTTCAGTCAACTGCAAATCCATAAAGAGAACTCAAATAACTGTCACTATTGATAATATTTGCATAATGTAAAAGTCATTTCATTAATCTGATTCATTTGAGTATTCGGTTATTCATCTGTGGATCAGATGTATTTATAACTGTAAATTATATTTTCTGAATATTTATGCTTTATTACTCAATACTGTGAAAGAAAGTTGTTTTAAATTGATGTTTTACTATGTGGTTTGTTTTCAGAATCTTTTGTCATCTTTTGTGTGTGTGTATGAGTTTGGGGGTCTGTGGGGATTGTATTTAGCTGTATATAAAGCAGTAGGGGTCTGTGGTGAGTCTGTCTGTGTGTGTATGAGTTTGGGGGTTTGTGGGGATTGTATTTAGCTGTATATAAAGAGTAGGGTCTTTGTTGCTGTGTGTATGAGTTTGGGGGTCTGTGGGGGTTTTTTTTTTTTTTTTTTTAAGCATAGGGGTCTGTGGTGAGTCTGTCTGTGTGTGTATGAGTTTGGGCGTTTGTGGTGATTGTATTTAGCTGTATATAAAGCAGTAAGGGTCTGTGTGTATTCTGCAGGTGTATGTGGTTGGAGGTTATGATGGACAGTGCTGTCTCAGTAGTGTGGAGGTGTATGACTCCTTCTCCAATCGCTGGACTGAGGTGACACCAATGAAAGAAGCCGTCTGCTCCCCGGCAGTGACCAGCTGTGCTGGAAAACTCTTCGTGATTGGAGGAGAGCCACAGGAAAACACTTGCTCCAATAAGGTGAAGAGAGAGGGGGGAGAGAGAGAGAGAGGGGGGGGTTGGAGAGAGGGGGAGAGAGAGAGAGAGAGGGGGTTGGAGAGGGAGAGAGAGAGAGAGGGGGTGGGAGAGGGGGAGAGAGAGAGGGAGAGAGGGGGTTGGAGAGAGGGGGAGAGAGAGAGGGAGAGAGGGGGGGTTGGGAGAGGGGGTTGGGAGGGGGTTGGGGAGGGGGGTTGGGGAGAGGGGGTGAGAGGGGTGGGGGGAGAGAGAGGGGGTTGGGGGAGGGGGGAGAGAGAGGGGGGTTGGGGAGAGGGGGTTGAGAGAGGGGGGGTTGGAGAGAGGGGGGTTGGAGAGAGAGGGGGGTTGGGGAGAGGGGGTTGGAGAGAGGGGGGGTGGGGGGGGGAGAGAGAGAGGGAGGGGGGGTTGGGGAGAGGGGGAGAGAGAGAGAGGGAGGGGGTTGGGGAGAGGGGGAGAGAGATGAGGGGGACTGTTATGGGGAGAGACAGAGTTGAGGAGAGAAGTGAGTGGCAGACATTCCATAGACTTCTATTGTTTTTATACACAACTAGTTATAAAAAATATAACCTAATCTCAACCCACACTCTACCCTTAACCCTAACAGAAACCTTTCTACATTATTACAATTTAAAAAACTTAATTTACCATGTTTTATAGCATTTTTACAATAGAGGACATCCTTAAAAGGAGGTTTTTCTCAGATGTGTCAGGTTTTGCTGACTTTTGGGTACAAACTTGTCCCCAATATATGGTCAAGTAAACCCACACACACATCTGTGTAAACGGATGAAATATTTGTGATGATTTCCAGTTTAATTGTCAGTTGGTTTGAGTTATAAGTTATAAGACAAAAACACACTTAGCGTTTTGTTTATTCAATCACTGGGAATAATGCTATTTCTTATGTTTTGGCATATGTAAGTGTGTGTAGAGCTAAAACAAACCTTCTTGATTTGTTTCTAAAAGGAGGGTGTAGACGATGTCTGTTTTAAATAAAAACTTGTTTCTTGACTCTGGACGGGTAAATGTACCCACACCCTCCAATCCTCAAATCTTTAGTTTTTTTGTTTTACGCGTTACATTTATAAAACAAATACAGCAAAACCAAAGCAGGAGAGAGTCTGACCCACTTTTCACATAATCCCAAACTCTTGTGACCTGCTTGCCTAAACAGCATTTTAGGCATCAGCTGCAAGCATTAGTGCAGCCTCAGTTAAACTCACCTGTAATTTCCGCTTGTTCTAAGCCCTGAAACGCAGTTGTCTCTTTGAACAGAATGGCTGCTAACAGCAGATGGGGAGTAAATGTGTGTGTGTGTTTATGCAAGTGGTCTCTACCTGCTGGACAGGTGGGTCTGTGTGGTGAGGTTATTGTTGTCTCAGATGTCTTTGTCGTCTCAGATAACATCTCACACAAGTTGATTTTCCACTGCTACATTCTTTACTTGCCATCTGGTACAGAAAAATAACGTTGGCGAGAAAGCAGTGTGTAATCAAACCAGCTGATAAAGTTTCAAACAAAGCTCTGCTTCCACAGAATGCTGCCTCCTGTTATATAAGTGCAATGTTTGTGCTCCGGTAATCTTTACACTGCGTGCGTATCTTCTGACAATATAAACCCCTCCCACATGTGCCAATACAGTTCCTGGTAAAATTCCAGCCATATCAGCTAATTCAGTTTTTCATAAGATTCAAATCACATTTAGTTGTGTGTTTCAAAGCAGCATTACAGAAAATGCTTTGTAATGCTAATCTGAAATCTGGCGACTGTGTCAGAGTAATTAAGATTTAAACAAATTATGCAGTAAGCTAACATCATGTATTTAATCAAAAACAATGACCATGTTACAGCAGTGGTTACATGTTGTGATCATAACAATTACAAAATATGAAAACATTCTGCAGTTTTGTATGTTGATTCAAAGTCACACATGTACGCGGCTGCACACTTGTTTTGTTACGATTCACTTAACAGCACCAGGAAGAGTTAATCCTCTCTCAGTTAACAGCCTCTCTCTCTTCATTTTTGTGTGTATTAGGTGCAGTGTTATGACCCAGAGACTGACAGCTGGCAGCTGAAGGCGTGTGTTCCCTTCACCAAACCCAACATTTCTGCTGTGTCTCTCAACAACCTCATCTATGTGTGTGGAGGCCTGACCAAATCCATCTACTGCTACGATCCATCAGAGGATCACTGGATGCATGTGGTCAACACCTTCAGCAGACAGGTACCTGCTCAGCTCTCAACAGGGGCTGCAGAGCTGGAAACAAACCGAACATACCTTGAACAAGTGGCTTCTTGGTGGTACTGCTGGGAATTTGTTCATTAAAGCTGCAATTCGAAAAATGAACAAAAGTCAGTTATTGATCAAGTACATGATAAATAAATGTTCCACGCGATCTCCTTATCTTACTCTGATCCCCAATGGTTAATTTATAATAATGACTTTTTTGACTTCAACATACGTAAAGTAAATGCGTTCAACGTGTGAAGTAAATTAAAATAACCTGCGATTTCATGGTTCAAACAGAGATGACGGTAAAGAGATAATATTTAGGAGCTGAAGTTAAATGTTTCATTGTCCCTCCCACAATGAAAAGTAATAAGTGGAAATTAATAAGTGAAAAATACTATGTGACTGTGCATCAATATAGATTATTTTAATTGTTTTGTGGCATAAACTTTATGATAAACTAAGTAAATGCATTGATAACATTCGTATGGTACTTTTTCAGTTACAGCCTATGTTTAGAAGGCAACAATATATCAGTTTGTATGTAAAACGTAATTTGTATGCATTACGTAATCTGTCTGTGCTTGGCCTGAAAAGTCCTCTGCTTTAATCTGATCTGCAATTCCTTCTTTTTCGTACATTAATGCTTTTTTTGTGTATTCAGGAGAGTTGCGGTATATCAATTTGTAACGGAAAAATCTACGTCTTGGGTGGGAGAGGAGAGAACGGCGAAGCCTCCGACAATATCCTGTGCTATGACCCCGCCTCTGGCATCATTACAGGTGTGGCCGCTATGCCCCGCCCCATCTCCTACCACGGTTGTGTTACCATACACCGGTTCAGCGAGAAACACCATAAACTCTGATAGCACCCACCAACACACACAAGCTGCCCCAGCTGTGGATCTGAAACCTCATTTTTGCAAAAACAAAAAAAACCAGATTGATTATCACAATTTCTTTGGTTATTTTTCTGTTATTCAAACAATTAACATAAATACATTCATCAGCACTTTCGTTCTGGGACTCTGTTTAAATAACAGTTTAATTATGCCAAAAATAATCAAAAAAGATATTAGGATCGCAAAAATTGGTTCCAGTGAACAATCCGCTTCAGTTCCCTGGAACACAGAAATGTTAAACATCTCTTCTCTGTAAGTCAATCAGAATCTGAAACTCAGAGACTGTATCAAGTATCTGATAAAGCAATCAGCTTGTTTAGATTCCTTGATGGTGCTGCCATCCAGGAAAAAGAAATAAACTCAACAAACGCTCACTTCCTTTTCATGTAGGCCTCTCTCTTCTGAGATTTGTGACGTTTGTTTGGTCATTTTTTTACCTTTTAAATGTAACTTTTGTACTTAATGTTTATAACATTCTTTCTTGGATACTTCACTGTATTTGTATTTTATTGTTACTGTTATTTTGTGCTTATTTAGTAGCATTGTAACATTGTCTTGTTCATTTCTTGGTGTAGGGCAGATGTGTGCTTTTGTTTCTGGATTTGTTAAAGCTGGTGATATTTGCGGTGATTTTCTAATATTATTATGCTGGCTCATTATTATCTTCATTTTATTATGCTTTTGAGCTCAACAAATGACAACAAACACAATTACTACATCACAGGTTTTCCTTTGGTGGTTTTTGTGTTTTAAGCAACATTTTTGCATAAATGTAGCAATGCTTGAAAACTGTAGGTAGTTCTGATTTCTAAAAGTCACATCAAGTTCTTTTGGGTTCTCGATGAACCATACAGCTGTGAATCGACTTTTTCCTTCTGCGTGTCATATCTTTATTTAAGTGTCACAATATTTGTAGCGTGACAACCAGGATGTGCCTTTCTGATCTTACCTTCTCTAAGCAGAGCCCCAGTCGCGCACTTGTACGAAATGTTAGTATTAGTAATATGCTGTCTTTATGTAAATGCATTTTACATTTCCTTTTTAATGTTATGTATGTTATTTTATGTTGTTATTAGTGAGCGATGGATGTTGTTATAGATCTGAGTTTTTGGAGTCTGAAAGCCGGACACATCTGGAGTGTGATGGTGTGTTTGTGTTTGGACTGAACTGAAACTGATTTATGTTAAGATGTATGATAACAGCAGACTCAGTTCTAGAGCTTATCTGTTCTAGAAACAGACAGTTACTATCAGGATCATCTAGTTTAGGTTTCTTGAAATGCATCTATAAGCTTCAGGCAAAATTCAGCACTGCACCTCTTTTACTGTCTGGAATGACAAATATACAATGTATGTGTGTCTGTATGAATGTATTTATATATTTACATATACATACATGTGATTTGTTCTTGCATCAATTTAATTATTACCAGATGTACTGTCCTAAACTTTTTGTAAAAGTTATTTTGCTAGTGTATGTAGTATTCTATTGTTCTCTATGCTGTTTTGCTTGTTTTTGTGTGTTGGGGCTGAATGTGGTATTGATTTTATTATTGTTGGATGGTATGGGACATGTTTGTTCTTTGCCCAGTGCTTTAGTGGAGTTTCTGGTCTTTACTCAGCATGTTGCTTGGTGACAAATTGTGCATTCGCCATTATTGAGTCTTTGAGCAAACTAACACCCGCTCAGGTAACAGAGCGAAGACGAGAGTGTAAGATCTGGAGTTCTGAGCTGATGTCATCTCCAGCAGTTTCCTGAACATTCTGCTGATGTTGTTCCAGGAGAAACTCAAATGGTTTTAAAGCTAAAACAAATGCAGCTTCACACCGTTATACTCCTGTGGAACTGACGCCACAGCTGATTAGTTAAGTATGGTTCAAGAAACATTTAATAATAGACCTTAACCTAGTTAACGGGTTAGGTGGCTTGTCTTATATCTGCTTTACTGTCTTTCCTGTAAGTGCCTCAATAAAGTTTATCACTCCGTGAATTAACGTGTCCTGCTATGTTACAGTTCATCAGAATATATAATATATATATATGTACACATGAATGAAGAATGTCAGTTATGTTGTTGGCACAGAACACTTAATTTTTGTCCCCCAAGGAAGAACGCATTCCTAAGTGTATGTGGAGCATCCGAGATTCTGCAGAAATTCTTCAGAGAGGAAATCAGAGTCCAGGCACATGTTTAATCTCTGAAATCATAAACCACTTGTAAAGACTGGTTGTTACATAACATATAACAACAACAACTCTCTCGCACAATAGGTTTAAAAGCTTGCCTTCCCACTTTTATGAATATCTCAAGCTTCTCAGATCAGTCAAATCCACAGAAAAATAATCACATCATAAGTAAACCCTAACAGTATTGAGTCTAATGCAAAAAGTTTGAGCAAAGCAGTTTGGCTGGTCCGGAACTAACAGATAATATTCACTGATGAGCGTTTATTATGCCTCCAGCATCTATTGTGTCGATGATGTCCCAGAAATTTAATGTAGACAAAAAGCTTTGACAAATGAGAATGAATTACACAGATTTAGTACAAAGTACACAGATTTAGTTAGTTGTGTAACCAATCCTGTTTCTTCACAGTCCAATGACTTGCTAAAGGGCACAATGGGCCCTGCAGAACTCTCTGGTTTATGGATGAACTCTTCCAGGGTTTGAACCCATGATATTGGTATTACTATAGCCTTGATCCTTAACCACTATTACTGGTCATTCAGAATGGCAAGAAATACTGACTGGAATCAGGAAAATGAGGTACAGAAGTAAAAATCATTTTGGCAAATGTTTTGTGGGAATGTTTGTCAAATTAAACAAGCGACTGTGACCAGTAGTTCAGATGCCTTGAATTTGTCTTGGATTCAGAGATCAGTATAATACTCTGAAACCACTTCTGGATCCATTAGCTCATGGAATCTTTAGCCATTTCTTTACCATTGGAGCTCTCGCCCTACAGCATCACCTCTACAGCTAGTAAAGTTGAACTGTTTTGGCCAGACTATTAGTCTGGCACATGTATACATGAATGATCTCAGTTTCAGTTCTGACATTCTCTTGTTTTAGCTAAATAATCAAAAACATCTCAGTTTTGGGTTGTAAGAACATTTCCCTAATATTTCCATTAAGTAACAAAAATGTAAAAAATGTTGTTTTGTGCAGTTTGTCCATGTTCAGTGTTTGGATGTTGTATTACCACTAATGCTTGGTTATAAGAATGTTATTTAAACACTTTTAATTATGTAATGTTTACAAAATATATCACAACTACTTAAGAATAACATTTTGATCATAAATAATGTTAAAAAATATATTACTAATGTCACTGCATACACATTTTTTGATAACGTTAAGAAAACTTTTAGAGAACGTTCCCTGTTAGTTGGGATCAGGGTTCAGCAGGACTGTTTGAAAAAAACAAACAGTCTCCCTGTCTCCCAAAACTGTACTAGTTTCACACCAAATCAAGCACAGATCTGCATAACAAGGCTGACTGGAGAGGATGTGTTGACTATTGATTACTTGACTTCTTACCTTTTCCCAGTGAATACAGCTGAATCAAACAGAATAATTAGACATAATTATGAATGATGAATAATGAATGATGAAGCACCAGACAGAGGTGTCATTTCACAAGACAGAAAGATAAACATGGAGCTGGATGCTTAATGTTAAAGTCTTATTTCAGGCACCTTCTGTGATTTGTCACGGATGAAAATGGTTAAAAGTACCTTAATATTAGGTAAGATTTTTGACATGTACAATGGCATACCTTAGAGTACTGTGTACATAGCATGGTACATAAATACAGTAATCATTCAATACTGTGTAATTTGTGTGTGTGTGTGTGTGTATAGGGTCACTATGGTACCTAGTGGTAGAAATTGCAGAGATTTAGGGGGGCATATTTTATATTTTAATCCATAGTTGCAGAAAATCCCACTGTATTTACAAATTGCATAACATTTGGAAGGCATTTGTTATGTGGACAGAAGATGTAAATCCTTCACATTTTAAACTGGATCTCCGTCCCCGGAGTACCAGCCAAACGCCCCCCATTTCCAGCCCTAGCAGCACCTCCACAGGACTTTCTGAACACAGTTTATTTGTCAGGACATGATGCTTTAGCTTGAATCTGGAACAACTGGGATCATTTTATGTTCAACACAATGAACGACGTGCTCCATACGGTAAATGTGGTGTTCAGCGCCACCGTGCGGCCGGGCTTGGTCATTGCATGGCCTAGTTTAATTCAATGCACGTATTGTGAATGCATTGCATTCAGCAGCAAGACGTTGATTTGTGCAGACGGAAGTTTGTGCATGACAATCCACACACGAACTTGTGTGTTCGCGTTGCGCAGGTAAGCGCTGCGTTTTGTTGTGTTTGCATGAAACGCGCGGCTGTTTGCATGCACAACAGACGGGAACGTTGCGGAAACGTTGCGAAAACGTTTGCTTCGGCCACGAGTTTCACCAATGCGACCAGCGAGCTTCATCGCCAGCTACTGCAGGCCGCGTCTCCCGTGCGTGCGCGCACCCCGCGCCCGTGCTCGTGCTCGCGCGACGCTCTCCTGCGCTTGAGACCGACCGAAGCTAACGGCTAAACGGCTCGCTAACACCTCCAGCGTAGGTCCGACGTGCAAATAAACACACACACCGTCACTCATGGGGACATTTCACGCTCTGTGTGCGTTATGAACGCGTTGTGTGACGTCTGGTGCGTGAAAGTTGTGGTTTCGTGTAGCTTCAGCGTGCATTAGCGCTATGTGTTTACAGCAACCTTTACGAGACATACAAGCCGCTTCTGGTCTGTGTGAGCCTTTATTGTATTGAAATCCTACACACATCCCGTGTGTCTTCGTAAATAAAGTGACTGTGGCTCCAAAAGCAGTAAGCTGTTTTTCTAGACACCGTTTTTGGGGGATCCGGGGCGGCTGCAGATATTGGGGATCATGTGGAAAAGCGCCTCATGATGTCTAGGTAGTCAGCTCACTAACGAGGCTGTTGTTTCATTGTCAAGTGTTGGCCATTTTTGCAGTCTGTCCAGTGAGTAGTCATGTCTGGGGTGAAAAG
The DNA here is from genome assembly GCA_036877525.1 of Chromobotia macracanthus. Lineage (NCBI taxonomy): Eukaryota > Metazoa > Chordata > Actinopteri > Cypriniformes > Botiidae > Chromobotia > Chromobotia macracanthus. The sequence goes on from JAZGTH010000038.1 coordinate 3,094,191, forward strand.
AAAAATCGAGGACAAGGACCCTGATTATGAGGACATCAGTCACGTACAGGAGAGCAAGAGGAGTAAGCTGGTGGAGCAGAATGGTAAGACTGGTTTCTTTAGTCTGCACAAGAATATGTGGTAGATGCACGGATTTACTTCTGGTTTACCTTCACCTGTTTGTTCCAGCCCGTGATGCTGCTGTGCAGAAGATTGAAGCCATCATCAGGGATCAGTTTGCTCTGGAGATGAAGACCAAAGAGCATGAGATTGAGGTCATAGGACAGGTGAAGGGCTTTCTTCTGAATGACTCGAAACGTACTGGAATGGAGATAAAAACGTAGTCCTGGTTGTGAATGACTAACATTCGCAACCAGCTTATGTTCACTGTTTGCATATGAATTCTGTGTGAATCGTATTGTCTAGAGGATTTAATTGTTTGATTCCAGTTTCAGCGTTACAGTGATCTCACATCACACTGTCTGTTGAGATGTACAGTAAAAATGTAATACCTGCACACCTGTGGACTCTCTTTTGCACATCAGTAAATAATGCTCACGTGGTCTGTATAACCGATGGTCCTTCTCTTCAGAGACTGAATGAAGCCAGGAGAATGATGGACAAGCTCAGAGCCTGTATTGTCGCTAACTACTACGCCAGTGCCGGCCAGCCTAAAGTTCCTGAGGTGAGATTGTGTAAACATTACTTTCATTAAATTCACTTTCTGTCTTTTGGGAACAATTTACAATAAGGTTCAGTTGGTTAATGTTGATGCATTAATAACTATTTTCTGCAACCTTTTTTAATCGAGGTTAATGTTCATTTATAAATACACTACACTATCACAGTACATTAAGTAATGTTAATTTAAGAAACTTGAAATGAGAATAAACTTTACATATGGTTAATAAAGGCTGTGTTATTTTAGCTTAACTGCTGCATTACTGTTATCATTTAGAACTTTACTGGGCCTGGTCAGTTTTTACTCCTGCTTAAACAGCAACGAGTTGTTGCTGTTATGTATATAGATCCTCAGAATGACCTTCGAGCCCTGAAACATGCAGAGTACCATCAGTTAATCTTCATATTAAAATGCCAAATAAATAATTCCTGATTTATTTGCCTTTAGACCTCTAAGAGTGATCCGTCTGTGCTGAACCATCCTGCCATAAAGCGCTTCCTGGAGTCGCCCTCACGCTCCTCGTCTCCACTGAACCAGAACTCAGAGACGCCGTCACAGGTCCAGTCTGAGACGGAGTCTCTCAGCCAGCACGGGGAGAGAGAGACGGACAGCGGGAGAGAAGATGCAGCCCCACGTGAACAACGGCCCGGCAGGAACACAGGAAAGGTGAGAGGTTTTTAATCAAATTAAAATTCAAAGTATGAATTTTTGTGCACTGCTGCAGAATATAATGAAAATGTCACATTTACAGATCATCAGTAAACAGGTCCGCTGGCCTGCTGTTGCTTCCTGCTGTTTGTGTTGGCAGTAACATTTGTTTTGGTTGCATTTGTAGGACACGTTTGGTGTGCCAGCATCCTTAGAGCAGCATGTGACGTTCCACACTACAGGAGAAGAGGCTTCTCGACTATATGTGAAGAAAACCATCATTGTGGGGAATGTCTCCAAGTATGAAGCCTTACATCAGTTCCTCCGTCTTTGTCACAATTAGATCAACAAAGTATCATTTTAATTAGCAAAATAATAGTATAATAGCACTAGCATCCATAGCAGCATTAAAGGAAGAGGGGACAATTTTGGAGAGGCTAGCAAGTTAGCTTTGTAAGTATAAGATCCCGCCCTCCCTTCAGGTCGCTCTCCAAAGCCACGCCTCCAAATGCATACATAGTTTGACAAGCAAGCAGGATATCCTATTTTAGCATTTAGATGGAATGCAATGATTGGATGAATGTTTTATGGTCCTGCGCCTTCCCCAGAAGATATAAATATATATAAACATTTAGACCAGTTTTTATATTTTAGCGGTTGCTATCAGGCTGTGAAGAGACTTAAGAGACTTAATAACCAGCATAACAATAAATGTTTCAGGAAAAGATCACATACTCTGCCTATGTTCAGAAATCACATTTTCTAGTGTTGTTCAGTTTGCCCTGGTAAACAGGATTTCTGGCTCAACTTCCTGTTGATTTAAGATATTTGCTTCACTGCCTCTGATGATCCTGTCTTCTTCTGAGCACTTCTGACTCTAAATGTACTGCATTCTGTCCTGCAACCATAAACCTGTTCTGTCCCAAAATCTAGAACTTTCCCATAGTAGCCTAAATGGATGGTCACAGTTTGTTATTTGAACAGATTCTTTTATGAGAAACAATATTTCTGTCTCCAAGCTTCTATTAGTTTTTAAACGCATCACTCACATTGGAATTACTTTTTAGAAACCCCATAAACCTCCATGAGTGCTTCAGCAGGGATCAAACCCCATTTGTTCTGCGTTATTACGTAGGCAGTCGTCTGTTTTATCTCATAAAATCCACCCGGAGCTTGTAAGAAGGGGCACAGAATGTGTGAGACATGACTTGAGGATCTGTGTGTGTTTACTCCAGGGCCAGTGTGATGGCATAACTGTCTCCATCTCAGATCTGGATAAAGTTTCTCAGCACCTCTGTGTTGTACGTTTATATTTTTGTCAGGTGTTTTCTTTCCAAACAAACCTAAAATGAAGTGCACTTACTGAGATACACTAAAACTTTACTGTACTTGTGTGTATCTATGATGCATGTATGATGCACATGATAATATTGTAAATATTTCAAATATTTGGTTGACACTAAACTTTTGTCTTAGAAGCCACAATGGTTACAAACTCTCTGTACCACCCTACACTCGTATTTTCAGTGTGATTTCATGGCCATAAAATAAAAACATTAAATACACAAAATTAAAGAGAAATTTGGGTCATGAAAAACATGTATACCTCAACAAATAAGGCTGAAAAAAGTTGGTGTGTATGCTAATATAAATGGTTATCTCTTTACAGTGTTTCACAGTCATGTCGTTTTCTGTCTCTCTGTCTTCCTTTCTGTGAAGGTACATTGCTCCTGATAAGCGTGAAGAGAACGATCAGTCCACTCATAAATGGATGGTGTACGTTCGAGGTTCTCGTAAAGAGCCCAGCATTGATCATTTCGTGAAGAAGGTCTGGTTCTTCCTGCACCCCAGCTACAAGCCCAATGACCTGGTGGAGGTCAGGTGAGTGTTAACCAGCCCTATATGCATGTGAAGTTTTAATTTGTTCAGTGGTCATTTGCGTTTAGCAATATAGACAGAACAGACAGTGCCCTCTAGTGGAAGAGAATATATGGCTCTGAGGTGTATGCAGTGTATTGTTAATGAAGGCACTCGTTTAATTGTGTGTGTGTTTAGTGAGCCACCGTTCCACCTCACACGTCGAGGGTGGGGAGAGTTTCCGGTCCGGGTTCAGATACACTTTAAAGACCAACGGAACAAACGTATCGACATCATTCACCATTTAAAGGTCAGACACTCCCTGACCCCCTGCGTACTCTCTTTGAACCGTCTCTCTTCTCCTTAATCTCTTTTTCTACTCTTGTTCTTTATTCTGTTTTCTTTTCTGCAGAATACACTGATAACATACTTTCTTCGCAATGTGTCCGAATGATTTTCCTGTCATTAACTCTTTATCTGTTGTGTGTGTTAATGGCACATCATAGAACATGTCTGTAGCATTAACAACATGGTAGTTTTAGTTCTCTGTTTTTAAAGGTGAAATGTTTGATTTTATATCTCTTGATATTTCCTTTATTCTCTTCCTTGTTATAGTTGAAGAATAAAAGGATAAAACGGAGAGATGAACTGAGATGTCAAACAAAAAAGATTACAGATTAAAGACTCTATTCAAAACATCCTGTTAGATTCCCCACACCGCAAAGCCTGCTGGATGTTATTTGATGTTTGTGTTATGTATTCATGAATCTTTTTATTTGTTCCCCCTCAGTTGGACCGAACATACACAGGTTTACAGACTCTGGGAGCTGAAACAGTAAGTGACACAGACTGCCTAAATCTGTCAATCAAATCATCTCACTTCTGGAGAATCTAAACGTGAACAAAAGTTCAATGATGGCTTGTACATTTTCTTTATTCTGTGTTTAAGCAGAAGTTGAGATTGGTCAGAAACTTTTTTGTCCTATTTCTTAAAGGTGGTGGACGTTGAGCTCCACAGAAGCTCGCTGGGTGATGACTTCATCCCTTCTGCTCTCTCATCTTCATCATCCTCTTTCTCCTCTCATCTGCCGTTTGTGGGAGGAGCTGGCTCCTCCACAGCTGCACAGAGTTCCAGATGCTCCGCCTCCCCAAACCAGCACTCCAGTGATGATCAACCCAGCACAGAAAGAGGTAGTCATCACATCTGCACAGAAACTCAGGATTGCTTTGCTGAAGACAGTCACATTGTGTCACGATAAGATTCCAGCAACAAGCAATCTGTCCCTTCACACAAGGATGTGTAATAGGACACAATAAACCATAGATCACAGCCGTTTAGAGCAGTGTTTGGATGTGTACTGTCCAACTGCATTGATTAGATCTTTTGAATATAATCATAAATCTTTTTCTCCTCAGTTCCAGGTGTCACTGTCAAAAGTGAATCTGTGCGTTCCTCTTGTTCAGAAAGGACATCATCACAGTCCGGCAGGTCTGACAAAATTACTCTTGGATCCCATGGAAACTCTGCATTTCAGCCCATCACGGCCAGCTGTAAGATCGTTCCACAAGGGCAGGTGCCCAGCCCCTCCGAATCACCTGGGAAATCCTTTCAGCCAATCACGATGAGCTGCAAGATTGTGTCAGGTGAGACACAGGTGCAAAAAAAGATGGCAGAAGACCAGCCTGTCCACTGTGTCCGAATGCGATGATGTCCTGCTTGCTTGTCAAACTATGTATGTGTTCATGTGTTGGAGGAGGCTTGGAGAGCACTCTGTAGGGAATGTGCTTTCAAAGCTAGCTTGCTATTAGCCTCAGAAATTGCTTACCTTACCTCTGATGTCTTAACATTTATTACAATTGTAAATGTTATGTAAATGCATCTGTCAACAACAAACAGTTTAAATGCAGCTAAATGCTACTTCAGAAACACTAAAAAATGTAGGTCTTGAATTCACAAAGTTGTTGTGGATTAAAATGTCTGCTAAACAAATGAATATAACGAAAATGTAAACCTTGTTTTTCTGTGTATGTGTGTTCCAGGTTCTCCCATCTCCACCCCCAGTCACTCTCCTCTCCCCCGGACATCCTCCTCGACCCCGGTGCACATGAAATCCAGTCCCTCTGTCATAAACAACCCCTACATCATCGTTGACAAACCTGGACAAGTCATTAATATGGCCGGATCTGCAGCCGCAGCTACAGGTACACACCTGCATGCATGTGCTGCACTTTACAAAACGTTTAAAGGTTAGTTCACCCAAAATAAAAATATTTCCATCATTTACTCACTCTTGTCCCATTCCAGACCTGTATGACTTTTATTTTCGGTGGAACACAAAAGAAGATATTTTGAAAAATGTGGTTTTGTGTCCATGCAGTGGAAGTCAATGGGTACCACCGTTGTTTGTTTCCCAGCGTACTTCAAAATATCTTTTGTTCTTCTCAGAAGAAAAAGTCATGCAGGTTTGGAATGACATGAGGGTGAGTTTAGGGGTAAACAATCTCTTTAAAACCTCTTTCAGTCTATTTTGTATCATGATGTGCACATTTTGTTGTTCGCTCCATATGGCTTTGTATCAATCCGATCGGCTGATTTAAGCCTTTCCAACAGCGTTTTGGTAACAGTGAGGCCAGAGAAATGACTCGCTGCTTTTGTTGCATTGCATGTCAGAAGTGACGTGATGAAGACAAAGTTCTTACTTTATTTTTCATTTTATGTTTTTCCTTCTCACTCTCTCTGACACACACACACACTCTGTACCCATTTTCCAGTGATTCATACTGTGGGCTTACAGGGCATCGTAAGACCAGGTTGCCATAGTAACCACATCACTTAGAGTTTAGGAGTGTGTGCTGTGTGCAGTTAATGTAGCGTTACAAGGTGTGTGTGTGGAGAACAGATTCCACCTCCATGGTCGCACAACTAATGTGCTTCTCCCAAACACTGTATTACCTATAAGTGCATACTGCCACCTCAGGTAACATCTCTACACACACACACACACACCTACATGCTCTCAGAGAAACGCTGAACACAGGAGATCAGAGTGTGTGTGGGTGCGCAGGCCTCCATGCTGTGCTGCTAAAGCAACATAGTGACCATTAGAGATGCTGTCATAAAGAGAGCAGTTACCCCTTAAAAATCATGACAGTTTTTCTATGCCATGGACAACAAAAATCCTAGTTTTCATTCTTCACTGGCTTCATATAATGACTAGGTATCAAAACCTAGTCAGCTGCCTACCTAGACAGCATTTTAAGGCATAAAATGTGTTATAGTCCATGAATTAAACATTTGAATGAAACACTTTCTAGGTAGGACTTGTATTTAATCATTTGAACATGCTTACGATGACTGAAAATGCTGTCTGATCACAGCAGATCACACTCCTGATTTCAAATGCAGTCATGGCTGTTTGAGATTACGGTTTGTGCACGGCAAGAACGTGAAATTTACAGCGAAGTCTGAACATCTGAGCAGCTGCTTCAAATTCAAACGAACGTCAAAATATAGAATATTTTGCTACATGCTCTTATGAATTATTAATGCATCACCCAGAAAATTAGTTTCCCTATGGGGGAAAACATATCTGTGTTACATAAAGATGAGTCTGGCTGTGTATCGTCTTGCTTCAGTCGGTTGCCCGTAGTAACATGTTTTAAATGAAAATAACCTTGTAGAAAATAAGCACTGCGTTAGGTGTGAGTTACTGCGGGTAGATGATGAAATTGTTTTTGTGAAATGATAGATTAAGAATTACGGTGAGCTTTATTGCCAGGTGTGATCTCAGAGGAGGAATTTGTCTTGGTGACAGAAGCTTCAAGAGAGCAGAAATACAAAAAACAAAAAAGATATTAAAAAGTAAAATATAGAAATAAACAGAATAATGTATGCACAGATATATTGTATACAGTTATGTGCTAGAGAAAATGTAGTATGCAAAAATGTGAGCATATGTACACGTAGTTACATTGTGTAATATTGTTATTTTTTCAGGTTGTGAATCTGGAGATTTGGAATAAATAAACTCCATTAGTTATTTCACTGCACAGAAATGTACTGGAGATATTCAGCCTTAGAAGGCACAGAGCTGCAGTAACTCACACTTCCATTGTGAAAAGATGCGAACAAAAATACCTGTCATGAATCACAGCTGTACATTTTTCATCAAAACGTTTTACGAGTGTAATGCACATTTTTGTCATCCTCTGAGGAAAGTTTGTGTACATGAGTGAGAGCAGAAATGCACATGTTGATATGTGGAAGCTAATGTCATTGGTTGAGTTTTTCACTGGACAAAACATCAACATATGCGAGAGAACTGTATTGGAAGGAAGATCACCGTTTGCGCTGACGTTGGTAGTTTTGCACATTTGGTGTGTCAGATGTGTTTGTTTTATCTGCTGTCTTCATGTGTTATTCTCAGGCAGTCCATCAGCCAAGCAAAGCAGCACAACCCACGGTGCCCGATCTCCAGCCCCTAAAGTTCACACCAGCAGCTTCCTGTCGTCTGGTGTCAAGGTGAGACTGAGTGTGAGTGTGTTTGTGTGTCAGTTAGGGTTCTTCTCATGTTGAGTCGTGTATGTTTGTATGTGTTTGTCTGTGACGGAGAGTTTTGTTACATTCAGTGTCTGTCCGAGCAACTTTGACAGCATTTCTGGGGGCTATTTTTGAAGGTTTAATTGCCAACAAACACGCTAACAGAAATGCTGTCTAGGTAAGCAGCACACTAGGTTTTGAAACACAGCCAGCAGTTTTCAGTTAATGGTTTCTTCCATTATTATCTGCCTTGATTGAATGGCATGTACAACAGTGGCTCCAAACAGGCAGATAGAGACTGAATGGGAAAATGAAGTAGAAATAATGTGTGTTGGGTTTGGAATCACATTTAATTAAAAAGTACAACTGTAAGCAGTTTAAAAGATGGTGGTACAATCAGTTTCCCGTCAGGCAAATTGGATTGATAAATCAATTCCTGTTTGTGTTCAGAGAGAGCCGTAATGGAGCTTCAACATCATTATAGAAAGAGGCAGTGATTTCTTGGTCGTAATCTTTTGGAATCCTTATTCTTTATAGCTGCTATCTGTAACTTTTTGGTTAAAAAATACATAACAGATCAGCGTTCAAAACTCTCTCCTTACCCCAATTCACAGCAGTAAGTTTATAATAATGATTTATAATTTAATGTCTGTCCGATTTCCTGTGAAATGTCAGGTGACAATATACACAAGTACGTAAAGTAACCTGCAATTTTATGTTCCAATGAGAGATGGCGATAGAGAGTCAAAAGCTACAGATTGCTGCTTTAGCCCGTTTAAAAAAGTACTATCATATTCATTTGATACATTCATAAATAAATCAGTATTTATTACCAATTATTATATTGATATGTAATGGAATCAGACACGGCTCAGTCATTGTTCTGTAGGATTGTTTAGTTTCAGTGATTCATTTATTCGCAGTAATGAAACTGTTTGTCTGGATCGGGCAGATGTCTGTCCTTGGGTTGAACTGACGACAAAACCCTGAAATTAGGTGATGATCTCTCTCTCTATCTGGGTTATTCTCGGAGGGCGTTTCAATGTTTTCTGGACTCTGCAGGCTAAATTAACACCAGCGGTTATTAATAGTCAGGGCTGGGCGGTGCGCTAACCGTCTGCAGCAGCTGCTGTGTGTGTGAGGGGTTGTAAATGGGGCATCTATCTGTGGTTTGATGCTGCTTTGAGGCAGTCTGTGCAGAGGGCTGGATTATTCCCAGAACACACACACGCTCCAGTTCATTGTTGACATGCAGCGGGAATGAACATTCACAGATGTTCCTCCACAAATCTCAAAACAATTTGTGCTGTTCTGAATATGTTGTTGTTGGTGTGGTCCTGGTGTGGTTACCGAAGAGCTCAAATTTTAGATAGAGAGATACACGCTGTTCTGTGTGCCACCACTAAGCCTTAAAGGGGAGTTTTGTCTTTAAAAGAGTTCTGTTTTAAAATAATAAAATTATGTTTTGATCACTGCACTAAATCACTTCTCTTAAAAAGCTGTACTTTGTTTCTGCCTTGTTGGCATTTCTTCATGGTTTTGAATCCTGGTCCTGCGGGCCCGACAGCACTGCGTATTTTGAATGTCTCTCTTATCTGACACACTCAGTTCAGTTCACGGATCTCTGCTAATGTGCTGGTCAGTTGAATCGGGTTTGATAACTAAGAGAGATTTAGAAATGCAGATGTGTGGGAATAACTACAGTCTTTTGTAATTCAGTGCTCAGTTAAAAGTGTGGATGATTTGTTTGTCGATTCGTTCTCAAGTTAGTTATTAAAGCTGCGATCTGTAACTTTTTTGGTTAAAAACCAACAAAAATCAGTTATTGAGCAACTACACAACAGATCAGTGTTCATCACAATCCTGTTAGTAAACAACCTGTTAGTATATAATGATTTATAATTTGCGCTGTCTGGTCTGATTTCTGGGGTGTGAAAGTGTTAGTTTGGCTTCATTTGACTTCAACTTACAAAATGAAAAGTATGTGAAGTAACCTGCGATTTTACAGAGATGGCGATAGAGAGGCACAAGTTTTTCATTGCAGCTTTAAAAACAAATGTATATACTCAGTGAACAAACATCTCTCACAATAGTTCAGACATTATTGGGTGTATTTTGTGACGATGACACCCTGCCAGAAGACGCAAAACCCACTAGCTGCAACATAACATCGATTCATACGGATGCTGGATTGAATCTCTTAATCTCAGTTTTTAATCTTCATCAGGGTGACAGGAAACCCCTGTTTGGCCCGAGGAAATGTGTGATTTACTAAATTAATTTAGGATTGGATCACACATCCGATATCTCTGAACGCATCCTGCTTCAGATGTATCAGATGGATGGTTTCACTTTTCCGGCATACGGAGTCGTCATTTCTCTGCATCTTCAGGTGATAATCAAGCAAGAACCAGGAGAGGTGCCAACCCAGCCGTCTCCACAGCAACAGGTCGTCTCCACGGCAACGGCCCAGCAGCAACAACAGTATGTGACAGTAAAGGGGGGTCACATGATCATGTCGCCACAGAAACAAAGTGGGACGGCAGCTGGAGGCGGGCCGGCGTCAAGCAAGGTAGTTTTTGCTCGATTGTTGCTGTCAGTTTTACCTTTGTTTGTTGCGTTTCCTGTGCTCTATGCATTGCGTAGAAAAAGTGAAAATATTGTTTATTATTAATGTTAATTTTCTCTGTTGTCTGATATATAACAAAGTTGTTTGATTCTTCAGTCGTAGGCTGTTTCAAAACCATAAGCTCCGTACTTTGGCTGTATTTCAAATGCCGCCTACTTAGACAGCGTTGTTGCTGTCAGTGTTATGAAAATAGCCCTGAAACCTGCTAGACTTTGAAACAATGAATATGTTAGTGATATGATTGGTCTGTAATTAACATTTATAGTTTACCTGTTTTAATTTCTGTAGCTCATGTCTCTGAGCAGCTGTCTTGTCTGAGAGAGTTTAAGAGAGTTTGTGCGAGTCTAAACATATCTCAGGTCATTGTGTCTCTGTGGACCTTCTACTTCTCCTTACTGCAGCCCTTTTTAGCACCAGAGAGTCAAAGTCGGTCTTGCGTCCTGTTCGGAAAATGTCCTCATACGCAGCGTGTCACTTTGCAGTAATTCAGTTCGAACTCCTTAGACTTTTTCCATAACAATGATACTACTGCTCAGATCACAGGGTTTGGACTCAAGCTGTTTATATTAATGTGTTTGCCATTTACAGTGGGAAGTGTCAACATTGTTAAAGGTCTGACATTTAATCATTGACCAGCTTGATGTAGTGTTATTTTCTAAGACCTTGTAGCAGAACTGTGATTCATCTGTAAAGTATATGAGAGGCTTGTTACAGACAGTTATCACTGTTCTTTTCACACACTGAAATAAGATCTAATAAACAGAAATACACTTAATGAAGTAAAAACTGCTTCATTGTGACTGGGCAGGTTAGGTTGCTGAACACCATACAGATGTGAATGTATTGGGTTGTTTGTGTTTATGGTCATAATGTCATACAAATCGCATAGAGTAAGCAACTTTTGGAAGTTAGTTTTAATACTCTTTTGGGACTAGGAAGGGAGTTTAGAGATTTATAAGTACCTGGTGCATTGAACTGTTTCATACAATAAAGGAATATTGTAGTTTTATCTCTGACACAGTTTACCAATATGCTATAATGTTAATTATTTAATTATTCTTAATTCAGAACATGGTGTTGGAGTAATTCAAGAGTTTCAAAAGAGACTCAAAGACTGCGTGAAAAACTTTGTGTGTGTGTGTTTAGGTATTGGGGATTCCGCTTGGCTCTGCAGTCAAACAGGTCTCCATGAGCAGCGGGCAGATCCTGGTTGCCAAGTCCAGCCCCTCTGTCTCCAAGGTGATGGGGCAAAAGCAGGTAGCCCAGGGTGTTGCCAAGGCGATCGTCAGCGGCGGAGGCAGCAGTGCAAGCAGCATCGTGGGACAGCAGGTGCATGCCGTTACCAAGGCAACGAGCGGGTCCGGAAGCAGCAAGAGTGGAGGTCAGAGTTCACGCATGTTTTCATGACCTTCATAAACTGAAGCAACCCGTGTAATTCAGCTGATCTCCTGTGTTGCTCCTTTGACTTGTTTTCAGGTGGGAGACGCTTGTTAGGATGTTGAGATAAGTAATGTGGGGGTGTGAAAGAACAAGTGTGTGTTTGGAGGAGTGTTTTTCAGACTCATCAGCAGATGCTGTGCTGAGAGGCAAATCTCACAGAGCTAATCTAATGTGTATTTATGTGTATGGCTGGACCGCAGTGCTGACAAAACTATTAGGAAATGCCATTACTCAGTCACTCGTATCTCTCTGCTGCCACAGGAGAAAACAGGATTTAGTGGATTTACATCTGTGGATGTGTGTGTGTGCTCTGTTGTGGTGTGTGAAATAGACCTTAAAGCTGCAATCCATAACTTTTCTTGCTCAAAAATGGATAACGGTTATTGAGCAACTACATGACAGATCAGTGTTCAAAACTGAACCCAAAAAACTCAAAACCTTACCTTACCCTGATTCACAGTGGTACGTTTATAATAATGTATAATTTAAGCTGTCTGGTCTGATTTTGATGGAAATATCAGTTTTACTTCATTCGTCTTTGCATTTGTAAAGAGAGAACTCCAACCTACTAAATCCAATATTCTGTAACAGTAGTTTTCATTTCTTATATTACTGCCTCCCCATGATAAATCGCTTTGTTTTCCTCGCCGTGTATATCGCTTTGGATTAAAGCATCTGCTAAAGGCCTGAATATAAATGTATGTGGGGACTGTAGATGGTGCAGCATTTGTAGCTTGTTCTTACAGCAGTCGCTTAGAATTTAAACTTGTCATCCATGTAAAGAAAATAACTGCAAGCAAGGCCGCACTATGTTCCACTTTGATGTAATGAGTTTTTGTAATCTTTGATCTTTGTTTAGTTATGGCCACCCTCCAGCTGCCGGCAAATAACTTGGCGAACCTGGCCAATCTGCCGCCTGGTACCAAACTCTACCTGACCACCAACAGCAAGAACCCATCAGGCAAAGGCAAACTGCTGCTGATACCACAGGGAGCCATCCTGAGAGCCTCTCACAGCTCAGGTTACACACACACTCTGTACATGTCTCAAACTCCTGCATGTAAAGCCGGCTGTACGATTTTAATAGTCCTTTACGATTGTGACTAAAAACAAAAACAATCTTTAGCGTTAATTCTGGTCTGTGCTCCTATTGGTTCTTGATTTGACTTTGTTGTAGAAGCCACACTGACACCGGCAGAGTTTACTTTTTTTATTTGTTTGTGATGGTCATTAATCGGTTGTCGTCATGCGTGTCAAACTAGCGATCAGAGACTGAAGATTGCCAAATTGTAGCCATACTCATACAATGTGCACTTAAGCATCACATGAGATCATGTGTCTCCAGAAACAGATATTTATCTAATTGGGTTTGTCTGTCTGCAGGTCAGCAGTCCCAGAGTTCTGGTTCTGGTTCTGGAGGATCTCAGTCCTCTAGTGGATCTTCAGGGTCTGGCGGTCTGCCTTCTAATCTGTCCTACACTTCATACATCCTGAAGCAGACTCCACAGGTGATGCCAGAATCTGCATGTTTCTAATCACACGAGTCGTGTTCTGTTTCTTTTAATACATCTTTTGTCTGTAATTTGTTTTATTTTATAGTTTCATTCTTGGTGTAAAACGTCCTTAACTTAAAACATACATACTCGTACTGTTGGGATATGCCTACTGTCATATCTCAGCTAACAATTTTGAGTTGTAAAAATGTTTCCCTAACGTTTCCATTAAGTAGAAAATTCAACATTTTCAGTTTTTAGACATTATAGAATACAATAACTAAATACAATGTTTTATAAACGTTCCACTAAAATATTACGAATAACATTTTAAAGCGAACATTGTTAGAACATTGGCCAATGACATGTAACACTACTGCAAGAATGCTTTCTGATAACTTTGAAAGAACTTTTATAGAATATTAACATTTGGAGAACGTTCCCTGTTAGCTGGGATTCTGGGAAAGTGGTTAGCGGAGTCTGAACGAATGGTTTCCAGTATATGCTGACAATGTCACTATTGTCAATATCGATCTTTCCAGGGCACGTTTTTGGTTGGCCAGCCAGGGGGCTCTGGGAAACAGGGCTCAAGCGGTCATGTGGCATCAAGTTCTGGTTCCAGTACCCAGCAGACAATTCGGGTCACAGCAGGACAGAAGGCAGCCATTTTGGCTCAGGTGTGTACCATAAAGAGTAAAGGGTATAGAAGACTCCTGTGCTTTTATTTATTTTTTAAACATATATCCCTGAAGCTGTATAACTAACCAGACTACACTGCTCAGGATTGTTTTGCATGTGCAGCCAGTGAAGCCCTGTTATCTTTGCTTTATATTCCAGTACTGAACCTTTGATTTACTGAATCCAATTCAAAACTCAGCTAAAGTACTTGTGCATAGTAGACAGCAATGGAGGAAACAGCAGTATGGCATTTAACATCACATTAAGCATGAGTTACCTTCAATAAAATATAGAGATGAAGTAATGGGAGTAAAATATACAGCGCAGATAAGCTCACACCCCCCCACTCACACACACTCAAAGGCAGTGACTCAGAAGAGTGGGTTTGGTTTAGCTACTGTATAAAGAGAAAGTGCTCAGATATTTGCCATTATTTCCTCTTTCCCTCATTGATTTCTTGCTCTCTCTTGCTCTCACTGTCTCATCGATCTTTCTTCATCTCTCTTTCTCTCACTCGCTGCACTTTCATGAGTGTTACACAACACCCCCTCCTCTGAAGATCTCACACTCTCTAGAGCCCTTCCTGTGTGTGTGTGTGCGCGTGTGTGTCCTCATTTTGAGATAGAGGCTAATGAGTACGCCTGCAGCTGACATTTGAGCCACAATTCAACCTGTAAACACACTAACGCACTCGTCTGCCTCTCTCTTCCTCCCTTTCTCTCCCTCTTCATTCTGTTTCTTATGCCTTAATTACCCATTTAAACATAACCTCATAACTCTGGTCATAAAATGCAGCTCAGCTTGTTAGTCTGTCATTAGAACTCTTATTATCTCCTCTCAGAAGAGGCGGGACTAAATCAAAGCTCATGTTCTGAATGGCTGGTGATGTAGACCTGCTAGTGATGATCATTTAGACAGAGTAAAACTATTCCTCATATTGATTAATGCCTGACGTACTTTCTCTCAGTGCTCTGGATCGAAAGAGAGAGAGAGAGAATGTGGCAGAGAAAAGTGATGGGCCCTAGAGGTTGAAAATGCAACAAAGAGTGAGAAACAAATGATATTAAAAAGCTCTCGCTTCTGCTTCATGTGCTGTTATGTAAGAAGAAATACCCCACTGAATAGAGAGAGAGAGAGTTTTTTTGTTTGACTATTGGCAGACAGTATTGGCAAGAAAAATGTAAGAAATGAAAAAATAAAATCAACTGAAAATAGAACAAATATACAGCTGTGAAAGTTAATTCATTGGATCTGAATGTTGCATATTATTACATTTACATGACATGGTTCTACACAAACAATGTTTTTTATCACAGAAATGTGTTGATAGTTGTAATGTTACTGTGAATATTAGGTTTTCTCTCTTGGGGCCGAATGCTTTTAAGTAAATGCATTTCAAAACTTATGTATAGATAATTGAACATAAAAATAATCATGAGATTTTCCAAGCTAAATTAAATCTGGTTATACAAAGTTTACATTGTGGTCATTGAATAATTATTTTATTGTCAAGACTTGCCCGTTTATCCTTTTCTTTTTCATTGACAGGTGGTAGGCGGGTCACAGGGCTCTCAGGTGAAGCTGTCAGATGGTTCAGTGAAGATGGTATCAGCTGCTGCAGCATCTCACCTGACCAAACCAGGCACAACGACCCTGAGAATGGCGGGCGGAGTCATCACTGCTGCCAGCTCCACCCCAGCCACACCCAGTGCCACGCCCAGCGCCACGCCCACCCCTCAACAAGTAAGAAACCTTGTACAATACTGACTTGAAAACTTTAGGCTTTGGAAGTCAGCCCTAACTATCTACAGGCCCCTCAATGTTACAATGTCCCCTGGTTTTTCCACTGTAGGCACCAGAGGGAGCTAGCGGGCCCTCCGCCCAGACGTTACCTCAGACGGCTAAAGCGCCAGCACAGCACCCTGTCCTTGTAGCTGCCAGTCAAGCTGCGGTGATCAGTGCCGCCAAGAATGCCAGCTCAGCTGCCAACACGGCAAAGAGTTCCGCCTCCTCCACTGGTGCCGTAGCAACGGTTGCCAAGAGTGTCAGTGTGCCTCTTATCAGTCTGTCAAAGGGGGTGGGCTCAGCTATAGTGGGCGGGTCCAAAAGTGCCAGCCCCTCACTGGTCACCACAGCATCACTGCTCGGGGGAGGGACGGTCAGCGGAAAGGCTGCTGCTACCATCTCAGGTAACCAATCATCTGCTGTCCAGAGTTGCCATGGAGACCTGTTCTCCTCTATGCTCCTTCAGCTGTACAGACAAAACACACATCACAAATATATGCATGTATCATAAATAACATAGACAAAAATGGAACTTGGATCTGAGAGGTAACGGCTTGTTAAACAGGAGTTATGTATTTTGCTGGGCAGGTATGTTGAAGTTGCACCCAACTCAGTCCAGTTCCCAGCAGACTGTTCTGACCATCCCAGCCAATCAGCTGAAGCAGCTCAGTGTGGGCGGCGGCTCGTCAGGCATGCAGACCATCTTGATGCCTGTTGGTAAAGGTAACGTCACCCTGAAACCCACACAGCCTGATTCAGATGCAGGACTGTGGGTTCAACTTATTAGATCTTAACTTAGAGCTCAAGACAGGAAGTTTTTGTAATACAGCTCTCCAGATTTTGAGTCTGTAATGTCAAGTTAGTTTGTCTTTTTATACTTTATATACTGCTCTAACTCCCTTTTTCCACTCTGTTCCAACACATAAAGAGCTACCTTTCTGTCCTTTCCCAACCTAATTTGTAGGTTTGATCCGCATACGGTGATTCATGTCATTGATAAAGGCACTCGTCCCCTGATGCAGTGTGGGCGTTAAAAGAGATTAAACCTGGCCAATCACACGGCTGCTTGATCTGGGGTGGAGTTGTAATCGTGACAACTTAAACAGAGCAAACGTTTTTGTCAGCTTGGTTGTGGCTGCCAAATTGTATTTATCAAAAATGTTTGCTTTTCTCAGCATCCGTCAAGTGATAACAGTAAAAGGTGAACAGAGACAATAAAAACCACATCTGACAGGAGAGTTTCTCTAGAGCTGTCTAACTGTCTCGCTCTTTCTCTCCCTCTGTCTGCTTGGTTTGTGTTAGATTGATTTGTGCGGCTCCACGGTCGAAGAAGCTGCCTGATTTTAGATTACTTCATTGTGCATTAGTACTCGCATCAGTGAGACAGGCCGTTTCCTGTAACAGTACAGTCTGTTGTCATAGTGATAGAGATGGAGGGAGTATGAATGAAAGTCACTGAGGGATTAAAGGACTGAGAAATTGAGAAGTGGTAAACAAGAGTATTTATGACATTTATGAGAGTGAGAGAGACAACAGGTATTTTGAGGTTTCTGAATTTTGGTAGGTGATAAAAGAAAAATAAGAAAGTATCCGTTTCTCTTTTATTGTGACTTTCCGAACTAAATTATTTGAAATGATTTTGGAAGTTGAAGATCACAGCAGCTGTCTGAAGTGAACCTGTGTGTGTTACAGTCGTCCCGTCTGCTTCCAAAGGAGCATCCAGCACCAGTGCAGCCGCTTCCTCATCATCCACACCTGTAGCTCAAGGTGAGACACACACAGACAGATCAGTGGAGATTACATGTGTTTTATCATTTAATCCAATAATATTTCACACAGACTTACCGGAAATGATCTCTATTTCTAAAGCACATCCATTTATTCAAATGGTCCAAATGTGTTGTGGTTATCATCAGTTCGGTCACTCTTATAAAAAACAAAAAAAATTTTTTTCATTATATGTAAAGCTGCTTTGAAACAATGCAACATTGCAATAATCGCTATATAAATAAATTGAATTTCTGAAACTGTGCAAACTGGGTGAAACTGCATGAAATGATTGTACAATAGATCTGAAGAGCTGCTTCTGACAGTGACGTTGCTTGTGATTTTCATCAGCAGTGTTTGTTTTGTAATTCTGATCTTGAATAAACTCTGTTGTGTGCTTGTCTGTGTTTGTGTAGTTAAAACCGAACCTGGTTTGGTTAGCTCCACCTGTACTACCCCAGTATCTCAGACATCTACCCCGGTCTCCACAGCACCTGCCTCTGTTTCCCTGGCAACCACCCCTGTGTCTGCAGACGGAGCTGCTGATATTAAAGTGGAACAAGGCAGCGAACCCACAGCACATGAACTTATTAAGTAAGAGCAGGAAACTCTCCTTCTTACTGCCTGTATAACCTTTGATGAGGGCTCTGATATGTCCCCCATTGCCTACAGTGCCACATGCCAGCTCTTGTCTGTAGTGTATACTCTTTCTAATTTTGTGTTTGTAATATATATTCTGTCTGTCTGTCTAAACTGTCAGTACTGAGCATATTGAGAACCTGACGCAGCTTCTGACGGCCATAGTGAAGAAGTTTCCTCTGATCATACCAGAGAAAAGTGAGAGCTTTACTACAACTCATATTGTTCTACTTTTGTTTACTCGTGTCTGTCTGTGTGTCTGTCTGTGTGTGTGTGTGTGTGTGTAGGACTATGTCAGATTCAGTGAAAGCAGACCACCAATGTTTGTTTGTTTGTGTGTAGATGATGACTCTCATCCATTCTGTGCCACCTCTGTGGATCAGTTCTACTCGTGGAACATAGGCAAACGCAGAGCCGCAGAGGTACGAGGAGTGTGTTTGTGTTTCGTCTGTACAGAGCTTTGTCTGCTGCATCTGTAAGACGCCTGTATGCTTTGTGTGTTTTTATTTGTATAGTTGCAGCGTGCAGTGATGGTTCGCCGCATGTGTGCTGATCTGCTGGAGAGAACCCCTCGCCTGCAGGCCTTCACTCCCCCAGAACTAAAGAGACGATGCACTGGTGCCGTCTCCGTGGTTACACACCCCCTGACCCAGAGCCCCAGCGGCCGGAGGAGAACTCCATTGAGGATATTCTCACCCAGATCGACAGTGAGCCCGGTGAGTGTGTGGAAAAGTGTGTCAGCATGTGCATGCAGGGTTGTTTGTGTGTGTCATGTCATTCACTACAATATGGGGACCAATTGTCCCCATGTGGTAATACCAGTAAACATTGATCTTGTGGGGACATTTTTGGTCCCCATGAAGTAACAAGCTTGTAAATAATACAGAATGATGATTAAGTTTAGGGGTAGGGGAATAGAATATAAGTTTGTACAGTATAAAAAAAAATTACATCTATGAAATGTCCCCATAAAACATGAGACCCCACTGTGTGTGTGTGTGGTACTCTTGGTTGAAAATAATTCATCATGTCCTGTTTCTCTCTGCGCTATTCAGAGCTCTGACTTACACAAGAGTTGGCACAGACAATGCAGTAGTGTTCTCTCTCTCGCTCTCTTTCTCTTTCCTGTGACAGTGCATTAGTCTGTATAATGTTGAGAGAATCAGTATTCAGAGCTGGGCATGAATTCAGCTCTCTGTATGTATTCTTTAGTCACAGCCACTTGTGTGCCATGAACAGCCTTAAACATTGGCCAGTTGCCAAATTCTAGTGACTTGAGATGGCACTCTATAGGCGACTTGACTTGAGACGGCGCTCTATAGGCGACTTGACTTGAGACGGCGCTCTATAGGTGACTTGACTTGAGACGGCGCTCTATAGGCGACTTGACTTGAGACGGCGCTCTATAGGTGACTTGACTTGAGACGGCGCTCTATAGGCGACTTGACTTGAGACGGCGCTCTATAGGCGACTTGACTTGGGACGACGCTCTATAGGCGACTTGACTTGGGACGGCGCTCTATAGGCGACTTGACTTGGGACGGCGCTCTATAGGCGACTTGACTTGGGACGGCGCTCTATAGGCGACTTGACTTGGGGCGGTGCTCTATAGGTGACTTGACTTGGGGCGGCGCTCTACAGGCGACTTGAGACAGCTCACTAGTTTTCTGTACTGCAGTGTTTTACAGTAATGTGTGTGTGTGTTAGAGTGTAGCTCAACAGTAATGTGTGTGTGTGTGTGTGTGTGTTAGAGTGTAGCTCAACTCTCACAGGCTGTGAGGAGCTGTGTCAGCGTCTGGAGCAGCTGCAGAGGATTCTGAAGGCGGAGCCTGATGAGGATGAACCTCTTGACATCATCAGTGTGAAAGACACTGATGCAGCAAAGGTCAAAATCAAACAGGAACAGGAAGAAGCTGAAGAGGAGCCCAAGTTTTTCCTGGGGCGTTGCTCGTCCACCCAGTTCATCAGAGACACGGCAGAGCAGGTGAGAGAGAAACCTTACACATACCTGCATCCAAACATCCTGCTGGGTTATATGTGTACTGATGAATGGTGTGTGTCTTAGACTGGCGTCACGCTTCAGCAGGTGGAGGTGGAGAAGAATGTGTTTGCTCCTGTCGTGGAGACCATGATCCTTAAGGTACATAGTCTGGGATTTATTGGTGTACGTACGTACGTACGTACGTATGTATGTATGTATGTATGTGTGTATGTAAACATTATGGGCGTCATTAATGTAAATTAGTTTGTTTTTGTAAATGACATGTTCACCAGCCACAACAGGCCCCTTTCCCGCTTTGCCCCTTTTTCCTGTTTTTTTGGTCACGTCACGCTGGTTAGCGCCACCCACCGTGAAGTGTCATTGGTCTTAAACTTTGCTTCAGATCGCTGTACAATAAACGTTAAGCATGTTCTGATTGACTGTGAATTTGACTTTTTGTAGAAGCATTTTGCGTTCAGTCAAGAAAAATTACGCTGAAATCTTTCAGGTCTTGTGCCTGGATAGGACAGAGTGTTTTGGTGTATAATGCAGTTGTTAATGTGTGTGCAGGCTGTGGAGCAGTTCACCAGTGAAATCCTGAGGGAGTCTCTGGCCAATGCTCACGGGAAATCCTCACAAAACAGGTCAGTGCGTCCGCAGCACGAGATTAATCGGGACAGAGAGGAACAGATGGATCGTGCGGGACGTTTCTGAGTCATTTAGAACACAGTTGGAGTAGCTAGAAACTTTGTTTTATTTGGTCCCTGTTTTGCGCACTCAACTTTTTTAGCTCATAATTGGCTGAACTTTGTGACAGTGTTTTTGTGCCTGGAGGAACTGCTTTATGATAGTGTGTAATTATCTGAACAATGAGAAGAGCTCCTGAAAAACTGCTTTTATTGGACAAGGAGAGCAGCTGAACTCAGTGAGAGTGCCTCAGTTCTGCTGCTTCCTCGGCACAGCTCAGTTCATTCACACCCTTGTCACATACAGTCCTAGCAGAGCGTGTTATCAGCTCTTTATACAATATTCAATCACTGCTGTTTAAACTGATGAAGTCATACAGGAACAGATCAGTATATCGTAAAGTATCAGAGAAAGCAGCTGCTTGACACTCTCTCTCTCTCTCTTTCTTTCTTTCTCTCTCTCTCTCTCTTTCTTTCTCTCTCTCTCTCTCTTTCTTTCTTTCTCTGTTGCACACAAACACACACTCTTAATGGCATAAAACCCTTTGCACATTATTTAAAGCAATCCATAACTTTTTAAGTGTTCAAAACAGTCTCCTTATTTACTTCGATTCGCAACGTTAAGTTTATAAGAGCAATTTATAATTTGAGCTGCCAGGTCCAATTTCCCAGGAAATGTCATGCTGGATGAACTTAAACATCCGTAATGAAAAGTACATACAGTAGCCTGCAATTTTATGTTTCAAACAGAGATGGCAGTAGAGAGGTGAAAGTTAGATTGCAGCTCTAAAAGCATTTGCGGCTAGATTGTGTACAGTGACGTGTGCAATATCCTGCTTTCTCCACAGAAGTCCGAGGGAAATCTCAGCTATGGATGTGCATCAGGCCATCAGCTCTATTCCCACCTGTGATTTCCTGACTAACAGGTAGTTTCCACTGAACCTCTCTTCTTCTCCTAATCATCAGGGTTCCCACAGCTATGGAAAACCTGGAATTATATCATGGAATTTTAACATAACTTGAAAAAGTTATTGAAATGAATGACATAAGAATAGGAATAATCTTAAAAGGTCACGGAAATTGCTACAGTGAATATTTCATATTTATGCTCAGCTCAACAATTTTCAAATAAGATACTGAGTTTTGTGATTGTGGTTTTAACAATATAGTTATCAATAAAATATGAATAATTATAAATGATTAGAAATTCATAGATCAGAAGGTGTGAGAAACCTGTGTCTTTATAATGCAGTTGAATTTGTGTTAAACCTGACCATAATTTCTGTCTGATAGGTATATGGGCATCTTGGTCAAAGATGAAGGCCACACTGACTAACTTCCAACCTTTTCGCTGGATCAAAGACAGACAAGCAGATTGTCCAATCACACACCGACTCCACCCCCTCACATTGTGTAAGGGTGGAGAATGTGCGAGGGCTGACCAGTCACAGGCAGAAATGTGGATGTTGTAATGGAAGTTAGCCTATGATAAAAGTCATGACCCAAGTAAACATATCACACAGATCACCAAACAAGAGATGTGTTCAATAGGAAATGTATTCCAGACATTTTTGGAATACAATTCAATAGGAAATGTATTCCAGACATTCTGTGGTATGCATGAACTGAGGTCTGTGGTATATCAAAGTTTTATCAGTACATTAACTAGTTCAGTATTAGAGGTCTGATCTCTGGCCATCAGATATAAGGAGGTACAGTATGTGTAATGTAACAGACATCTGCTCTGTACGGTGTCATCTGTTTTGCTGCTTTCATTAAGACCTTCAGTCTGTGCTGGCTGAGCTTGATCACACTGAGCTTACATTACAGCTGACAGAACTGTGTGTTATAGTAAAACATGAATTACACAGTGAAAGGTTTTGGTCCTGAGCCACTGGACAATCAACTGTACTGTTTTTATTTCCTCTAAAAAGTCTGCCAGTGATTTGTGAGATGAGGGATTTTCTCTAGATTTTGTGCAGCTTGTGTGAAGTCATTTCTGTCATTGACACTTAGCAGCTCTTAAATCATCAGCTTATATTGTTATAAGAACCTTCAGGGTTAAAATTTAATATACATTGTGTGTCAACTCTTAACAGGCCCTCACAATTTCACGCTAATGATTGTCGAGAAAGTCTTAACCATGTTTGTTTTCATATGAATATGAATGTTTTTGTACACTGTGAGCAGTGTGTGTCTGGATGTTGTATGACTTTTGTTTAGGTCTGGAGATCTGGAGACATTGAAGAAAAGAGAGAACAGGCACGAGGTTTCTTTAATGCTCTGTGTATAAAACAAAAGTACTTTGTTGTGTCAACGGTAGTAACAATTTCTGTGTGACTTTGTGTTTAAGACGTCAACGATATTCGGCTTGTGTGTGTGTGTGTGTGTATGAAAGACAATGTTATACTGTGTTTAATTGTGTTTTTGCATTTGTTTTCAGTGTTAAATTTGGTTGATGAGACCTCACTTGTCTGGAATAACTTGTATTTTCCTTCACATTGTGTATCAGAAAACAATTATTCTTGTATTAAAACAACAGATCTGCCTCTTCAGGTGGATCCGTTTGCTCTGATCTACTGTGTTCTTGAAAAGTATTTCAGAAAATTGGTGTTCGAGATTTATTTACAGGGAACATTTGCACAGTCCTTGACAATCAAATAATGTGCGAGTAGATTTAAAGAAGATTATTTTTATTTAAACTCTTCCTCGTTATTTTGCTCTCTAAGCCAAATTTACAAAAACCTCAAACCCATCTGACAAGCATCACCCAGATTTAGTGAATTAAATTATCTTAAATGTGCTAATAAAGACAAAAGGTTTGTTATATGGCCAGTGGGCTCTGGACTAAGAAAATGTTGATTAGAAGCATCCAGCGTTCTCAGGCAAACATTAACAGATCAATAAAAGCAGACCAACATTATATACAAAATAAGGTTTAGCTATCTAGACTTGTACAGTACACACACTTGCACGCTGAGTTACCATGTTACGTTTTTTGTTCCTTATCCTACACATTAAACATTGCATATTCAAACGATTCATTAAACTATTAAGAAACATGCAGATTTGATTCAGAGGAAACAGGGCAACGTCGCCACATTTTGAGGCCTGTTTTTCAGTGCAAACTTTTCCAGTCACACTTTCACACATTCTCTCACACACACTCTGTCTTTACCCTGAAGTGTATTCAAAACATTTCTTTTCATGGTTGACATTTCAAGCATAAATAGATCTTGCATAGATTTTACATGGTGTAAATTTCCAGCAAAATTCATCCAGATCTTTTAAGTCCCTCATGGAATGATTTAGAAAATCCTGTTTAAACGATTGCTGTTTACAGGTTTCTGTGCTGATCTCTGTCTTCATTGTCAATAGTTGCATCCAAGTATTATCCATCCAAGTTCCATTAGAAGATATCTGAGTAGACGTTTCCCAACACTCGTAACATTCCTTTTTTAATGGTTTCCTCCTCTATTGAATGTATGTTGTGGCTCTTTTTGTGGAGAGCTTGAAGGATCATATGTTGAAGATCCTGGATTTGCTTTGAAAGACAGCAGATGGGTTTGGTGACAGCTTTGTCTTCAACACTTGCTCCTGTCACACAAAACGTTTCTGTTAAAATCATAATTTCAGTGGGAATGATAAGGTTTTATTCTCTTGCAAAAATGTTTTGTATTTTCTAATGTGTGATGTTTACTTTGTTGATGACTTGCACAAATCTGGACTCATAAAACATCTTCAATCCATGTTCCAAAAGGTCCACAGACCTGCAAAGTTTAGCTCCAGCCTACACCAACACACCTGCCTGAATGTTTCTGCAAGTCCCAAAGACCTTGATTAGCTGCTTCAGGTGTGATTCATTAGGGATGGAACTAAACTGCAGGTCTGTTGGGCCTTGCTGGAGACCTGCTATCTTAAAATACATGGATCTGTGGAAACGAACAGACACCTCTGGCAGACTGTTTTGAAAGTATGACTTAGGATCTGCTAATCCTAGACTGGCAAGTAAATTGCAATTCTGCCTGCCTTCAGCTATCTCTCCTCTTCTCATTTTCTGTCTTATTCTCTTCTTTCACAGCCTGTCTCTTTTTCTGGCTGGAAGACATTATCTAATCCTAGACACTGTGGGGAAAAAGAGGAACGTGTGGTGTGAGGTGAAAAAAAACTGAAAATGAGATTTATCATCTACTAAATCTCTTCTCGCTCACACAGTCTCGCACTCTGCCTTTATAGAATAAGAGCTTGACACCTTTAGCAATGCTCATATATCGGGCAACGTTCCAAATGGTATTCTAAAAATTCAGTATGTACACTGCACAGTATGCACATATTTCTTATGCATGAAGGCGATGAAATACCTGGAGATGACTTCTTTATTCAGTAAGTAATAAACTAGCATTGCATTCTGAACACACACCTGCAAACAGAATCTTCTGTAGTATGCTATCCCATAATGCATTGCTCATGGCTTCACCTTTCATTTGGAGTGATGATGAGTAAACCAGATCATTCTTTTACTCATACCAATTTGGTTCAGACATTTCTATACAAAACTGGATTAAAAAATCACATGATAACTGAATGTTACTTGCGGAATTAACATGCAGCGTTAAATGTGTTTTGAATGCTGCATAGTTTCACATTTTTAAATAGCAGTGTACAGCAGACCTACACACCCTCGTCCACTGTCGGTCTGATGTCATGGGCTACTGCTGATTGTTGGTGACAGATAGCTGAGTTGTGAAGATTGGGACACGGTCTCTATAGCAACTTGAGAGCTTATGTAAGGTATTTGAATGTCAGTTCAGGTTACATTACTGATAAAACTTTACAAAATTACCTTCATTTAAAGTTATTTCTAAATTTTGCAGCTTAAGACCCAGCAATGCTCATGTCAGAATGTGTTTCTTAAAGGTAGGGGAGTCAATTTCAAAAAGGCTAGCAAGCCAGCTTTGATAGCATAAGATCCCATCCTCCTTTCAGGGCACTCTCCAAAACCATGGCCCCTCTCAGAGGTATGCAAATGCATAGTTTAACATCCTATCATCACACATTTCATGGTCCCGTGCCTTTCACAGAGCATAATATAACAGTTTAATCCTGAATTAATGTGATTATCTTTATTTGTGGTTCAGGTATCTTTGCTCAAGGGAGAGTTTAAGAACAGCGGGCAGACAGTCTGACTTTTCTAGTAAAATTAATTTCATTAAAAGGAGGAAAAAGGGAGGGCTGGATGGATCATGTGCGAGTTAAACCCTTGGGATGGCTAAAATAATGCCAGCTGGCTTAGTCACACAAATACACTAGTGACTAAACACTATCCAGTAAGCTTACACACATACACACACTGCATAACAACTTCAGCAAATCTGCCTCTCACAAACACAAAGTTTATGCACAACACAACATAAATTCTCAGCAAATAAATACCAGCAGCTCTGTCTCGTAAATTGGCTACTGGGTGTTTCAGTTGTCTGTTCCTCTACTCATTGGTCAAGCCCAACTTCGATGTATGACAGTAACCATGGTTACACTGAGAGTAATTAGTACTAAGTGAACCCTGTCTAATTACTGCATCCCTCACTGACTGCTGTGCAGAAATCACGGGAAACAGGTTCAACACTGCTCTAAAAATCGTTCCAGTTTCATTTAGCTTTGATTATTATTGACAAAGAGAGCAGATTCACTAACAGTTCACAAGCGCAGGGTCAGTGAGGATTACATAACACTAATAGATCAGAGACCTGCCGTCAATAACCACAGAAAGAACTCTGATCCTCAGCGAGTAAAAACACATTTACAGTAACGCTTACAATAGACTCCAGCCACAAGAGTTACGCTGGTAACAACCCGTTTTAAAAATCTGCATTTGTGCTTCAAAAAAATGAAAGGTTCGAAGTGACTTGAGGGTGAGAAAACTGTCAATTTTGGCTTAACCGTTTCTTTAAGACTACAGATGTATGGCTGTCAAAAAAGCATTAGAAAAAAGTTATGAAAAAATATTTTTACAGTCTAAACTTGACCTCAGCTTTGCACAATTATTAGGTGAGTCTAGTTTCATTGTCACTCTGTTGAGCATGGTCTGCATTCTTGAACTTCGTGTTTTCTGTTACATCAGCAGGCTGTCTGATCTCATCCCCTATCTGATCTCCTCTCCTCCCCCAATCAGATATTCAGTTCACCTCTGGTTTGCTGACCTCCGTCCGCTGTGTGTGTGCTCTCTCTGACAGACTGCCCTGATGGGCGTGTGTGCTGGTCTCTGGAACACTGTCTGCGTGTCTGTGTGTGTCCGTGCTGAAGGCAGCCTGGTAGCTGGTTGCCAGCGGGGCCCCGTCAGTGCCTGTAGCCAGGAAGGTGGGTCGTTTGTGGGCAGACTTTGATGGCCGAGCTCCAGACCAAGGCTGGTACTCCTGCCTGATCCCAGACAGAGACAAAATGTTTTAGAGATAGACAGAATACAACAGAGACAGATCTGTGGGGACCTTCAGATGTTGCCTGAGTTCAAACCAGACTGGAAAATGGGAGCAATATGTACTTTAAAATTCTTTACTTTAGCATAACCTGCAGGGAAAATGATTAATTATGAGTTTTGGATGCCTCCCTTATTCAACACATGTGAATTAACTCATCAGATATTTGGTAGATTACTTCATGATCTGAAACGGGTGGGACAAATAAGTGCGACATCCAAAACGTGAAGTGCAAGGAAAGCTCAAAATATAATTTCATTAGGAAAACTGTTCTGTTTAGAGTAAATACTACAGTGAGATATGAACGGCTCACTACAAACAGTTTGATATTCAGAGATTACAAGAACACAATCTGCTGCATTAGTAAAGGCCTCCAGGAGAATGAATCCACTAAGTTTTATATTGTGCAGGTTTATAAAGATTGGAGAGTAAATGTTTCATGAACTCAGAAAGATCAGTTCTTTAAAACACCAAAGCCTGATGCAAACAGGCCGGCTGTGCCCTGTGTAAATAATTGTCATAATTTCTTTATGTAGGAGTTGTTTTTCTTTCATTTGGCTGTTGAAATGTGCATCTCACAACGTCTGAAAATCACTGCAATGCACAACTATTACAAACTCCCACAACAGCAGAAAACACAGCAGGCATCATTCATTTCTCTCGACAGTCGTTCAGCTGTAGACGATGCTGATCTTCTTCATGTTGATGCTGATCTTCTTTATGTTCATGCTGATCTTCTTTATGTTCATGCTGATCTTCTTTATGTTCATGCTGATCTTCTTCATGTTCAGGTTCATGCTGATCTTCTTCATGTTCAGGTTCATGCTGATCTTCTTCATGTTCCGGTTCATGCTGATCTTCTTCATGTTCATGCTGATCTTCTTCATGTTCCGGTTCATGCTGATCTTCTTCATGTTCATGTTCATGCTGATCTTCTTCATGTTCAGGTTCATGCTGATCTTCTTCATGTCCATGTTCATGCTGATCTTCTTCATGTCCATGTTCATGCTGATCTTCTTCATGTTCATGTTCATGCTGATCTTCTTCATGTTCATGCTGATCTTCTTCAGCATCAACATTCGTTCATTTTCACGTTACTCGAGTGATCTGCCATATAAAATGTTTGATAATAATGCGATACGTTTCCATTCCTGTCGTAATCTCTTTCCAATGCACCAAATCGGACACAACAGTTGTCGTAGTGAAATGAAAGTTCATATTTAATACAAGCATCTTTTTATTCAATATGATGACAAGTGGGTTGGTGTGGGACTCCTTCAGCCCGTCTGGGGTGCTGAATGAACAGCTCCTGTGAGGAACTCCTGGATCATCATCATCATCATCATCAGTACCTGTACGAGCTGATGTGATCGCCTCTCTGCCTGCCGCTCCGCTCCGGTTTCTCCGCCCGCGGGTGAGTCGTGCCGTTTGGGTAACCGTTCACCGGGCTGTCCGTCCCACCGCCCCCTTTTCCGCCGTTACTAATCCAGGGAAAGTTATCCTTCTTCGGGATGGGCCAGGGTTTGTAGTCCTGTTTATACTGGGTCACGCTCGGGAAAGGCACGCCCGGGGGGTGGTAGTCGTCCCGGGGTTTATAACTGGGTTCCGTCCGTCCCCGGTGCGGGCGTCGGACTCCGGCGGCATCCCGCGCCGTGGGTGAGTCGCGCTGATCCCGCGTTACGACCCCGACGCTCGGCTGGTGCTCCGCGGACACGAGCTTGGCGACGGATCGCACCTCCTGCTCCCCGATATCCGAGTAGTTCTGAATCGTGAGCGGAACCGACAGATCCGATTTATCGAACTGGTTCCAGAACCGGGCCAGGCAGCAGACTCTGCTGATGCACGGCCAAGCCATGGCGAGCGAGAAACCGGAATTAAAAGACGAAAAGAAAGAACACACGGGAGAAAGAGAAACGCGAGCGCGGGTCCGAGCGCGCGGGGTCCGGACGCAGTCGGTGCGCGCTCGTCTCACGTAGCCCGCGGATCTCCACTTGATGCAGAACAAATTGATCCGTGAAGCCCAGCGGAACCGAGAGCTGCACCCGGAGCCCCGGAGCGCCCTTCCTAGACTGCAGTTTTGGGCGCCTTCGATGGCCAGATTTGCTGTGCGCACTAACAGCGTTCCGCCAGCGCTTATCTCTGCGGTTACTAGTAATAGCTACTAATAGTAATGCAAGTATATGACAAATGAACTGTATGAATATAGGGCGCGAGAAATGCGCACTACACGACCAGTTTAATGCGAGGATTAAGACTCAAGACTAACTGCGGGATGAACTAAACTGAGCCTGCAGCGCCCCCTAGAGCCCAACAGCAGGCGGAGCGCCCGAGTTTAACGGCGGTGTGTATTCAACAGCTGATTTCATCGCGTTTAACAATACTAATGGATATTTAACCTTAAAAAAAAAATATATATATATATACACACACTATATACACACATATTATATATACACACACACACACATAAGAGATGGCTGCCAGGTGCAAAGTCTTCCCTGAACAACTCTTTGCTCCTTAAAACTCACCCATTACAATTTTTACCCAAACTGATTTTTTTTTAACCTAAAACTACAATTATCGGGTAAACTTATCAAATTTTACCTAGTTACAAGAAACTACGCAATTAGTTTTTCAGAAATATAAAGAAAAACAATGTTTGGCACTATATTAGTGGGGATAATCTCAGATCATTATTGTCGTGCATCACTTGCGTCTCGTAACCCTAATGCACACACAACAGCTTTAAATAAAACACTGTAGTTTGATTGGGAAAGTTGTATTATATTTGGGGTGACTTTTCTTTTGATTTGACCATCACAAGCTAATTCTTACAGTTCAAAAGACGTTTATTAAAAAGCAACTAAATAAAATGACAAAACAACTAAATCACAGAACAATGTCTAAAATCAGG
The DNA here is from genome assembly GCA_036877525.1 of Chromobotia macracanthus. Taxonomy (NCBI): domain Eukaryota; kingdom Metazoa; phylum Chordata; class Actinopteri; order Cypriniformes; family Botiidae; genus Chromobotia; species Chromobotia macracanthus. The sequence continues at coordinate 3,124,382 of JAZGTH010000038.1, forward strand.
TTAAATGTTATATGCTTAAAACACAAACATACAAAAATAAAAACAATGAAAACATGCTCAGGGTCTGAGACCAGTGCGTCGTGGACAGGCCATAGGCGTGGTTACTTTAGGAGTCTCGCTCTCAGCCATGACATCATCTGAAAGAACCAATCAGAATGGAGATAATCACTAATCAAATCTACATACCAGTTTATATAGACACAAAGCACTATACAAAGACAGTGTGCAGTGAGAAGACCTTCTCTTACAGAGCCCTCAGATTATCAACAAAAGCAGCTCACAACCCACTGGATATTACAGAGACCCGAACCTCATCCTGTGTCCCCATATCACACACGCATGCACGCACTGACCGCCCTTCCCATCTCTCTCTCCTGCATTTCTCAGAAGAAGAACATTAGGGGTGGGGCTTTGTTGAATGTAGGCCAGCCTTTACAGCAAAGCAGCAAATCTCTACCACCCAGCCAAGGTTACCAGCCAATGGGGGACCAGGAGAGCTCAAGTTCTTAACCAGTGAGTTCACATTCGCCTTGGTCTCATCACTGGGCAAACAGGACTGTAATTATGCTGCTTTTTGTGTCATGCATTTAATCCAACAAGAAGCTGAGGAATTGAGATTTAGGTTCTCACCATGCTGCTATGTCCAGTAGAAGCACTGCAGCTCTCCTGTGAAGTTCAGAAGTATCTGCGGCCTGCAGCACACCTTCACTGCTGAAAAACTCACCTGCACAGAGAGAAAACATGGACCATCATCTCTGACATTTAAAACCACATTTTAAACCCAAAGCCCAGACAAACTACATGTTCACTAGAAACTACACCAACTTTGCCCTCAGATTACCAAAGAGAAAGCTCAGTGCCTACAGATTTACTCCAGAGAACTGAGACTCAACCTGTGACCCGTCTCTCACACACACATATATACACACACACTGTGAGCTCCCTTCTTGATCTCCCTTTATTTCTTTAAAGGACAGAAATAGAAAGGGGGCAGTTGAATGTAGGCCGGCCCTTACAGCAGAACAGTAAACCTCCACTGTCCAGCCAAGATTACCAGCCAATGGGTGCAGAGGAGAGCTCAGACTCTAATTCTGTGGGCTCACATTCGCCTTGGTCTCATCACTGGGCAAGAGAGTGATAACTAAGTTTGAAGAGTTCTTATCTACTGCCGATCCTGGCAGAAACAGCAGTTAAGTTGTATGTCAGAGAATGAGTGTGTACCTCTCCCTCCAGGTGTGTCAGCAGAACGCTGATGTTGGGGATCATGGTTTCAGGAACCAGAGTGCCGAGTTCAGACAGAAAGCTGGAGACTGACCCCACACCCGAACCTTCTCTGGCCAGCTCCTCGACTTCCGACCGATTTCTCTGAAAACCACAATCATACAAGAAAGGTGAGCTGACTTTTTTGTCCTCAGCAATCACTCACTGTTCTTGTACATCTTGTACATAACACTCACGTATATCCACTGGGCGATAAACTGAGGCCCGAGTAACATGAAATCACCCGACTTAAGTCTAGGTGTAAACAGGGGCGGAGTCTTAGAGTAAGACAGCCTCTCACCCGACAAACTCCTCCTCCACAAGAGACTCCAGATGTCCAGCCGAGTCCAACACTGGAGAACCGTCTCTCGCTCGCTGTCCCACTGCAGAAGACCTTCCCCAGCCGCCTAATCAATCCTTCTTGCGACCCTGATGGAACAAAGCAGATGGAGAAAATGCTCAGAAAGTGATGGTTTTGTGCAAACAAGCTTCCAAACATCTGGTGTTGCCCTCAGATTACCAAAGAAACTGTTCACAGCCGGCAAGCCTGTGAGACATGAGACTCTTGCTAACTGAAACATTTACACACACACACAGACGAACAACACACACACTGTAAGCTGCTAATCGTCCACTAGCATCCATTTCTAGAGGAGGATTGCGTGTTTTTGAGTGGCAGCTGGTATCACTATGGGCGGGCCCTTACAGCAGCGCAGCCAATCTCCACTGCTCTACCAAGATTACCCACCAATCAGAGAGCTAGAGAACACAAAATCCCAGCCAATCAGCTCGTATTTGCCTTGGTCTCATCATGAGGCACACAGTGTGGTTTGCTCAGTGTTGACCAGCATCTTGCAGTACCTTGCTGGGTGCTCCAGTATCTCAGTGAAGAGGCTCCTCTTCACGACATTGAGCTGCTGTTTGCGGCAGACAGACCTGTAACCACTGAGAGCACAGCCAGCAAACAGGTGGCTTGTGGAAGTCATTATAGTTATTATTATAGTTATTAGTTATTATATAACTATTATTAAAGTAAGCACTTGATACGCACACTAACCTTGAAAAGCAGCTGAGGAGCATCATGTTTGTCCCTCACATGCTGGTTTACACCTCCAGACTAAACCAGATCATCCCAACAAACTAAATGCACACGTAAACACACGTTCAGTGCTCACTAATGAGAAAGAAGTACGCACACTAATGAGAAAGAAGTACGCACACTAACGAGGGCGGAGAGTGAAAAGCTGCACGTTTACCACGATGAAGACGACGAACAGGAAACGTTTCGTTTCGCGAGGAAAGCTACGGTAACGTTCACACTTAAACAAGCACTTCCCAATAACCACATACACGATATATGCCCGGTAAGCCCCCCGTTAGAGAGCCGGTAAACTTTCTCCGTGATCTTCACGACGGCTGAACGACTCGAGTCGCGGCTTCGCTTTTAACGCGGCGCGCCGCAGGAAGTGCGTCATCAGCCCGCGTCCCCGCTCAGCACGGAGCGGAGATGTTTTAAAGTTGTAATCCGTAACCTTTTGAGGGTTAAAAATTTAATCAAAACCCTGTTACTGAACAAGTACAAATATACATCAGTGCCATCACACTCTCCTTCACCCCCATTCACGACGGTAAACTTATCGTAATGATTTATTGTTTGAGCTGTCGGGTCAGATTTCCCGGGAAATGTCAGCGTGGCTTCATTTGAATTTAACATCATAAAGGATCCTGCGATTTTATGTTGCAAACCTTAAAACCTCATCCGCCAGTTTTCTGTGTGTTCTGGAAAGATTTCGGTATGTTAATACAGGTACTATACAAAGATATATTCTTTGGTCGTGACAACTAGTTTTGATGCATGCATGTGTGTGTTATTTCTAGCAATATTCAGAAATGATCGCACACAAATGTACATTTCAGGGTGCTAAGCTCTACTTTTTTTTTTTGTTTTTTGTTAGAAACTTAAATCCTGGGAACTTTTTTTTTTACATCCAGCAACTTCAAAGCCCTCAAAACTGTCTCAATGTGTCATTTTCATGATATTTTCCTAATTTTGTATCCTGTGATTTAATTCTCAGCTGCTCCTGGTACATTTTTGTTGTTATTATAATGGTTTTGCATTAATAACTTTATTTAAGTTTCTGTTTTAAAATGAAGAACTGTCACGAGTTTTTGAGGGCTTTGCACGATGGTTGTCATTAGAGAAGATCAGAATAACAATGCATTAATAGTGCACATTCACAAACTCATTTTAATAATGGGCCATTAAAAGCCTGATTACTGTCTTTATGGGCAGCTGGGGAAGTCAGCGATGAAGAGCAGAATAAAACTGCTTGTGAAGTGTTTTAGAGAGCACCATATAGTGATTTAACATCAATGCTGCGAGCTTTTTGTTATTCAGATCATTATGTAGACATGCACACCTTATTGGCCACACGAAAACAAAAATGAAGCGCAAAATGCATGAGATAAAACCATGCACTTTATGCGATTTTATTATTAAACTTTTGTTTTGAGCACTTAAAACACAAGTGATGTCTATTAAGACATGGTTTAAGTGACAGCAGAAACTGAAGACATACGTCTGTGAGACTGGCTGCTGGTTTTTCTTCTGGTGTGTAGAATGCAAAATCCAAAATAATTTAACAATTCAACATATTGTTTCATATTGAATAAGCTAAAATGCAAAATTAGTTACAAAGCCTTCAAACATGCACATTTGTACCCACACAGGAGTGGGTATTTAATGGCAAACCTGTCAGAATGTAATAATAATTTTATTTATAATAAATAAATCATTTGTTTAATAGAGTGATGGACTATCTAATCCACTTTGATACACTTTCCTTGTCGTAGCTGATTTGAAAGCGTTCACATTTGATTTGTTTTGCGCTCGTTTGTGGACAAACAGAAGTGAGCGGCAGGGGGCGCTGCTGTACTGCTGAATCGGTCTTCGCTGGCAGCTTAATGGTTAAATTTGGGCTCCTAACAAAGGATTGAGGTTCACTGCAAGGTGAAGAGCAAACTGGTTTTCAAGGGCATACTGGTGATGATGGGAAACTTCCCAGTTAATGGTTCACTGGTTTGAACATGCACTCCATCTTTGTTTCATCAAGGTTTCCACCTTGAACATTTTCATCTCACCATGCAGAAGATTAAGACATGATCTTCCACTGTCCTGTGGTTGGCATGGACGAGGAACCCTTTAAAACAGACACTTTAGGAACCCTTTTGGTTCTCATTTGTCTGTATTATCAACACTCATACCCCAGCTTTTCTTTATGTATTCGCAGAATAATGACAGGCAGATGCAACTGAGCTGTTTTTGTGTTTTTGAGCATTCATCTGGGTTGTCCACCTACCCCTGGCATTTAGCACTGCTGCAGTAGATCTGCACTACTGGACTGCAGCACTATAGGAGAACTCTAGGGGACAGTGTAGTCACGGCAGAATATGTGTGTAGCTGCAGAACAGATTATGTATTCAGCTGGTGCTGTATTGAAGATGAGTGTGGACCTCTGTCTTGCTGTCAGAGCCCCAGATCTGTTCTTCAAAGAAGTGACATGATCTTACACCCCCACGGGCTGGTTCAGCTGTATCTCAGTCCAATTACCAACCCGACGACCACCATTTATAGTGACAAAAGCGCATTCGATAAGTGGTTATTGCGGGTCAGTGTTGAGTTGAATGTGCATTGCTACATGTCTGGCTTTTGGATATGGGGTGAATGTTGTTTAACTTACCCGGTCTTTACAGACCAGCACCCAGTGACCTTCGAGTCATTGTGTAGAGATGATGAGTTTGAGTCTGATGTAGGTAGTTTATTAGTGAGATCATCTGATGATGACAAATGAAGACCCAAATATTAATGCACATGTAAAAAATAACCATTGAGTTTATAAGTGATAAGCTGATCTTATGTTTTCATTGCTTATATTTTAATTGTTATGATATCAACAGTTTTCAGCTTCAAAAAGACAAAACAGCAAAACATTTGGTTACATTTAATTTCAATTTGTAAGCTCACAGTACTTTCTGTCTGTCTGTCTTTCACATTCTCTCGCATAGACACTTTCTACAGCCACATCATATTCCCACAGCAGCCCACAGATACAAGACTGACGCTCTTTGTGACCTTTTAGAGCTGGGGGAAATGGAGCCACATTCGTACACACACTTGTACCTGTGACCTCTCATACAAATGTAAATCTGCTCGAGACACTTCTGCTACTAAATTGCTGCAGAATTGTTTGGGCGTGTGATATTCTCTGTGGATTCTTTGTTGTTCATCTTGTGATTATGAAATCTGCCCATATTTCCTGTTTATATACAGTGTGTGTAACGTGCATCAGTACATGTAACGTGCATCAGTACAGAATTTGATGGTTTTATTTTATTTCTTCATGCTTAAAGACCCTGTTTATTCTCTGACTCAGAGCTGGTATCACAATATAAGTGTCGCCTCTTACCCATAATGCACTTGCTGAGGGCAGATTCCTGAGTGTGCTGTTAAGAGTGTTTGTGTGTCTCAGGTTTCTGCAGTTGTGTAATAGTTTACTGCTTGAGGAGAGAAGTGGAAGCCCCGCAGCTCGTTCAGAGATCGTCATGGTAATATCACCACAGCCATCAACACATTGGCATATGGTCACTGCCATTTACATTAGCACCCATTCAGTGCTCAGCAGCTTGACGCCCTGATAAATGGTAGCGTGAACTACACCACTCTCCACTCAATTTACACACATGTAAATTACAGGTGCAAAGTCCCAAAAAGTAGAAGTCAGTATGGCATATCAAATGCATTGTGTTTTTTTCATAATGTGATGGTCCTGTAGCTCAGTTTTGGGTTTGATTCCCAGGGAACACACACACTCATAAAATGTATAACTTGAATACACTGTTACTCGCTTTGGATAGAAATGTATTGCGGAAATAAACAGGATATCAACACCTGTGGGGAAAACAAATTCTTCCTACCATAATTACCCCCATATGCTGTCCGTGGCATTTAACTTGCATTTATTCCAGAACTTTCCTTGTTGTATATCCGTGTGTAGGTGTCTGTGTTTCTAGTTCATCTTTCCATGTGCTTTTTTCCACTCAGTCACTGGGCAAACTGGCCTTCATCAGAGTCATTGCTGACAGAATGGAAAGAGAGAAGAAGGGTGGGTGAAGGGGGGCATACCAGCACACCCTCAGCAGGGGGATGTGTGTGTATGGGGAGACCCTCTCTCTCTTTTTCTCTCTTTCCCTCTCTCTCTCTCTCCCCTTCTCTCTCTCTCTCTTTCTCTCTCTCTCCTTCTCTCTCTATTTAACAAGACCTTTTTCTCTCTCGGGATCTGTAACTTCTGACCTTCTATTGTCATCTCTTAAAACATAAAATTGCAGGTTACGTACTTTTCATTACATATATTGAAGTCAAACTGCCATTTCCAGCGAAACCTGACCCAGCAGCTCAAATTGTAAATCATTATTATAAACTTAGTGTTGTGAATCGAGGTAAAGTTACAGATACATTTTAAATACAGCTTTAAATATATTTATACATGCATCCAGAATCCTGTCGTGCTATTTCTCTCTCTCTCTCTCTCTCTGTTGCTATTGGTTACACAGCTGTACTCCACTGCAGCATCCAACAAGGTTAACAAAGAGCAAAACATCCATGCATGTGTATTTTGTTTTACGTCAGAATAATCACATTTATCTGCAGTGAAATCCTGAGGTGTTTGAGTGAAGTGATCATTGAATGAACAGCCGTAAATTCAGACTGTACAGTTACATTATGAGTCAGTGTGGGACAGAAGGGCTGTGAGTCAGTCAGTGCTGCGAGCGTCTGTTTTCTTTTGCTCTTCATTCCCCTCGCTTTATGAATGAATGAATCAATGAAAGGATGAATGAACGAGTGTGTGAATGAAGGGTGGGGAAGGGGAGGCTGCGGTGTTATGCGGTATCTCCTTGGCCCCGCCCATCCTGTTGTGTGCCTCCTGCTTCATGTCCTCTGTTCTGATTGGCTGAGAGGATTCAGTGCTGCTGGAAGCTACTGCAGTCATGTGGGGGTTACCCACCCTGTTTCCCCAGCATAACCTCTGCAATTTATGAATGAAAGTGTGAAAACTGAATGAGTTAACAAATGGGTTGCATGTAAAGATGATGTGTGTTTTGATCCAGTGCGAGTGTCCATCATGTTTTGATTATATAAATGTAATTTGTATGCATATTGCACATGCATTGTTATGTTGTGTGTAGCAGGTCTTGTTTTGTTATGCTGATGTTTAATTTATTGTATGCTTTAAATGCATTAGAAAATTGATCTTGTAAAATATGGGAATACCTATTATGTTTTGAGTCTATATATGTACTTATATGGACTGCATAAGAATATAGTGTGTTTTGTGTGTGACATAAATGTGTGTGATTTTCTAAAATGTGCATATGTGGTTGTTAAATGTGCTGTAATTGTGTGTATAGTAGCTCTATATAGTTTTGTTACAATTGTTGATTTATGTTTAGTATGCTGTCTGTTGGATATGCATCAGAATATGTAATGTTTAACATTATTTGTGCATGTGTTTGTGTGTGATCTTGTAAAATGTGTATTTTTGGTTGATGGATGTGTGTGCGCTGTGTGTGTCATTGTAGGTGATTTGTTTTTGTGTTGGAGCTGTAAATGTGTTGCTTGTTTGTTTGCGGCTCACTGTATGTGTTTCTCTTCTTCACTGTTACTCGTGTCTGGAATATTAACTGGGTTACCCGGGCAACAGGCCCCAATGATGGATGGGCTCTCCTGCGGTAAATGGGGCAGTGAGTGCACATGAAAGAAAATTCCTTGTGTATGTGTAATTTATGTACGGGTTTGTTTTCAAGCCTGTATCACAGTGTATGTGTTCTGCTCGACCTACCAATGTTGACTCACCTACTTGTTTATTTCCTGCTTGATTTTTATAATTCGTTTTAACTTTTACGTACAACCGCGCTGAGGCACTCTGCTGAGACCTTTAATTTGCCCAACACATAATCACACGGCTGTACCTTAACCTGTGAATCAAGCTTCAGTCCCTCCCAGCTTTCTCTGGATCCCTCTGTGGTTTCTCTCTGCTGTCAGTTTATTGTGTTTTCAGCAGCTTCTGAACAGACTGTCTGCAGAGAAGCTAGTGATTGGCACTGATCTCAAATCAGTATTAAAGTTTTATTTCTGAGTGGTGCATTTTGGGGTCCACTTGAAGTGTCACCATGGCAACATGGGATTCTGCAGAGAAGTTCATCTCTACCCTACTATACTGTTGTGATGCTGGAGCCGGTGACCAAATAAATGGTTCTGCACAGGCCACTTGAACTGTCACCTCAATGTTACAGTTGTAGTGGGAAGGTTTAGGAGAAAAAAACCTGCAGGAAAGTATATTATATTGTTTCCTATGGGCAGGCAAAAAATGGATTAGCAAAAGTTGAAGTCCACGGGAACCAAAAGTTGATAGACATTACACAGAGATTTTATACTCATGAAAAGTGTGTGTGTAAGGACTGGAAGTTCTCTGGAGTCGTGTGACACAGATGGAGTTTGTCCACAGGAAGTGAGTTTATCGCTCTTGTGTCTGTCAACTCGCTCCTCCTCTGTCCTCCTGACAGCTCTCCATTCTGACTGAGTAATATCTGAAGCAAAGCGGCTGTTGTGTGTGTGTGGAAAAAGTGTTGTGTTACCCACAAGTGTCACGACTCACTTTTGTAAGTGTTGAGTGTTTTTAGTGTGATTTTTGAGAAGAGAAACTCTTCTGTATGTGAAATTGGTATCCAAAGCAGGATTGTTAGATTTCATTGGACTAATTTAAATCTGCAGTTCTATTAAATCTTCCAATTCTGTTTATGACAAAAATCAGCTGAAGTTTTTCCAAATGTAATGCTTTTATTGACTCGAGCATTAAGCATTAATAAGGTTCGGGTCCCATGTTTCTTCATGAGTATGTTTTAGGAACTATAATGTAACAGAAATGCAGATGTTGCATTTACGGCTTGCATTCAGACATCAGTGTGTGCATTTACTGCGAGCTGAACTCATGACTTCAGTGTTGCTGGTATGGTGGTGTTAACTCTCACTCAGTTAATGTGTGTGAGGGTCTGTGTTAGACTGTGTATGTACTCATGATGAACTGTACTACCTCAAAGGTTAAAAAGTTTGTGTTTTAGGTAGATGTTAGTTTGTGAGTGTCTCAAGATGTTTCATTGCTCGATAGTTTAGTTTAGCCACATTTATGTATAATCATTTAGCTGCCTGTCTGTTTGTATATCTGCTTGTATGTTTGCGTCTATTGATCAGTCAAACCTTTCTGTCTCCTTGTCTGTATGTCCATTTGTCTGTCTGCCTGTCTTTTGGTTTGCCTGTTTGTCTATATATCTGCCTATATGTTTGCGTCTATTGATCAATCGGTCTGTGTGTTTGTCTGTTTGTGTCTATTGAATCGGTCTGTATCATTTTCTCTGTATCTGTCAATCTATCTATCTGTCTGTCTGCCTGCCTGTATTTTTGTCTTTCAGTTGATCTATATCTGTCTGTCTTGGATGTGTTGCGGTGGTCTGAAAGCATTTCGTCTCTTTGTGATTTTAATGACCGTGTGAGAGGAAAAGCGAGTCCCGGCTGCTGTTATGTAACCGTGTTTAACATGTAACTCTGTCCACCAGCAACTACACTGTCCCATTATACAGCATGCAGGACAGACTCTCTCTGTCCCTCTCGCCTTCTTCCTCTCTTTGTATTTTTTGTATTTTATTTATAAAGGCTGTACGTGAAAGCCCTTCTCAAACAATACAGTTCATTACGTTTTCTGATACATGTTGTTTTACATATGCAACACGAACAGGTGCATGCAGAGGGCCGGCGTGCGTGGGCATGGCATGCTTTCAGCTGCATGTGAATGCGCGTGAGTGCACTTTTTGTCTGTCGTCTACTCCCTCAGACATGAATTTATCTGTTTCTAAGCAACAGTCGCATCTGGAGAGTTTTGGTTCCTCCCATCTGGAGGTTCTACCCAATCACTGCAGCTTCTGCAGGATGATTCAACACCTCTGGGTTGCTCTGCTAGCAATTACAATTTTTAAAGCTATCCGTAACTTTTTTGGATAAAAATGAACAAAATGAAAAAAAACTCCATTATTAAGTACGTGGCAGATCAGTGTTTAACACAATTTCCATACTTCACCCTGATTCCCAGCACTAAGATTTTAATAATGGTTTATAATATGAGCTGTCAGGTGGGTTTTTGGCAAATGTCAATTTGGCTTTATTTGACTCCAGCATCCGAAATGAAAAGTTTGTAAAGTGACCTGCAATTTTATGTTTTAAACGGAGATGGTGATAGCATGGCAGAAGTTACAGATATCAGCATTAAGTTTTGAACCTTGTACAGCTTCTTCAGCATGTTCATTGAATCTGTTGAATCTGACCTGCTTTTGAAGTGAATGCCGTTTGTTAGCTCAGGTGACAATTCACCTGGAAACAAATTTGTTGTGAAAAAATGCAGTGTGTAGGAAGTGTCGTACTTTGCCAAGCCTGTGCTGCTGTGGACCCAGCTAAGGTTGTAGGAAAGTTTCTGTAATGGTTTTATTAGGTAATGAACATGTTAAAAAGGTTATTTTGAAAGTTCTAGAGACGTAAACAGTATTTTTTTAGACATTGTATTAATGTTTTTGCCTGGTTATAAGAACATTATTAAAACATTATACTATTATCCAACAGTTAGTGTAAGAAACTTTAGACTCACTGGAGGAGCGTGACGGCAGAGGGGCTCATTTGGGATGATGTCCTAAAACCTGTAAATCAAACTGTAGGTTGATTTCACAGTAAAACCTTTGTTCACAGAGATGAAATTTATGTCTTATGGCTAAAAGCAAAAGATGTTTCAGTTTGCCTCTTCTAATGGACGATACCTGGACTCTAGAACCAATACACTGATCTAAGGAACTTGTAATGCATTAAGGTTGTTTCATCACAGTCGCTGTATACTCACCTTTCACATTGCGATGCTTTATCTGCTCCATTGATGTGTGTTTGACCTCCCTCCAAGTAAATAGGCGTTTACCTTCTGCGGTTGAATTAAAATGCTGGTTCTTTATGACATTCAGCCCAGATAGACACTGCTGACTCATGAAATAATTCTGCTGAGACATCCGATATGGACGAGGTCACTGATTCTGACCTCAGGTCGTTCTAGCCCAGGGTGATTCTGTAATTTATATCTTAGACATCACAGCAGAGAGATACGGCATTATATCCTATAGAATATTCAGATTAGTCTGTTTAATTATGTGCTGTTTAATTAGGACAATATTGTTCTGATGTTTTACAGCAGGGTAACACAAAAGGAGTCTTAATAAATTTTACAAACTGGGTCCAGGGGGGTTAAATTTTGATTACTGGAGTGTTTGATTCTGGACAAATCTGTGAGTGTGCTGTACTAATGCAACAGGGTAGATTCTCACTGATTTGTTGATTTAAGATTTTTATAGGATTTTGGGTTTAGACCTTTTGGGTTTAGAACTGTAGTGTGTGTGTGTGAGTGTGTGAGTGTGTGAGAGAGAGAGACGGTCATGCCTGTAGATTTGATGTGTGCTCAGCTCAGAATAAAAGCAGCTCGGTGAGATTGTTTTCTTGTGGGAGTTCAGAAGCTGTCACTCTTCTGCCCTTCTGAGCAAGACAGGCAGAGGAACAGAAGAACACACACACACACACACACACACACACACACACACACACACACACAGAGGGTATCAGGAGGACCTGTTTCTCGTGATATTGTGTGTTTTTAATCCAGCAGATGGCCACAGATGTGTATCTTTAATATCCAAATCCTCATTGTCCTGCACACATGGAACATAAGAATATACACACAAGAATTCTCGGTTACTCTTACGTTCTCTTTATATTTTCTACATTTGTGCTGCTGTATAACAAAAGCCCAACTTTGAACTACTTATAACTTTGAATATTCAACTCAACATTGAATATTACTGTGTGTGTGTGTGTGTGATCGCACCAGCTTTTACCTCTGAGGCCTTTTCTCTCTCTCTCTTTCACTGTCTCTCCCTCTCTCTCTCTCTTTCTCTTTCACTGTCTCTCCCTCTTTCTCTCTTTCTCTTTCACTGTCTCTCTCTCTCTCTTTCACTGTCTCTCTCTCTCTCTCTCTCTCTCTCTTTCACTGTCTTTCTCTTCTCTCTTCTCTTCCCTCCTTTCTCTTTTTTCTCTCTCTCTCTCTCTCTCTTTCACTGTCTCTTCTCTCTCTCTCTTCTTTTTCTCCTTTCTCTCTTTCTCTTTCATCTCTCTCTCTCTCTTTCTCTTTCTCTTTCACTGTCTCTCCCTCTCTCTCTCTCTCTCTCTTTCACTGTCTCTCTCTTCTCTCTCTCTTTCACTGTCTCTCTCTCTCTCTCTCTCTCCCTCTCTCTCTCTCTCTCTCTCTCTCTCTCTCTCTCTCTTTCACTGTCTCTCTCTCTCTCTCTCTCTCTCCTCTCTTCTTTCTCTTTCCTCTCTCTCTCTCTCTTTCACTGTCTCTCTCTTTCACTGTCTCTCTCTCTCCTCCTCATTTTAGTTGTTTAAGTGTGCTTAAAGGACAAATATTCTACATTTGCATTGCCAAGGCGTTAGCACACAAATATATAAAAAAGTAGTTTGAAAAACATAAAACGGATTGCGATGTACTTGCATGTATCTTAGTTCATGTTAATTTCAGCATGTACTTACACAGTTTAAGTCAGACCTTGTATCTGTTTACATATAACCTTACTGTGAAGTGTTATCAAATTGTTTTGTGTTGTAATTTGGTTAAATCTAGTTAGTTATAGTATTGTTGTGATCCTACACTCCAGTGAGGGTTGTTAGTTGATGTTAGTAAAACATCAGGACTAGCTGGGAGAAGCAACCAGTTTCTCTGCCCAACTCTTGGTTCACTAGTGTGTGTTTGGTGTTACATAAGCAGCACAGCCATTATCAGAGCAGAGAGAATTCTGGGATATCCCCTTCAGCAGGATATAGTCTCACAAATGACAAAGCACTTACTACACACACAAGGGCTTATGGGAAATATAGCCATATCGACAAATCAGGAGCTGGAAGAGGGAGAGGGGTAATCTGTAACTTTATTCATGTTTATTCATGACAAATGAAAGGTGGCGTAAATATTTATGCAGACTTTCTCTCTGAGAAAGAGGTCACAATGAAGTTAGCCATGAAGTATCCTCTATACCTCCTCCATCTTTTCATCTCTTTCTCGCTCTCTCTCTCTCTGTGTGCACAGATTGTGGTGAGTAAGCTCTTTAATCCCTCCGTCCTGCTCTCATCGTCCTGCCGTGAGTGGACTGTCAACATCCCCTCCAGCTAAACCGAATCTGTGTGTGTGTGTGTGTGTGTGTGTTGTGTCTCATCAGGAATTCACCTGGAGTAATCTCTGTGCCAAACACACACAGACAGTGATAGCGATAGTGAAGACCTCTCATAGACAAAATGAGTTTTATGTTAAGATATGTACTAAACAATACCCCAGATCCTCACACAAACCTGTTGTTAGTCAAGTGAACACAATTCAAATGTCCTTTTGGGTTTCTGTTTATACACACACACACAGACACGCACACAGACAAACGCATATATACAGTAATCCCCGGTCACAGAAAATAAATACTAATATTCACACTTGAGAATGCATGTAAGAGCTCTGTGTGTTCTTATGAAAACTGGTATGTGAGAAGGTGTGTGTGTGTGTTTTGTGTGTGTGTGTGTGTGTGGGAGAGCACAGACTGTAGCTTAGCAGGAGTGTGACTGGAAATGTCTTCTTGGCTGCTGCTGCATCTCTCCGTCCCTCTTTTCTTTATCTCTCTGTCCTTTCCCTACATATGAAGACAAACAGAAGACCTCATTTCAGCATCATTTTATAACTTGAAGTGAGTTTGTCGCTCCAGTGATGCTTTTACTGCAACATGTAGAAGTGACACTATTGTTTGTGTCTATAGGGTTGAGGAATGTCTGAGCAAAACCTCCTTGTGGGGATGTGCTTATTTGTAAAAATGCTATTAAAACATAGTACATAAAGCTCTTTAAATGGTAAAAATGCAGAAAATGTTCTGTTAGGATTAAAGTGTGGGTTAGGAATAGGTTAGTGTTCATAACTAGCTGTATATAAAAACAATAAAAGTCTATGAATTGTCCCATTTGGATAGATAAGTAAATGTGTGTGCCCGCGCACGCAGTGTATATTGTATACATATTGTTTCTCTCATTATCATCTCAGACACATAGATGCTGATATAAACGTTCACATTTGATCACAGCCAGAATCAGTTACAGCATCAGAGACCATTAGAGATAAAGCAGCCTGATTCAGAGCATCAAACAGTCCAAACAGAAGCTGTGGCGTCTCTCAGAACTGCAGAACAGTGGCCAAGAGCCTGTCTCTGCTCAATATGAGATTATGTAGCTGTTAGGTTTTCTCAACCTAGTTAAAGCTGAGACGTGCCGTTTTTTCTGGGTTAAAGTAATTTGTGTTCTAGTTTATTGTGCATAATCAGCTGTTGGTTGATTTTCTTTGGCTGAAGGAGTATGAAGAGTGGGACACACTTTAAAACCCCCCTGGCAAACTTTAATAAAACTTTAGTTTCTTTACTTTAGCTTGAGTTAAAGTTAACTTTATTCTGTATTTTTCTTTTTCGTTTCATATTAGATTAAACAATAAAGACGGACCTCCTGCTGTACTGCCTCAAACCCTTTTAAAGAGCACTGGTCTAGCAGGAATGCTTTTAAAAAGATTGGTGTGAGTCATTTGATATACAAATATTTCATAATGTCTACTTTTTCCAATAATAGCTGAATAAAGACGTTTATGAGCTATCTGAAATGTGTGTGTGTTAAAATAGAGAGTTGTGTTTCAGTGTATCGCGTTTTGACCTCTTTCTCAATGGCTTTCACATTTCACGCTCGTGTTTGTACATTTGAATGTACTTGTGTGGGGTAAAACACCAGTAACTTTTGACTATGTGAGGACATTTCTTGGTCCCCATGAGGAAACGGCTTATAAATCATACAATCATGAAAATCATAGCAGAACGTTTTCTATAAAGTTTAAGTTTAGGGGTAGGATTAGTGTAGGGGGATAAAATACACAGTTTGTACAATATAAACACTATTAAGTCTATGCAATGTCCCCATAAAATATAAAAACCCATTATGTGTGTTTGTGTGTGAGGGAGATACAAACAGACACTCCACAGCTCATAGTGGAAAGATCATGTTAATATCCTCACACACAGAGTGACGTGTGTTCAGTGTTTCAGATTACAGCTCTGCTGTGGCTGCTGGTGGGTCTTTCTGTTTGTGTTCATATGTGTGTGTATCCTCTATTCCCAGCATGCTTTGGGGGACAGGTAAACATCCCTGTGGGAGTCAGTCTGCTGCGTTCTATCTTGTGTCGCTAAGGCAACCAAGCCGCTCCCTCTGTGAAGCTGACATTTCCGGGAAGCGTTTGGGAACGTGTGAGTCTTTATTGGGTTTAACATTGGGCAATACCATGAGAAACATTTCCTAGAAACATTATGCGTGTTTAGAACACGATTATTGTTGCTGGTACAAAATGTTGGTCCACTTCTTCAGATGCAGGTGTGTGTGTCTTCCTGCATTCAGAAATGTAGATTGATTCCAGGGGATATAAAACTGTGTTTAATTTTTGACATTAATTAATTTGGCAGACGCTTTTATAAAAGCGACTTGCGGTACATTTTATCAGTACATGAGTTCCCTGGGGTTGAACCCACAACCTTTGTGCTACTAATGCAATGCTCTGCTGCATTGATCTACAGGAACATATGTTGTTGCATCTAACGTAGTGGATGATCAATATGATGATAAACACAATATAGTTATGAATGTTAATGCAGTTCATAGCACATCTTTCATGGTGTTATTGGGCCTTAAGAATGAATTATGTGCTATTTATTTTAAATGGCTTGTCTCAACATCGGCATTCTGTTGTGTAATTCATTAAAGTTTCTTGCGTCATTTGATATATGATATCATGGCCCTAAATAATGTACACTACAGCACTGGAGCATTATGGGATTTGTCTTCTCTGTGATATAAACGTCAATTGATAATTAATGGTCAGATAGATTAAGTGCCCAAAATATTAGATGTGTTCCAACTTTAAACATTCTGTTTCCGAGGAAAGATTTGAGGTGAGAAAGATATGACTTCAAGAAATGACTTCCCGTCTGTGGAAGGAGTCTATAAAGGTGGCTGTCAGGAGTCGACAGACTTTTCCAGAGACACACAGCCTCAGATCTGTGTATGTCACGTTCTGCTTGACTCTAGGGGTCTTGTGATGTTTGTCTGAAAGGTCTCGTGACTGTCTGAGACATGAAATCACTTTTTCCATGTTCCCAGGTTCAGCAGGAGAGAGAGAGAGCAGGGGATAAAGCAATGCTGCATGGACTAACTTTAGCATTCTGTGCTGTTAGTTACCATCTCCACTCTGGAAATTCCCAGGTCCTCGTTTCCACAGCCGGAGCTCGGAAAAGGAGGGGCAGGAGTAGGAAAGGTCAGGGGTCATGTTCAGTAGGTGATGATGTCATGGAGGGGGTGTGGAAAAAGGGCTGTTTATGTGTGGAGATTAGAAAGTGCTTGACAACTCACCCTTATGTTTCTCTTTCTTTTCTCTGTTCATCTGCACTTAAACACTCTCCTGAACACATTTACACCCGTGCCATGAATTCTTCACATTTGACCTGAACTTCCAGCACTCATAAATCAGCACTTACATGCATTAACATCAAATTGTAATTTGTCATTGTAATTTTAATTCTAGAAGTTAATTTTTGTCCCTCTGGTGGCGCTAAATACAATTTCAAAAATAACTTTTTTTAAACACTGTCCTCATTTGCCTTTGGTTAGAAAAACAGTCCCCAACTCACACCATTGGTTTACCCAATATTGCTTTGTCAGAATAGTAAAGAACCAACCAACCAACCAACCCTACAACATTACAGACGTTCTAATTCAAGATTGTAAATGTTTCTGTTTATCTTTCGTTCATTTTATATTTATTTTCAAATCAAAATATTAAAACCTTTTGAAGCTTTTGACGAAAAACGTTTTGTTACAGAATCTCTTGTTTAGCTATTTAATTACTATATAGTATTTGTGTTTACCATGGAAGTTTGTTTTTTAAACCAAAGTGGTCTGTTGGTTCTGTCAATTTCAGTCTTGTTTTGTTTGTTCATTTGCTGCTGCAAACATGCACTCTGGTGCAAATGATTTAGTAAGGAGATCTGGGAATAGAGTAGCAGCGTACATGAGATAAACGCTTCACAAAAAGCTATAAATAGAGCCCAAGACACGTGCCATAAGGTGCCTTCAGGGAAACGCCTTTAAGTCCTGCTGAGATGGTGGCATAAAAGCAAGATAATACTGCGAGCGCATCCCTGGGAAAAGCAGCGCATTGTGATTAAATCATTACATTCAGTGTTAAGTGAGAAACGAGAAGTGTTGAGTAGAGAAAGAGGTGCAGAATGAAAAAAACGATAAAGCCTTGGATTAAACAGCCTTGTTAAGATTGCTTGTTATCCACTCTTTAATTAGACTAACGAAGCAGGCGATAATTAAAGTTGCTCTCGCCTCAGGAGCTGAAGCATCAAAACCCCTCGTGCCACAACAGGAAGTCAAAACGTGTGACTTCCTGTCACTTACACTTCTGGTTAGCTTGATTCTGAATCACTTTTTCTTCAAAACGTCACCTGGGTTTCACATGTTAAAATTAGAGTGTTAGAAAAAAGCTTAAAAACAAAACCTTTCCTTCCTGACCTCTTGGCCTAAACTAAATGAGGTGAATGAAGCGGCTGTTTATTTATGCTTAGACAAGAGTTTTTGGATGTGTGAACTTGAAGTTATCTTCACTTCAGTTGTGTGTACAGAATGAATCAGAAGTGGAGTGACAACTGTATTTAGCTGCTGTCTACATGACCTCTGGATTCCATTTGTTAAGCTTTTTTATTCAGAAATCATTATGAACAAGAAGAAAATGATTTTTACTTGTTACGTATTGCAGCTATAAATTGGAAGTAACATTTCTTATAAGCCATAAGAGTAAATTTACCTTTAGGATGGAGTTTTATTTTAAATTTGAAGAACCTTCACGCCTGTCCCAGCTCATAATAAAGACCGGAGGGAAATCAGCTATTGTACTGAAGACATGCTGACGGCATCCGGCTCATGTTTAGTCAAATAAACAGCCGCTGGACTGTACAGTTGTCCTTCTGTTATTCTGTTATTCAGACCTTGTGTTATTACCCTCTCAGGAGACTGAATGACAGAGACACAACAGAACAAAAGTGGCTTTTGCTTAATCCCACAATGCAACACGGCAAGAATTTTTATTATAAGTCACTGTGAGGGCCACACAACACAGAAGCAACAGCCTGTGTGTTTATTCTGTGTGTGGTGAAGAGTTGTTAATAGCCTCTCAACTCCCAGGAATTATTTCTGTATAGTCTAACCTTTGATCACAGCACAAATCATAAACCCGTTTATATTTAATCTCTCTCTCTCTCTCTCTCTCTCTCTCTGATGTTAATAGTGTAACAGTCAGTTCAGTTTCCGTTCTTCATGCTTTATTCATCAGTGTGTCAGACCAGCACAGATTAAGCTGGCAGTCTGTGTGTGTGTGTGTGTGTGTGTGTGTTCGGCACTTTTATCTTGGCCAGATTCAGATTCCAAATTCGTAAACTTGGCTAAATGATGGGAAAGAAAAGGTGTAGAGAGGAGAAAAATACAGAGCAAGATAAAGAGAGTGAGAGAGAGAGAGAGAGAAAGCCATTTTAAAGTCATTTGTGTTCTAATTTGTTGAGAGATTGTGAGCTAGTGAAAACAATCGCTCTGAGCACAATGTCCTGTCCTTAGCCAAGCCTGTTAAGCAGTTTTGCAGGTTATGGAGAAACAAGGTCATCTCTCCCTCTGTTCTAATGGTTTTGATAATTAACAGCTTTAGGTTTTAAACTCAGTGCAGAGATGGAAGAGACTGCAGATGTCAGATGGTAAATACATTAAAACAGACTCTGTCATGTTTCCAAACAACCTGGTTGTTAATCTGCTGCTTGGACGCTGTGTGATTATTTTTTTTTTTACTACACCGCTGGCATTATGAAATTGATTTGCAGAAACAATTATGCAGGGATGTGCAGTTTGTCTGTGTTTGTCAGGGCTTAAAAAGTGTTTATTTTTTCATGTGTGTCATTGAGGAGTATTTGGTGACTTTTGGATAACTGTTAATAATTCATGACACAAACAAAACAAACGTTTATAAAATGCTTGAACGTTAAACACTTTTAAATGCTTCACAACATTAAAACAACATGCCTCT
The DNA here is from genome assembly GCA_036877525.1 of Chromobotia macracanthus. Taxonomy (NCBI): domain Eukaryota; kingdom Metazoa; phylum Chordata; class Actinopteri; order Cypriniformes; family Botiidae; genus Chromobotia; species Chromobotia macracanthus. The sequence continues at coordinate 3,144,019 of JAZGTH010000038.1, forward strand.
CTCACACACACATACACACACATGTAGGTGTAAAATATTCAGCTTGAGACAGTGAATCTCCCACATCCGTTTCCATAGCAATGCCATCCACATAAAAAACCTCACTCAGACACACAGAGATTTCTCAAGTGGGTGTCACACTTGTCTGATGTGAAGTGAGGGGTTTGTCTGATGTGAAGTGAGAGGTTTGTCTGATGTGAAGTGAGGGGTTTGTCTGATGTGAAGTGAGGGGTTTGTCTGATGTGAAGTGAGAGGTTTGTCTGATGTGAAGGGAGGGGTTTGTCTGATGTGAACGGAGGGGTTTGTCTGATGTGAAGTGAGGGGTTTGTCTGATGTGAAGTGAGGGGTTTGTCTGGGGTTTTCTGATGAAGTGAGGGGTTTGTCTGATGTGAAGTGAGGGTTTGTCTGATGTGAAGTGAGGGGTTTGTCTGATGTGAAGGGAGGGGTTTGTCTGATGTGAAGGGAGGGGTTTGTCTGATGTGAAGTGAGGGGTTTGTCTGATGTGAAGTGAGGGGTTTGTCTGATGTGAAGTGAGGGGTTTGTCTGATGTGAAGTGAGGGGTTTGTCTGATGTGAAGGGAGGGGTTTGTCTGATGTGAAGTGAGGGGTTTGTCTGATGTGAAGGGAGGGGTTTGTCTGATGTGAAGTGAGGGGTTTGTCTGATGTGAAGGGAGGGGTTTGTCTGATGTGAAGTGAGGGGTTTGTCTGATGTGAAGTGAGGGGTATGTCTGATGTGAAGTGAGGGGTTTGTCTGATGTGAAGTGAGGGGTTTGTCTGATGTGAAGTGAGGGGTATGTCTGATGTGAAGTGAGGGGTTTGTCTGATGTGAAGGGAGGGGTTTGTCTGATGTGAAGGGAGGGGTTTGTCTGATGTTGGTTAGATTCCACTGTGGTGACCACTGAAGTGTACAATCAGCAGGTGTGAAGGTCTGTAGAAAGCCTGCACACACTGTTCAGATATGATATTCTTTGATGGTATACAAGCAGTACACATAACATCAGTATATACCCTCATGTATACACACACACGTTTACTTATCAAAATGGGGACATTCCATAGATTTCTGTTGATTTTTATACACAGCTAGTTGTAAACACTATAACCTAACCCTAACAGAAAACTTTTTGCATTTTTCCAATTCTGATAAAAACTTTAATATCATTGTATAGCATTTTTACAAATGAGGGATGTCCAAAAGGAGATTGTGCTCAGATTTGTCAGGCTTGTTTCACTTTTGGGTACAAATTTGTCCTCAATATATTGTTTAAGTAAACCCACACACACAAAAATAAGTCAGGCAGGAAGCCTCAATAAACGTTCTTAAGACCACATGTACCCTTACACACTTACCCACACATGTACCCTTACACACTTACCCACACATGTACCCTTACACACTTACCCACACATGTACCCTTACACACTTACCCACACATGTACCCTTACACACTTACCCACACATGTACCCTTACACACTTACCCACACACATACCCTTAAACACTTGCCCACACATATACCCTTACACACTTACCCACACATGTACCCTTAAACACTTGCCCACACATATACCCTTACACACTTACCCACACATGTACCCTTACACACTTACCCACACATGTACCCTTACACACTTACCCACACATGTACCCTTACACACTTACCCACACATGTACCCTTAAACACTTGCCCACACATATACCCTTACACACTTGCCCACACATGTACCCTTAAACACTTGCCCACACATATACCCTTACACACTTACCCACACATGTACCCTCACACACTTACCCATACATGTACCCTTACACACTTACCCACACATGTACCCTCACACACTTACCCATACATGTACCCTTACACACTTACCCACACATGTACCCTTACACACTTACCCACACACGTACCCTTACACACTTACCCACACACGTACCCTTACACACTTACCCACACACGTACCCTTACACACTTACCCACACATGTACCCTTACACACTTACCCACACATGTACCCTTAAACACTTACCCACACACGTACCCTTACACACTTGCCCACACACGTACCCTCACACACTTGCCCACACACGTACCCTTAAACACTTGCCCACACATGTACCCTCACACACTTGCCCACACACGTACCCTCACACACTTGCCCACACACGTACCCTCACACACTTGCCCACACACCTTACACACCTGCCCACACACGTACCCTTAAACACTTGCCACCACACACGTACCCTCACACACTTAAACACTTGCCCACCACACACTTGCCCACACACGTGCCCTCAAACACTTGCCCACACACGCACACACGTACCCTCACACACTTGCCCACACATTCACACACTTGCCCACACACTCACACCCTTAAACACTTGCCCACACTACCCTCTACACACTTGCCCACACATGTACCCTCACACACTTGCCCACACACGTACCCTCAAACACTTGCCCACACACGTACCCTCACACACTTGCCCACACACGTACCCTCACACACTTGCCCACACACGTACCCTCAAACACTTGCCCACACATGTACCCTCACACACTTGCCCACACACGTACCCTTAAACACTTGCCCACACATGTACCCTTAAACACATGCCCACACACGTACCCTTAAACACTTGCCCACACACGTACCCTCACACACTTGCCCACACACGTACCCTTACACACGTACCCATGGTACTAGTAATGCCATAGTCACGGGTTCATTTACCAGGGAATGCATAAGGTAATTAAGATCAATTTTTTTTTTACCTTTGAGGATTTGTACACAAAGGTGGTTTTGTCATTTAATCACCCAATTAAATGAACATGCTGTATAAAGGATACATGCACATGCACGGTGGAGTGACACATCATTAGTGTTTTCTGTGATTAGCAGAAAACACAATCACAGGTCAGAACAGCCACGTGGCGCAGTGCCTTTGAGAACACAATATCACACACTTATACACCTGTTATGTGTGAGAACACAGAAGGATGTCCACACACACACTCAGTCTTTTACATGCTTTTGTTCTTGTCTTGCTCTGAGCTAATACCTTAAGCCTTCTAATTGCCTCGCCTAGGGCCCGTTACATAATATTTTAACAGAGAGAGAGAGAGAAGTTGCTGAAGGAGTGAAGAGAGATTGGATGGTAAAATTGCACATCAACTCTCATTTCTGTCTCTTTGTTTTCTTCATTTTTCTTCTGTGTTTGCACCTCTGGCACTTCTGCTCGCTCTGAAACTGTAAACGAGAGGAAGAGGGCAGAGACAGTGAGGGATCTCATCAGAATACTTCATTACTTACTGAGGATTGTGGATGCGAGAAAAGTACATTTTTATTTCCTCCTCGAATCTTATTGCACATTGTCACCCCATTTTGATTTAATATTTATGTGTTTTAAGCAGACACTGTATCCAAAGTGATGTACAGTACATTTAAGCTGTATTATTTTGTTTTCAGCATTACTTGGGAATCGAACCCGTGACTTTTGCTGTTGCAAGCACCAAGCTCTATTACTAGCTGAGACGCACTCTATACCAGATCTCACAGATCTGTCTCATTATCTCTGTCCATTTAGGATCTCATATCAAAAAGACTTCATATATTTGTATTTCACAGCATCAGGTTAGATATTGTGTGTTCAAGAGTAAGTCGAGGAGAGACAGATTTGCGTTCTGTGCCATTGTGCTTGTTTAACTGTCAGCTCATCAGGTGTTGATGGCTCTCATGGTAGCATCACACATACAAACGTGTGAGATTCTCATGTTTTTGGGGAGATTTCATAGACAATTGTTTTTGTACTGTTTTTGTACAAACTGTATTTTCTATCCCCATACACTAACCCTAACCCTCACATAAAACTTTCTGTTGACTATACTTGTGGTGACATTTGGTCCCCATAATGTAGTGTATACCAGGGAACCCACACACACAGTGGTGTGCTAACAACAGCTAGAGTTATGTAACACTGCAGTCACATGATTCCTCAGACACAGACAGACAGATCTGTGCTCAGCATATCAATCAGACAATACAAAGTTGAAGCTGGGATGTGTTTATAGCCTCAGTGTGTGGTTTAAAGTTTGAGGTATGGCATCTTAGGTGTAGTGTGAAAAGGAGATGTCATTGACAGTATAAAGCTGTGGTATGGGTTGTGAGGTATAGTCTGATGATGGAGTATGGGTTGTGAGGTATAATCTGACGATGAGATATGGGTTGTGAGGTATAATCTGATGGTGAGGTATGGGTTGTGAGGTATAATCTGATGATGAGGTATGGGTTGTGAGGTATAATCTGATGATGAGGTATGGGTTGTGAGGTATAATCTAATGATGAGTTATGGGTTGTGAGGTGTAGTCTGATGATGGTATAATCTGATGATGAGGTATGGGTTGTGAGGTACAGTCTGATGATGGTATAGTCTGATGGTGAGGTATGGGTTGTGAGGTATAATCTGATAATGAGGTATGGGTTGTGAGGTGTAATCTGATGATGAGTTATGGGTTGTGAGGTGTAGTCTGATGATGGTATAGTCTGATGATGAGGTATGGGTTGTGAGGTGTAGTCTGATGATGGTATAGTCTGATGATGAGGTATGGGTTGTGAGGTATAGTCTGATGGTGAGGTATGGGTTGTGAGGTATAATCTGATGATGAGGTATGGGTTGTGAGGTATAATCTGATGATGAGTTATGGGTTGTGAGGTGTAGTCTGATGATGGTATAATCTGATGATGAGATATGGGTTGTGAGGTATAGTCTGATGATGGTATAATCTGATGATGAGGTATGGGTTGTGAGGTATAATCTGATAATGAGTTATGGGTTGTGAGGTGTAGTCTGATGATGATAGTCGATGTTGAGTATGGGTTGTGAGGTATAGTCTGATGATGGTTGTGAGGTATAATCTGATGATGAGGTATGGGTTGTGAGGTGTAGTCTGATGATGGTATAGTCTGATGTTGAGATATGGGTTGTAAGGTATAGTCTGATGGTGAGGTATGGGTTGTGAGATATAATCTGATGATGAGGTATGGGTTGTGAGGTGTAGTCTGATGATGGTATAATCTGATGATGAGGTATGGGTTGTGAGGTGTAGTCTGATGATGGTAATCTATGTGAGGTATGGGTTGTGAGGTATAATCTGATAATGAGGTATGGGTTGTGAGGTGTAATCTGATGATGAGTTATGGGTTGTGAGGTGTAGTCTGATGATGGTATAATCTGATGATGAGGTATGGGTTGTGAGGTGTAGTCTGATAATGGTATAATCTGATGATGAGGTATGGGTTGTGAGGTGTAGTCTGATGATGGTATAATCTGATGATGAGGTATGGGTTGTGAGGTATAGTCTGATGATGAGGTATATGATGTAACCACACGTGTGTCTTATGCTGCTGATATTTGCTGTGTGTATGTGTGTTACAGATGGGGATTAGGGAGCTGATTTTGGGATCTGTGTGTTTTGTCTTATTAAAGATTTAGGCCTTCTGCTTACTGCCTGCAGGCTTTACATAAACAGTGACCTGACTGGAAGAAAAGTGTTATCACACACAGATTAAAATTTCATCATCTGCCATCAACACAAGACAGCAAGCGCAGATCGTTGTATATGAAGGACTATATACACACTGCAGATTAAACGTTTGAAGAGAGACCTTGACTGAAAGCATCCATTTCTGTCAGTAAACTGCATTAAACACTTCAACCCCTGTGGTTAATTCAGGGAAACCGTGTAGACAGAATTATGTTAAAGCTGCAATCTGTCACTTTTGCCTCTTTATCACCATCTCTGTTTGCAGTATAATATTGCAGGATACTTTCCGTACTTTACATATCCTGAAGTCAAATTAAGCCAAACTAACATTTTTTCAAATGCTGAAATTATAAATCATTATTACTATTGCAAGCAGGGTACGGTAAGAAGACGGTGCTGAACACTGATCTGCCATGTACTTGCTCAATAACTGATTTGTGTTTATTTTTAACCAATAAATGTAACGGATTGCAGCTTTAATGACATGATATCTTTATGCAGCTATATCAAAGACAACATATATTTATGCCATATTTTAATTTCAGAGCATTTTATTTTAAATTCACTGTATTGTTTGCAAAACTTTTTAGTTTTTAAAATATCTTGGCAAAAACAAATTAAGATATTTGTAAATGACCTCTGCTGTGATTGGTTGGTTTGTTTGCATGTGAAATGAGCTACGATGCCCTGCTAAATTGCTTATTTCTGATAGGCCCTGGTGTGTTAACGTGGGTGGTCATATGTTAATGTGCTCACGGCTCTAATGTTATAACTGTAAAGACTCTGATCTGACCCACTTTTGTAGCTCAGTTTTAATAAACGTCTGAGTGGGCTGGACAGAGAGCTTGTGCGTATCAGTGCATATCTGCATAGGAAACCATGCTGTCTTATGTTAAAACAATGATGTGTTTCTTTAAGATGTTTTAAATGTTGGGTTAGAATTAGAGCAGCATATTTTATTAAAAATGAATGGAAATATGAGTATATGGAGAGAAGACCAAATGGAGAGATTATTAAAGGTAGAGTAAAGAACAATAGGACCTGAACAACAGAACGAGAGAGACTATTTGTGTTTGCAGTGTGTGTGTGTGTGTGTGTGTGTGTGTGCCCGAGGCGGATTAGACAGGCTGTGTTTCTCTTCACAAATGTTCACTTCTCATTCCAAACGCAGATGGCTCACAGTAAGTCTACACAAACACACACATATACAAGTAAAACATAGTTTGGCTGATTTATTATTATTATCATTGTTTACTAGTGAAGGCTACCTGAAATGCCCTCATAAATCAGGTGTCTGCATGTTTCACTATAATTGTGGGGACGTTTTCCAAAGATTTGGCTCTAACAAATGTAGACAACACACACACACACACACAATTCACACGTGTATCTGCCATCAAATGTTTGTATTCTGTGGCTGGTCAGACATGAGGTTGTTTGTGTGTTTGTGATTTGGATGAAAAACTCCTGGTAGATTTTACTTTCACAGTTCAGGAAACTCCCAACTCAAGTTCCCAGTTTATTACATTTAAATATCAACTCAGATGTTTCTCCTAAGTTCTTTAAGGAGGAAATAAAAATTGACATAAAAATGAGAATTGTTAACATACGTACTGGAAGAATACAGTAAGAGAGGGCAAAGCTCTTATAACATAAAACAATTTGATGAGATCAATTTTAAACCCCTCGTCTTCGATCTTAATGAATATCGTCTCTCAATTTGTTAAAGGATAAAATTGGAAAGATCTCAGGTATTATGGTATTTCTCAGGTATTTAACACTTTATGTGTGTAAAGAAGAATCCAGATCCAAGAACAGTTTCTGCATTGAGTTGTGAGCTTACAAATTTGGATAGGAGATGGATTTGACCATGGCATTTTAACTTTACCTGTAGCTGAGTGTTTTAGAATGACTGCATGAGATTAATTCTGTGTAAAAGTGTGTTTGAATGAAGACGTGTCTCTAATGTTTCCAAAGCGATCTCAATGGTGTCTCATTCTGTATTCAGGTTTTCCAAGACAGATAACAAAAGTCTGACATATAAACTCATTGAAATAATAAATTTCAATATTATCCATCAAAACATAACATGTCCTCTAACACTGGTAGTACCTGCTTTAATTTTGCATTTATTTCTAATCTAATACAATTTTAATTGTTCAGTCTAACAATCAGAATAAGAAGCTGAGCTGAAACCTGAATTTCAGAAATATTTATTTGTTATGTCATTATTATTTTGATTGACAGCAGCTCTTGTGCTTCAGGTGCGTTTGAGAATCTTCCAACTTATTTGTCAAGTGACCAAAAATTGTGTGAAATAAGTTTAAATACAATCAAAAATTTGACTTCAGATGTAATTCATAACCGTTCTATATTATGTTTTACATTTTTCAAAATCATGAAATTTTTTTGTTTCCAGGTTTGGACCCCCACTGTATGTCGACAACTGTCTTATTTGCTCCTCCCAAAGAACATAAAAAAACCACATCTAGATACTGAAACAAATATTTCAGGACATTCATTTTTTTGAGCTTTGAAACAACTACTGAATTAATCTCAGTAAAACACACATTGACCTTCCTAAAAGTCAAGCATTCTCGATTCTGCATGTGCATTCAGAATAAACAGGCACACCATTTCTCTTCCTGTCTAGTTTGATGGTCATTTCCAGACTCTTGTGTTTTGATTGGTGATTAGCCTGTAGGAAGTCTCAAGAGCTTGTTGTGTTACCTGCTAACACACAAACACACACTCTGATTGTTATCTCTATCTACTTTTTCACTTGTTTTCTCTTAACAGAGCATTACTTGTTTAATCCATCATTCAGGATTATCTCGACTTGTGAAATGACAAAATCTCTTTCTCTTGCTCCCAGCGGCTGTTCAGCAGCAGGTTATGAAGAATTGCTGTTTTTGTTTGCTCATTTTTTGCTGTTGTATAATAAGGAAACACACACACACACTTACACACAGAGGTTTTTTTATTGTTTTGATGGCATGGAAGTCTCATAGACTTCCACTGTTTTAGTCCATGTTAGTGTGCATGTTCTTGAAACCTATTGACTTTGAGATTTCAAATAGAATTTTTGGCTAATTTGAGACTGTTTACTAGTGTTGACCACTTACAGTCCTCACAAATCAGTTTGTGACATTTTGTCTTCAATATATCACTGCATGTGTGTGAACCACTGGGTCACATATCTGACAGATCTTGAATAAGAGACTTGGGGGCTTTACTGTACCTCTTATGAATCTCTTTGTTGTTCAAAGTTACTTTTAGTAAAATGTGTTAAAAAACAAACCAAAAGGACCCTGTGGAACTGCAAGTCACTGACTGTGTCTGTGAGTGTTTTATCAGATTTGTAGAGAGGTTGTGTGAACGCTGTGTTTCAGTTAGCATGAAGTGTGAGTGAGTGTTTGTTGGTATGTATGTGTGTGTGCTTACAGCCCTCTCCCACACACTGCATCCCAAATCACAAAGACAGAACCTCTCGCATCCCGACTCCCTGTTACCACGGAGACAAGAGGCCAGCATCGACTGCAGAGCAGTGCTGCTATGGCAACGCCGGATGCCTGCTGGGAGGGGGCCTCCATTAATTAGAGCCAACGAGAGACAGATAGATCGGACAGAGCGAGAAGGCAGCAGTATCTCTTGATGTTAGAGCTGGGGACAGTGTGTATAGTCACAGCAGGTTCAGTCCGGTTTTCACTGAGGCACTGGCTGTGTTCCTGCACGTATAAAGTACAGCATCATTTCTCTTGCTGTCTTCCAACCCTTATACTGCAGTGCTGGACTTTTATAGGCATTAAGTGTTAGTTTAGCTCTTTATTAGCCTTTATTATTTTTCTCATATGCAGCTTACAAAACATTTCCACAGTAACATAAGGGTAACATCATGGTATTCTTCAGTGTAGTACACCGTACATGCAACAGTTTGGAGTAAATCGTTGATGTTCATTATTGTGGTAATTCATTGTGTGTTCATGTTGACATTATGAGTTATAGACGAATATATTAGCGAACAGATGAATTTTCCTGATATTGCATCAGAGACAGAGCTGCAGTGAAGCGGTCTGTTAATCTCATACAGTGAAAACACACAGAGAAACAGTGTGTGCTCTTGCTGATAGTGAGTACGCTTCTGTTGAACGTGCAGCTCACACACACACACTAAACAGAGCGTGGTGTTTTACCTCAAAAAACTGTGTCATTCACTAACCACCTGCATTCGGTTTATCTAGGTGCAAAGATGCTGAAATAGCACTGCATCATGTCATTATTATTACTGAAAAACATATCCTGTATATGTGTTATAGTCTGTGCTATATTCACAGAGTTCATTTGTATTTGACTGGTGTGTCACTGTAGCCAGTGGAAAGAGGGCATAAACAAAAAGATGTTTAAAAGAGATCAGTGTAGCAGTTTTACATTGAATGTTTAAGTGATAGTGATGTATTTGTCAGGTATGGTAACTCATAGTTGTAATGTGCACAGTTCATACGCACAGTTAATTCTTGGTCAGTTGCCTGCTCCACATGCACTGATCATCAGCTAGTGTTTCTCAATGGAAAAGTTGAGAACTCATCAAGTTTGTGTGTTTTTCCAAGTGCTCATCAGTTTGTGTAGAAGTAGTTTTAGATAGACCGACAGGAGGTACAAAAAACTCTCTTTGCTTCTTTTGCAGAGATGCTGAGTGTGCAAAGCAGATAAGATTTGAATATTAAGCAGAAAGTTTGCAGGTGCTCTCCTCCATGTCTCTGCCTGATGAAAGAGTGATGAACAGATAAAATATATTTTTTCTTTTTATTCTTATAAAAAGGTTTACAGCACACTTTCAGTCACTCACACACACACAGATAGCTCACTGATCTCTGTTCCACATGCTTTAGCAGCCTTAGCCAGCTCCAGTTGCCTATATTATGGAAAAATCGCTCAATCTCTCTCACTTAACGCACACATAATAAACACGCACACACAATCCACTATCAGTTCATCAGAATCATGCTGACAGTGTGTAATGCAGTTAGAGACTGCTGAGTGCTGAGTAGAAACAGATTTTCTAGAGTTTTCCATCTCATTAAAGGCCTGGCCAAGGTCACATCCTCTCTCTCTCTCTCTGTTTCACTGACTCTCTCTCTTGTTCTGTCTCTCAGGGGAACGATGAGGCGCATGCTGCCGAGTGAGTGTGTATATCTGTGTGTGCGCTGGCTAATAAGTGTGTGTGCGTTTTCTCTATAGAGACACAAATGATTCAGAGGAAAAAAACATTCCATTCTGCGGCCGAGATTGTAGCTTTAACTTTCCGTGTTCAGCTGAGACTCAGCCAACCCTGTTTGGGAATGAACCTGATGTTTGTGACCTCTGCTGTTACCACGGCGATGAGGAGCCTGGGAATGCTGACGAGTAGGAAGATTACTCTGATCAATGAAAGAACAGGAGTAAGGCTTAGATAATTTAGTTAATGTTTACAAGGTTTATAATGCGCTGTGTCTGGTTGCCAGGGCGTCTCTATGCAGTTGGTAATGTGTTCTGGGTGGTTGTTTATGTCCTCAGGTTAAAAGCCCACCCCAAAATAAGTTTCCATGACATTATGCCCCCTGAAAAATCCCTTTTTAATGTAAGTCTATGAAATCTTTAGTATAATTCTCTATACACAGTACATGTGTATATAAAGTCAGATAGAAATAAAAAGTAAATAATGCTGAAATAAATTAGTATGGATGCTAAAGTGTGTGGACAAAGTTTGTTTGTGAGCTGTTTGGATCTCAAGACACGCAGGCAAGTTCCAAGAAGGCTCTGAAGATCCACACTTCCGTCACACCTGTCTGCTCTCTAATGCCTCCACAGACAGACAGACAGACAGTGCGAGTATGTCAGTTTATGTAACTACCTCAACTGGTCCATCTCAGTGAAAAGGATGGGGTGGGAGGGGGCAGATGAATCCGTATTATTTTATAGTTACGTAATATTTAGTGTATGAAGAGCTACATCAGTGAGCAGAATCTCTGTGAGATTTGCTTGCTTCATTTTTAAGGACACACACATCGTGCTGTGTGTGTCCTCTTAAAGGCTTTCTCAAGAGGATTTATGTGAAATCTGGTTTACTAAGAATCACTTTCAATGCACATGATGAAAATGGCAGGACAGAAATTGGCTCTCTGCCTCTACATGGTGCTGATACAGTGTGTGTTATGTAGACATGTAGAAATATTTACGCAAAAGTGACATGTCATATCAAGAGTCCTAAATATCATAGACATTGAGTTGACTTTTTTTTTGCATAAGCCAGCACACTCACAACATCTTAGCAACTGCATAGAAACCACTCAGAACCTCAAAGTAATCGCTAAGAAGTGTCTAGCAAGTGTCTAGATTTTGTGTTTAAGTTTAATTTGGTGCCACTCCACTGATCCAGAATCTGTTGGGCAGAAACTCTACGTTGTTCATGAAAGAGGAAGTTTTATGCAGATTGCCGTTTGTTTAGGGATCTGTAAAAACAGGGCCGTCTTGATTATCTTGTTAAAATCCCAGCTAATTTGCCCTGGTCACCTGTGCTGCAGTTTGTGCATCCCCTCATGGTTGTTAAGCGAGAGGGGTTTCCATAGCAACAGGTTTCTATAGAAACTGGATCACACTGCCTGCTGCAGGGCGAGCATGACTCATCCTGTTGAGGGGGGATGTTTAGGAAACGTTAGAAAAGCAACAAAAGTTTGACGTACGTTTGGTATCTGTAACTGTAAGCATTATACTGTAGCATCCTGTACGCTTATCAAAAGCACCACAATGCTACAATGCTATTTTGGACATGTACCATGTTACTACAATGTTGTTGTTTTTTGGGATGTATTAAAGGCAGGGTATGATATGCAATGATAGGGTGTCTTACTTGCCTTGTGTTTGCATACCTCCATGCCCTATTGCAGGAGGCATGGCTTTGAAGGGAGGGATCTCTCCAAAATTGCCTTCCTTACCATACTATGGTACTACCTTAAGAGTACCTGTTTTCTTGTAGCTCAACTGGTAGAGCATTGCGTCAGCAACTCAAAGGTTGTGAGTTCAATTCCCAGGAAACACATGTACAAATAAATTATATACCCTGAATACACCGTAAGTCTGCCAAATGTGTAAATGTACTGTACAAAAATACAATGGTACATTAAAAAATGCTACCTGGATATTATCATCTGATTACAAAGTTGTAAGTTGTTGTAAAAATTATGATGGTGTTCAAATTTCTGGTACCGTCACAAACAACTGGAAATACAATGTTTCTTTTAGTAACAGGCATTCATAGACCAAAAGCATGAACTATTGATACTGTGGTATTGTGATGTATACCATATCACACACTGATTCTGTCACTGCACATAACATGTAATGATTTGTGTATTTATTTTTGAGTTTCTGTGTGTTGGATTAACTTAAGAAGCTTGTGATATGAAATACTTTTTTGCAAATTAAATAAAAGAATGGAGAGGTCCAAATTTCGCTTTCCCTGTATTCTCACTGCATCTGAAAAGCCGTTGTCACATTTTGTCAGAAAAAAGCATCAAAGAAAGGAAAAAAATATTAGTCAAGCCAAATTGTCTATTTTTGTTTCTGTTTCATACCCAGAAACACATTAATGAACTGTGAATGTTCTGATTTGAGAACAGCTGTGTGTGTGTGTGTGAGTGAACAGATTTTCGTTTTATGTTTGGCAGCTGCCATAAAAGAACAAATCTCTTAGTCTGCTTTGATTTAAATGAGCACTCGGATTGCTGTGAAATCCTCATTAAAAGCAAGAAATGTTTTAGCTCATTTGACTAAGAGTTCAGAGAGACGATGACTTCATGCAGATATGTTTTGTGTGTGCGTGTGTGTGTGTGTGTGTGTGTATATTTATATATGTATATGTATAATAGTTAAGTGTATATGTGTATGTGTATATGTGTATAACAGTTAAGTCTTTGAGTCCAAACTTTGGACCGGTAGTGTACATGAAAATACACAGTCGCAGAATCAAAGCTAAATGTACATACACGTATAGCAGTGTTAAGTTGCCCATATATACGCCAGAGTTCAAGGAAAGTGTCACCGTAGAGTCTTACCTAAGGTCAGAGGTCAAGTCAAACCAATGTGCTAATCCTGTTTTAGCAGTTAATGCTAATGAGACTCATTTATTTAAATGGATAAAATGTGAGTGTAGAATTTACCGTTTCAGTCAGTTTAACAGCAGCTCAGTAAAGATTTTGTATTATGGGCTGTACGTCTGGCTGTAAATTTTGCAGTGTACTGTAGCTGACACCTGATGATTCTGTGGCAACCATAGATTGAACCCAGCAAGTGCTCAGGTCAGTGTTCAGGTCAGTGTTCAGGTCAGTGTTCAGGTCAGTGTTCAGGTCAGTGTTCAGGTCAGTGTATGACCCCTCAGGTGATACTTATCATCTCTGGTCTACAGAGGTAGTGAGAGCCTAAAGAATCAGTTGCTTGTTCAATTTTGCTTGTTTTTTTATTTTTTTAATTTGTGTTTTATTTTAATTTACATTAAAATTTTAGCCATTAGAAATTCCAGATTACATCATATAACTAACAGTAGTTGGGTTTACATAGCTGTTTATCTCTATAAACCAGTAAGAGGCCGTTTTTTTTCTCTAGTCCTCCCTGAAGAATTTTATGTTTGGACCATTTGTGAGTCCATGTATGGAGGTCATGCTGTCAAAATGTACAGCACAGGACTTATTCCACACCCGCATTACCCCTCCCTAGTCTCTCCCTCTTTCTCTTCACCTCTCTCTCTTTGGCTGTATTATAGGGCCATTCATTTTCCTGAGTGACTGTCACACGTTGGTGTGTGTCTGCCAGACTTGGTAATCCCAGGATCACTTGACTCCTGTGTCAGTGTCCAAGGACGTTCTGTCACCAAGTTCTCTGTGTGTGTGTGTTTGTACTGCTATACGTGGTTTTACAAGGACACAGATTTGTATAATGATGTGTGTGTAAGATGTAAACATGGTTTACTTCCTGTGTTCTCATAAAACTAAAGTTTTGTAGGTGTGTGTGATTGTGAGGGGCTGCACGAATGGCGACTGTTGGAATGGAAAACACCATCAACAGCACAACCGCAGGGGAAACCCAGAAACTATCCTGAGACGTGTCCAAAACGAGAGTGAGTCCGAGTGTGTGTTGGGATATCTTGCATGTTGTTCGGACCGCCACACAGTCGTGCGGTCCATAACAGATCTCACAGATTCTTAATCTGTTAACAGGAGTTCAGTGATAGTAAATCAGATGGGATTATCATGGGTCAGGGATACTTCTGTTTTACAGCCGATCTAAAATCAGCCTGACACAGTTCCCCATGCTCCAAACTGAGCAACATGCTCAGATACACTGATTCCAGAGCAGTGGTTATGGCTGACGTTCTCTCAGGGCATATTTAAACGGGTCACGGAACCCCAGACACAGTCACATAGTTTAATGAGTTTATATCGTGACACAGCTTTGAAAAGCTCTACTTACCACAGTGTGTGTGTGAAACAGCCAGACCATATTCTGAGTGTTTGGTTGCATGTTTTGGGCTATATTTATTCATGCCTTTGGAGTTCCCAGAAAGTTTTCCATACAGATACTGCTTGAAGTCTCTTGAAGACACACACTCTCTCTCTCTCTCTCTCTCTCTCTCTCTCTCTCTCTCTCATCTGTGTTGGGGGTTACTGATAAACAGTTTCCAGGGAGACCACCTTGTTTTTGGCAAAGCAGTATTCAATCTTTTGCCGTAACTTATTTTCCCAATAAATCAATGGTGTTTGTTTGTCAACAGGTTATGAAAATAGTTCCTATATGCTGGAACTTTCACCAGGCAGCTGTTTCTTTGCTTTAGCTTTTCTTTTGAAATATGCATCTTAACTGTTATTTCAGGGCCTTGTGTTTACACTGTATGGGTGAGCTTTTTACAAAATGTCATTATTGATTATATGTATTTATTCGTGCACTGTTTACTTTCACTGCACTGTATTCGTGAACGAAAGCTTGGTTTCTCCCTCAGAAAAGGATTGCCTTCCTTACAGGAGCCTTAATGGCCGGTTATTTTACTGTAAATAATTTCTACTCTTAGTATCCATATATACATGTCTGTCTGACTTTCTGTCTTTCTATCTGTCTAGCTATCTGTGTAGCTGTCAATCTAGAGGTCTGTAAATTAAAGCGATATAAAGAAGAGTAACTGTGAAATGATTTCATTTTTACCAACACTTTGGTTTGTGAAGTCAAGCAACTCTACAGCTGTTAAGTATGATTAAGTATGAAACATTGTTGCTTCACTATTATTTCTACAGATTCAGTGTAGCAGTTTCTGCCTTTTTGTTTTTTGCAGTTACAGTCTGTAAAAGCAGTGCCGATTTGCCTGTGCTGGTGTTTCTCTAACCTGTCCTGTTCATAAATGAGCGCTCAGAATTAAAACTGTTGTAGCTGCATTGCTGGTTTTGAATGCTTTCATTCTGATCTGTACACTGTTTGTTTGTGACTGATGGCCACCGACCTGTTGTTTTAAGTGAAAGCCTGTTGTTGCCACAGCTACGGTGGTATCCGCAGTGATAGCTGTCCCATGGGCATCCTTAGGGCTGCCAGACACACTGCCCTATATACTTAGTGTTATACACTCAAACACACTCACACTCAGTCACTCCCACACTTTGGCCCATTTACCTAGTGCATTTAGCAGCTGTAAGACTATTAATTCCTCTTGGGGTGTAGTAGTACAATCGGACACATTTTCTCTCTCTCTCACTCTCTTTCTCCTTTTACTTTCTCATCAGCATATATACTTTCATGCTATACTTATTAATTCCTGGAATGATACGCCATATGAAATACAAGCTACAGCACGTGTGGGTGTGCTGTTTGGGTGTGCAAGTTTGGCGGTTTATTGTAGTTGAGTCTGTTTATTGTGCTATAAGGGTTGGTGTGTGGAGCTGTGTTGTGGTGAAGTGGGTGGAGCAGAGCTGTGTAGGTGGGGTCTGTTTGTTTGTGTGTTTACAGAGGGGGTGTTGATGTGGGTGGAGGGATTTTAGAGTGTTCCACTTACTGCAGGTTTATAAAGGAGCTCATTAACTAGAACAAACGAGCTGTCTGACACCCACAGTGTGCGTGCACGCGTCTTAGAGAACCAGAGAAAGATTTTAAAGGTGCTTCTAGCTGCAGGGACCTAGAGGAAAAGAAATATCTCCCCAACCACAAGGTTAATTCTCCCGATTAAAAGCCTGTTTTTCTGTTCAAAGAAACACGTATGTGGAAAAACACATTTCGAAGACACAGGTGCACATTTCCCACTGTTTGTGCTCGTCTTTTACGGTTACATCATGACCCAAATGTATTACTTTTGCAGTAGTGAAACTTTCGTTTCCATAGCAACCCCATGTAGGAACTTGCAAGAGTTTCATCCAAGTGATTTGAAGAGCTCATTAAAGACAAATACTTCAAACACCCCCAGTTGGCACCAGAAGATTCGCTCAGCCCTCAATGATGTCTGGATCTTTCTAGACTTCGGGATTCGAGCCATCACTGACGATCAGTAAATGAAACAGTGATGTTTTTCAAAGACATTCCCCTGAAACCCATGATGGCAGCCAATCAGAGAGGCCGATGGTCTTCTGTAATAAAGATGTTACAAAATGACCGGGTGCAGGCTGAAAGAATAAACACTCATGCTCATTCATTTGTTAGCAAGATCTGACACGGAGCTCAAAGTTCACCAGGGGGCATTTTGTTAACTGAAGAAATCGATATGGTGGAGCTAAATTAGTCAAAAGATAAATAAGTTAAATGAGAACAGCTCATGCAATCGAGAGATTGGTAGCTACAAATCACACATACAGGTGCTAAACCACCCAGCCAGCCCACTGTAGACACTACACACACGCACAGATGCACAAACATGTACACAGAAGTAAACAAACACAAACATATCCACGCATGCTCAAACACACATGCTGACTCTGTCAACAGTGTGCAGCTGTGGGTGTTGCATGTATAATTTACTGTGCTGCTCACTGTCTGTATAAGAGTATTCTGGAAATCCATAGTGTTCATGTGTTGCTGTGTAAACTGAGACAGAGTCTTACGTTGTTTATTGCCTTTGTAGCTTTATTATATAAGAAAGTAAAGAAATGAGAGGAAATCATACAAGGTGAGAGAGGGGAGCGGGAGTCTGTAAATTCAAACTCTGGCCACCCAAAGCGCTACTGTGCAGTGTGAATGTCAGGGTCTTTGGCACTGACTGTCTGCAACATGCTAGCCTCCGCACCACGGCTCTGGCCATTTCTGTTCCATCTACTGCACTGTCTAACCTCAAGAAATAGTTTTTTAGAGTAAATTTTAGAAGCATTTTGAGAAGTAAATTTCTTTTTATCAGTATTGTTATTGACAAATCAGTTTCTCTTTTGATGTCTTTTAAAGGTAGGATGGGCAGTTTTGGAGAGGATAGCAATAGCGAGATAGCTTTCAAAGCATAAGATCCCGCCCTCCCTTCAGAGCGCCCTCCAAAGCCACGCCTCCTCCAATAGTGTGCAGAGGTATGCAAATACAGGTTGACAGGCAAGTACGACATGCTATTCAATAATTGGATGAACGTTTAATCATTCTGTCTATTCAGTCAGATAGAAAGAGGTAGATGTAGACAGACAGAGAGAGATGTAGACAGAGAGAGATGTAGACAGACAGACAGACAGAGATATAGACAGACAAACATATAGATGTAGACAGACAGATAACTACAGTAACACAAAATGTTACACAAAAAGTTATGCTAATCAAACCAGTAAATTAATGTAGTACCAAATAAGCATTAATGAGTGTTATATTTGTCCCTCCTGTGCACATGTTGTGTCATTTCTGCAGTTAAGCGTCCAACTGTTTTTTAAAAACCAGGCCATAGACTCCCGGGCAGCAGCCAGATCAGACACGCTGAGATCAGCTTTATCAGAGCAGGAGCAGGTCTGACTGCTGTGTGTAATGGACCTCAGAGTGCTGTGAGACCCGTGACCTGCGACAGGCATGCAGGACAAAACTTGAAAGTAGTCCAAAAGTCTTCAGAGAATCACCGTTACCCTTAACACATAATGACATTTATTACATGACTTAACTGTTACATATGTCAATTGTTGTCCAGTTACCCTCCTAGAAATAAATGTGTTTTTTGCATTATTAATTTAAATGTTTACACTTACAACATTTAACATTTCGTTCATTTGGCTCGCGAGAAATAATAGGTCATAAAGTTATGTATAGTAATGTACAGTCAAATTTTAGGTCAATACAAAAGGAATGGCATGCAAAAGTTATTTGGGATATGCAATATAATATCTGTTATAAATATATTTGAATGTAATTTAAATTGATTATTGCAGAATAGAATAGAATAGAATAGAATAGAAAGCCTTTACTGTCATTGCACAGCTCTGCATACAATGAAATTAGAAAAACAGAATAGCAGTATTATGGCAGTAACCCATTTTAAACGTACTTGGATAGAAGTTTGGGACCTGTAATCTACAATCCAAACAGCATGTGTGAGTCAGTTAAACCATTTCTGCTACTAAAGTGATTTTTTTGAGCCTCTCAAGTAAAAATGGACCAAGACAACAGTGCTTTCTTCACATAAAGACTTGCTTTCATGTTGCGATCTGCACTTGATTAATGCAACCCGCTGAACGTAATGAATGACTCATGGTCGTCTTCTAAAGTTGTGCATCGGGTTCAGATGAGCAGTTTAAAGAACTGAGTGCAGAACGGTGAATGAGTTCATTACACATTCTGGGGAGCAAGTGAAAGCTGTTATTTTTAACAGATTGTATTGTATCCTTGAAGCTGAAGTTTCTCTGCCACTAGCGTCACCAAACGAAACTGTGAGAACTTTCTAAAGCAGTCTTTTCTCATCTTCCATTAGTCAGACGAACAGATATTCCCACCCCAAACTCCCCATTGGTTCAGATAGTGTTGCTATGTAGTATGCTCCAGCAAATCTCAACAAATGATGTACAGTTGTCTTTGCATATTGAGCAGGTGATGGAAGAAAGTATTTCAACATAAAAAAATGACACGCCACCTTTAAAGCAGCAGGATGAATAAAGGACCTCATCATCTGTGAGGTTTTGTTTGTTTAATGATTTTGTCTGCTGTTCAGCAGCCTTCGACAACAGCTGTTAGTATACTGAAAATGATGCAGCCAAAAAGTGTCATTTTTAATCTGTCCACACGCACACCGGACAGATGGTGGCCTTGAGCTCAGGGCCCTTGAAGGAGACATTCGCAGCGGGGGACAGAAAGAAAGATGCATGATATTAAGACACGCGCATGCTGTTTCTCATGCCCCAGGAGGATTCTGGGAGTTTTTTGTTCAACTTGTTTCTGGCTGCTAACGAGCAGAAAAATGATTCTAGGTCATAAATTGACACGTTTCCACAACCTCACATGCCCGGCTCTGCACACAGGGACACTGCAAAATCAGCGCTCATGAATAGTGTTTACTGATATCTGTTTGTGTGAAAGTGCAAGTCAGTGCAGAAAACTGAAAGCCATGTAACTGAGATGCTCTTTGTCCCAGTGACTCTTTCATTATATGCACTTTCACTATATGCAATAATTAGTTAACCCAAAAATTCTAAGTATGTACTTACCCATCATCAATAAACAAATGCATATTTAGTGCATATTTTGAAGCGATGGATTTCTCACACAGACTCAGACTTCAGAAAGTCTATCTGAACCAATCGTACAGTGCATGCCATGATCCCAGTACACACAGTCACCTGCTTTTAATGGCTCTGTTATTCTCTGTAATGATGGCTTTAAACACAAACATGACTTTCATGCTTCATGTGCTGTTAGAGGTTATATCACGTGTCATTATTTTCCTGTAGCTCAACCGGTAGAGCAATGCCTTGGCAGTGCAAAAGGTTTTGAAGCAGAGAGAGATTTATGAAAGCGACGGCACATGCTGCAAATGATGTCAGGTTGTATTAGTGTGTCTCTTGAAAGTGTCTCTTTCAGTTTTTAAATTTAGCAAGATTTAAGAAAAGTGTAATTGACAAATAAAAATAGAAAGTATGATGTCAAAAACAAAAGCATCTGGAAATAATAATGATAATACAAATAGTTTGGGAGAGCTGTAGTAAAATTGTGGTGAAGACTGAATCAGCGCAACTCTTTCTTTCTCTCCTGGTCACTCTCATTATATATAGGATGTCCTTGTGTTATTCAAAACAACTGTATCTTTTACACATTTATTCTTATCTCTGGGTTTGTATGCAGACAAACTTGAACAAACCAGCTGCTTGTTTTGGTATATAGCTGTACATCAGCGTATATTGTGTGATTTGTAGTTCACTATTTACCTTGAGACAGGTTGGGTCTCGCTCCAGGATCGCCTGGCGGGTGTCAGAGGGAGATTAATCAGGATGCAGAAAGATCAATACAACTGATCATTAGATTCATCAGCTGCTCAGTCATCATCTGATTGGCCAGCAGATCCGCCACTTCACCAGTGAGCGTCTGTCATGTGACCCATTTCATTACAGAACATGCAATTCAAATGTTGGCACATTTAGTATATGCTTTAATATGAAGCAAATTACAGTTTATGTGGATAATGCATGTGGGGACTTTTAGTTCTCGTTGGTGCAGAAGTTTTCAGTAGTGTCTCAAGGTGTCTCAATCTTTTTCTGTTGTCTCACTCTCTGCATATTCAATATTGACACCTGAAGGTGTAAATTATTTATTTCTTCAGCCAGATATTCACACTCATGCGCGCACACACACAAACACACACACACACACATTTATGGGAACATTCCATAGACGTAATGATGTATTGTGAACTGTATATTCTCTTCCTATCTCTTATAACCTTGTTTCCTCATGGCAATCTCAAAAATGCCCCCACAAGGATAAAATATGCTGGCCCCCACAATGTAGTGAATACCAGTACACACACACAGACACTCCCCAAAAACACCCACACTCATATACACAGACATACATTTACGCTTATGAACACACATGTACATTAATACATACAGACACTCAGTTGTGTTTATACTTTAAACTTGTTATATCTTGAAATATTTAGATTCTCTGTTAATACCATGGGAACCATTTATAAACACAAAGTAGCTGTAAGATGCATGTATGCTTCTGGCAAACACTTTTATCTAAAGCAACTTAAAGTGCCTGCAAAGTCTCGCAGGTGACACATGATCAGTGCGTGTGTTTCCTGAGATTCTACCAGTTGAGCTGCAGGAACACTCGGTTGCACTGGACTGTATTTTTCTCTGTGAGGCTTTGAATTATAAGAACATTCAGTCCTCCAAATAGGATCAGCATATAATTCCTGTGAGTTATTGGTGGCAGTGATGATAAAATAGAGGAAATCATTTACTAAAATATCACAGGGAAAATGTACACAGTACTGCTGGGTACTGCTGTTTCAGAAATAATGATGGTGATAATGTATTTAACTTGATGATTATAATAGTACTTAAATTATTTGTTTTCTTCACAGGTGAGTTGTGTTTTAAAGCCCGGCGGCCGTTTCATCTCTGTAACGTTCACTCAGACGCATTTCCACAAAAGACTGTATGCTCGGGCGGACTATAGCTGGTCCATCAAGCACTATGGCAACAGCTTCCACTACTTCCTGTACATTCTCACTAAAGGGGAGGAGCTGAGCCCTGAGGACACAGCACTGGAGAGGAGGCTGCTAGATGTCGAGGCTCCACCCACTGAAGTTCAATTTCAGGAAGTAGATTCTGAGGATTTCTGAATAATGTTGAACTATAGGAAAGAAAAGCTCCAAAATGACTAAAAATATACCATAAATTCATATAATTTGTTCTCTATAATAGCTGTCGTGTCACGGAATGACGTGCTCAAGTTCAGTGGACAGTGGACCTGCAGTCTGCAGGTTACAGCTGAAAGAGGATCGGATCTGCTACCGAAAGATTCTTGCAACAACCTTTAAAGATCCTGTCAGTCACTTTATCATTCTGGTAATCTTTAAAAGGTATTTCACACAAAAAATGAAGATTCTTTCACTATTTTCTCACCCTTTTGTCATTTCAAACCTGTATGACTTTGTTGCTTCTGAGAAAAGTATGCTGGTAACCAAACAGTGGTGGCACCCATAGACTTCCATCAGAAACAAAGAGTCATTTCTCAAAATACCTTGTGTTCCAGGTTTGGAATGACATGAGAGTAAATGATGGGGAAAATGTTTCATTTTTGGCTGAACTATCTCCTGGTCAGAGTGGTTCATTGCTGAACTTGAGGGAACTGTGAGCTTTGAAACAAACTTCCTTTTATAGATCTTCTAATGGACTGTTTTTTAACAATCTTCAATTTGCATTTTTAAACAGAAATTTTTCACGTACAGATTTGTTTGTTTAGCATTCTCTCTGTTCTCTCTCTCTTTCTCTCTGGCCTATTTTTCTCAGTGCGGTTTGTTGATGGGCATGACAAGATTTCGTGCCTGACACCTGCAACATTGTGCAGAGACAAATCTGTCACAATCACTTCTAAAACAACAAATAAACAAACAGCAACGAGTCTGCTGTGCCAAAATATGACAGACGTGTGTGTGTCTGTGCGCGCGTGTGTGCATGTCTTTAGGATAAGGAATGGCTGCAGTGAAATGAAGGAATCCATTAATAAACTAGAAATCATTTATTTTTAATTTAGCTCTGAAATGTAATTACTGTCTATTTTTAAGACTCTAGAAAGGTGCCCGACTTCCTGTTCTGCAGCGTGAGCACAGAACAGATTTCAGTCAGATTCTCACACTCTGGTCATTCTTGAATCAGAAGAGCCCCAAACACACTGCTCACACACAAGTTGTTGGGCTGAATCTCAGGATGTAGATGGAAGCTGACATATAATCGTATAATCAAAGGCCACAGACACACTGGGTTCACTTATGCACAAGCATTTTTCTTTGTAAATTTAGTGTTAGTGTAAGTTTGGGTCTAGTGAAAGTTTATACATTTACGCTTTGAAAGTATACATGTGTTGCCTGTCCCTGCAGAACTCACCCCCACAATACTGCAGTGTCGTTGGTTGTTGCCAGGGCATTATTATTTGGTATAAAAGTTTATTAGTATGTTGTTATGTGGTTTTTAGCAGGCTGTATGTTTACTTACAGTTTGAGTTTCGGTAAACTTATGTGCAGTTACAGTAGCAATACTTTTTCACTAAATAGTGTCACTAAATAACAGTGTCAACCTGCAAGTAACACGAGAAAGACTTTAGCTCATTTGAAAGCTGATGATGTAGTCACAGGTCTTTCCTCTTCACTGAAGCTCTGGGTGAAGACATCATGGCTGGTATCGGGTGACTGCTGGTATCAGGTGATACCCTGTAGATATCAGGTGCAGGTTTATCCTGCGATTGTATCCTCTTCCCTGCGCGCTGGCACGCCGTGCTGCATGAGGGCCCTTCAGGAACCTTGTTCTGTTCAAACACCAGAAAGCCATTGCAGATGACAGAAACCAGAAGACTTTGCTTAATTCCTTACATAGAAAATGCATATGCAGGCTTTACTTTACAGTGACAGTTAACAGGCTAGTTCACTCAACACTGAAAAACTGATTTTGGTTTATTTAAGTTGAACTTGAGTAGGCTGGTAAATGAGATATACAGATATATCAGTATATGACAATTATTTTCATTGTTTATGATCTGTATAAAATGTGTATGTAATATTTCTATATTGATATATTAAATTATGACTGTTACTGTCAGTAAAGAATAACACTCTTTGGGCTCAGCATCTACTAGCAGGGGGAAAACTGGGCCTTGTTAACCAGCTAAAATGTGACTCCTTGCAGGTCATCACCTCCCTTTAGTCTGCAGAAAGATCTTTTCATGAGTCACTGTTACTGCACTAAAGGCTGCGATCCATTCATGACAATAATCAAAGACGGAGATCTGTCTGTTCTGCAGAGTTCTCATTGGTCAAATCTCCCGTGTTTCTGCAGAGATAAGTGCGTGCTGTTGTTTCGCTGGGGGGCGGGGCAGGACAGACCATTACATCACCATCCGGTGGCCGGTATTGATATCAGACACGTAAACCCGCTCACAGCTAGCAAACTTGACTGACAACACTGTGTAAACATTTCATTAAGCTACATCACAGAGAGCTGTGTGTGTGCATGGTCCTGGTAATCACTATGTTATGGGGATCAAATGTTTCTTCAAGTATAGTAATATGAGTAAATTTTGACTATGTGGGGGCATTTTTTAGGTCCCCATAAAGAAACAAGTTTATAAATCATGCAGAATGATCTTTTTTGAAAATCTAAAATAGCGGAAAGTTTTCTGTGAGGGTTTAGGATTAGGGTTAGTGTATGGGGACAGAATATGCAGTTTGTACAGTATAAAAACCACTGTGTCTACTATGCCAATGTCCCCATAACACATGAAAACCCAGCGTTTGTGTGCATGCAGAATTGCCAGATATTTGCAGATTGATCAATATATTGCTTAATCAACGGTTAAAATAAATTTAGGGCAAGGCTTTTGTAAATAACTGCATTAGTCTGAATGTGTTTTTAGGATTGCATGTAGTTGTGACTCCAGTATGAGATGTACAGAACAATTACGTGTGTTTTGCTGCAGTGAGTTCAGGATTGAAAGTTTTAGTTTCAGTTTTGTCTTGATTGGCTAATGTGAGTAATGTAAGCTTGAATCTGATTCATAACATGTCTGTCTTACCCTCCTCATTTTTTATTCTCTAACCATAGGTGGTCAAAATGTTGAACATTTCCCAATGCAGCAGATTTTCCAGTGTTTGCCAGAGTTTTCTGTACTCATCACTGTGCAGAAGAAACTTCATCCTTATCAAACATCTCCAGGTTAATGAGAATTTACTGCACGCAAAAATATGTAATTATCTCTAACAAGTGAGATCAAAGCTGGAGCTGAGCACTCTCTCTCTCTCTCTCTCTCTCTCTCTCTCAACAGAGCACTTCTTCAGAAATCTCACAATGTCATCTGTCCTTCTTATCTGGCCATCATTATCTGCTGAGTTCTCTTTCCATATTGGGTCAGAGCGCGGTTTGGCTCAGTCACTCAGAGCTGCCACAGGCCACCTGTCTGTTCTGATAGCGTATCAGTGATCTCCAGCTCTGAGCAGTCACTGTGAAGCGGTAAGGATTCCCCTGGGCATTGGAACCGTTCAGGAACACAGAAACAGCCATGAAGGTGTATTAATAGACTGAGAGGGTGAGTGTCCTTGACTTCTCTTGAGTGATGGACGTTCTGCAGTGAGGGAACCGTGTTGTTTGTCCAAAAAAAAATACGAACAGTCTGTGTTCTGACAGCTGTGATTTCGGCTTTTGTGACCTACAAAAACAAACACTAGCATATGAGTTTGGACCAGTTCCAGAATCAGTAACCAGTTTTAACCTTTAAAATGTTGATGGCCAAACTTGAGCTAAGTTATAGTGATAAACTCTGTCAATATTATGTTTTGGAATATTGCAGTGTTTGTTATAAATGGTTATCAGTACACATTGTTTTTTAATACATTTATGTACCATTGTAATCTTTAATCAGAAACATTCCCCCCCCTCAAAACAAAATTTCTCGGTGATGTATGTCTCTCCTCGTAGGCGGGACCATATTGACTGCCCAATGGCCAGGCAGTTTCTACCCCTCCAGCTCCCAACGATCCAATTAACTCCCAAAGAATAAAATCAAGGCCTGTCCTGTTTTATTCTCATTACAGAAGCCTTTTCACTCTGATATGCGTCACCACAGGGAAAGAGAGTCACAACGTGTTTCATGGTGAGTTTAAATTGATTAAGGCAAGCCTGATTTGTTTTCAGATGGATCCTGAGTCTCATTGGACACACTGGCCGACAAAGGCCGTTTGTGGGCCTATGACGACAAAGAGCACAGATAAAAGCCATTGATTTTCCTGTGGCTGGATTGGGGTTGTGCTTGTCTCACTGTGTGTGTGTGAGCGATGAAGGAAAACGTCAATATTTATGTGAAATCTGACTGCGTCAGATGGTTCAGATCATGTTGATTCAGAACACTTGGTGTAAACAAGAAACAGCATGTGTTGTACCAGCTGTGCAAAAGCAAGATTCAGCCGAAATGAATGAAATCACTACAGAACACAGTTTATAGTGACCAATGAAATCATGATCATGGTTCCAGATTGTCTGTTTACTTGTTGGCATGTTCTTTTGTTTCTTTAAATGTGCAATATCTTATGTTAAGGATGTAAAGGAAATGATTTGACTGTCAGATATAATGCAGTCAAATCATTGAATTCATTGACATGTCCAAAGCCTAAAATCCATCTTTGGCCACGAGCAGAAGAACCTCAAGCAGATGTAGTAGAACGTCTCAAAGCTCTTGTGAACTCTACAGGGCCCTGCGCTGCGAGAACAGTCACTTTTCCATGTGGTGAACTCGGCTAGAAATCTCTAGCTGATCTCTTTCCACAGTGTTCCAGTCTCACAGCACCTGAGCAGTGTCCTCTGTGCAGCCAAACCAAACACCAACCTTGAGTCTATTAAGTCTAATACGAATGTGAAAACCGTTCACTCACTGACTCCAAATGTTAAGAAGCATTTTTCATGCTTTAAACTGCACAGGGCCTTCCTGTAAATGATTACAGTAGTTGGTTTATCTTTTGATGTGTATTGCAGTTTTACCTATTGGATACGATTAGATACATTAAGTCATATGTTAGTGGGCCTGTTTCTAAAAGCTTTGTATGGGACGAGTTATCCAGCCTCAAAATAAACTGGTCAAATATTCATGTCACAGCTACACTTGTTTTTCCTCTTTGTAATGTGCCAGTCGTGTCAAATGATGACAGGAAAGCATATCTGTATGTTCCACCATTTATTAATTCACCAAATACAGTGAAAATGGTATTTTCATATGCAGTGATTCATTCTTAGAATGTCATGACATTTCTGTTGTTTTTTTGCTTAAAAAAAGGTTTCATGCACAACAAACTAGTCCATTTTTTCAGAATAATGGTACAAAACAAATACTAATCAAAAAAGAAATTGAAAAAGAAACAAACGTAATGTCCAGAAACCTGACACACAACGCGTTATCTGAAGATATTAGTAAACAGTGCAGTAATTTCTAATAACGCCGTTTTCTAACAAATTCATCAACACAGCTCAAGTCACAGTTTACGATTTTCATATTACAGTAGTTCAACACCGATGTGTGCAAAAAAAGTCGAGAAAAACATTCATTAAAAAAGGTTCCACCCAAACGTAACCAGTAATCCATGAATTCCTGTCCACGATTTTCTCCGAAATCAGTAATGCATTTCAGAACAACATACTTAGCATATCATTTAAAAAAAGCAAATATTTAGATATAAAAATACAAATATGACTTTATTTGAAAAGAAGCGTGCCAGGGTAAGATTCGTGTTGGCACCGAAGAGTAAGTTCATGCAAAGAGATGGACACACCGGAGAAATGTGAGATGATGATGATGAAAAATATCTCAAAAATATACAACTTAAACACTTGGAAGAAACCAAGACATGTTGGTGTGGGATGAATGCACAATTCCCCTCTGTGTGGAGGACAATCCGTGGCGCAGGTGCGGTGATGCGCAAAAGCAGCTGCAGTGAAGGGCACAACAGCAGACCACCAAACAATGCAAAGACTATACGAGTCAACACCTGTGGGTATGTGCATGATAATATACTCAATGTCTGAGAAAGAACATGATGCAGAAAAGAGAACCAAAACATTCACATTGCACCATCCGCGTACATACGTATAGAAGTTCAGTTATCATTATAGATGGTAAATGTCTTTGTCTACATTGTCTCTAAAAAGCAGCAGCCGGACTGAAGTCGACGCTTGATGGTCGGTGTTTGTGTATTGAGAGGAAGGTCTTTGAGATACTGTACAGCTATAATAACAGCTTAAGATGCGGTTCAGTCTTCGGTTTAACTTCGTTTGCTTACAGCGCTTTTGGAAGATGATGGTTGTGGAATATTAATGACAAGTCCATTCATGTCTGTTCAACGAGCAGAGCCGAGAAAGCGCAGCCTCGCCATCTCCGTCTTCCTCCAAGCTTTCATTCGGGTGTCGTTTTTGGAGACTAGCCAGCAAACCCCAAGTAAATGTCATCTTTCCATCTCTCCGTTCTTTAAGTCTCCTCCCGGTTCGAGCGTCGTGTCATCATCTCTCCATCTCTTGCAATCTTCATGCGCAACCGACAAGTGCTTCAAATCGGTGATAAAAAATTGAAATGTCTGCGAGGCATCGCTCGGCTTTAAACGCCCGGTGACGATTTGTCGGTCATGCCCTTCAGCACCTCGTCTATTCGGTCGTCCTCGATGACCACTGTGAAGAGAAAAGACAGCTGAGGTCAAGACCTCTTCCACCTCACCGTGTGTAGCAGCCTGTCTGCGGCGCGTAACTTGGAGATGCGTGCGCTTTGGAAACTGCGCAATTGGTTTTGCGCGCAAGGTTACAGCAAATCCAGACCCCACAAGCCATTAAAAACATGCTCAGATAATGCGCACTGACGACTTTTAAAAACAGTTTGAGGAAGACAAAACCACAAAAGCCCCGACAGATCGTTTAACATGAAAAATAAGCTATCTAACAGCTATCACCTTGGCTTGTCTTAACGCCTGAACTTGGGTCTGGACATTTTGGATAGCTACTGTATGGAAGATGCTCACCTCTTTTCGCTCGGCCGATCTGCCCAAGTTTTGGAGGTCTTTTCGCCTGCGACGCCCCGAAGAACGAGTTGGTGTCCTGCAGCCCGCAGCTGAAGGACATCTGACCGACGTCGTTGTCCCCTCCGTATCCGCTCATTTTTCCCTCGCTGTACGGCAGAACCTCAGACATGTCGACTGCTGTAAAGGACGAGCTCTCAGGCTCTCAATATGGCAACTATCCCCGCAAAGCAAGCGCACTTTTCTCGCTGGATATCCGCACGCGTAAGCGTCGGACCCTTGGCACCGCCAACTTCCAGGCGCGTAAAGGACTGGAGTGCCCGGTGCGGAGTGCGTCGTGCGCGGTGTAAGAGAGTAAGAGAGAGCGCGGCTGAGTGCGACTACATCAGCGGTCGTGTGAAGTCTGCTGTGAGGTACGGGAGATCCCGCGATCATAAAGGAAACCCGGGCGGAAGAGTGAAGTCACCCATCCGGGTGTGTGTTCATGTGTTAGGAAAGAGTGAGAGAGAGAGAGAGTGAGAGAGAGACGGAGACTCCAAGAGGTGCAAGGGTGGCCCCATCTGGCGGAAGGTTGAAAGTACCATGAATTCACTGTATGTTAGGAAACATCTGAAGATACTGCGCAGATCTTTTGGAGATGTTGGCATGTGGCCGTCTGAATGCACGCAAGAACTTTAATGATGTTTTCACACACCAAACAGTCGCTGCAGTAAAACAAATGCTTGAAATAACACTTGGATATGTATATAGGGCCAGTATAATGTTTGCCTTAAATCTTTATTTTGAAAAATTACATAGTTCATAAACATTTCATTGGTCTGCTACCCATATCAACATTGTATTATTAGGCTGAAAGCAACGAATTGGGGGCCGAGGTCTGTAAATCCGCCGTCACCTACGAGCTGCAAAGTGCGACGTCTGTGATGAACTACAGACAAAAGACGAAATATATTGATGTTGTTGGAAATGTTGTTATTGGCCTTTCCGATGTTTTCCTAAAATTAACTGCGTTGAAAGCGGGCGTATCCATCCACCCGTCCAGATAGATGATGGACGCGAACATTTCAGCACCCTGGACAGCGAAACACCCGAATGACCCTTTTGGGGTGTGCGCATTGATTTTGTTTCTGTGAATGAGCTCAAGCGTGAGAGTCCTCAGGAGACTGCAGTTTTCAAAGCTCATTTTTATATCTTCCTGAGCAAAAGTGGCAAGAATTTCAATCGTCTGTTAAAACTATGGTGGACTCATTTTGTAAACCTGATTTTGTCCACTTCCCCAGTTCCTTGTTCCTTCTAAAACAATATTCCTGACAGCCAGTTAGATTTCAGGGTTTGGTTTAGTCTTAATATTAGGTCTAGGACTGTGTTAGTGTCTTGTTCTCCGCTCTTATCAACCTATTTTTTCCTTTAAGTTAGGGGGTAGGTTGAGGTAGAAACTGGTTTACAACTTATTGTTATTTATTTATTTCATTAATGTACAGGATTGTTGTTCCAGGACCAACAACGGACCAAGGAACATAACGTTACTTCTCAGCCTTCTGCTTTAAAACAAACAAACAAACAAAACTCAAAAGCTTCAGCGTGGTGCCCTTTCAAACCTGTGGTAGATACGTTTACAATGATGCTTTTATTCAAAGCAGCTTCCAGCGCATTCAAGTGATGCAGATCAGTATGTGTGTTCTTGGGGATTGAAGCTGAACTTTTGGTGACGTTAGTAACGCTGGAGGAACAGATCTGTTACATATTCAAATGCTATGCAGCTGAGCTGTCTTTCTTTCTTTTTCTTTCTTTTATTCAGGCAGGTGTTTCAGGCATTGTATTGTATAATCGCAGACGTGGGCCGTGTGTGTGACTGTCCTCGGGGAGAAGTGTGTGCACTCACGGTGGCTCTGCTGAGTCATGCTGTGTAATTGCTGACTCACTCTCGAACCAGCAAAAAAACACCAAATCACTAAAATCTGAGAACCTGAAACATGAACATTGGATGCAGAAGAGTGGGTGATAAAATGTGCAGATGTGTAGATGAGAAGGATAACATGTATGCACTTCCTTCGGTTAAAAGGATTAACTCTGGTTAAGAGTATTTCTTCAACTAATTACACTTAACTTACAAGCCCCCTCAGAACACACACACACTCACTAGTTTATTTCATTTGTCCATTTATTGTTATTTTTGTCCTCATGCATTCCCACTGTAATGCATTTTCCAACACATCTTAAATATTAATATAAATGATGCAAATGTAATATTTTAAATTTAGATTTGATAACATTTTATTACTAAAATAGCAGTGATCGGCAGCAATCATAAACATTTTGGAAAATAAACTATATGTATGTTTAGATGTGTATGGTTCTCATGCAGTAACACTGTGGCAACATAACTGGCAGCAGCTGATGAGTTTATTTGCACGTTGTTTCCTCTGCAGCTTGTTAATGAGGAGTAAGGCAGGAGCAACGACAGAAGAAAGTCTTTCAGTCAGAGGCAGAAGAACGACAGGGTTTCATCTCTGGAGCAGGTTTGAAAACATTCTGCTTTTGTCTCCTTAAACTTGCAGAGATACACATTTCTCTGACCTTTTCTGCGTTTGTCACATGGTATCAAACAGCTTTGCCTGTGTTGCATTTTTGTATGGATCAGTTTAGTTGTTGAGTTAGCAGTAACATACGTGTGTACCCTCGACACACACGACTCTACACTGAGTATTCATATCTTTTGTATTCAGAACTTTGAAGTCTTTTAAATTGTAAATTATTAATGAAAGCTTGAGGGAAAAGGTTGCTGTTAAACTATGCGAACAGATGCAGAGAGTGACTCTAAAAATGCATTAATGCAAGTGAAGTATTGATTTATGTCAATGAATTTTTATCAATTTTTATGTATAGAGTCTGACACTCTTTGCCCTCTAGTGGTCTCATGTGAAACGACAGCGTCATACGTCATTACAAACACTACTTAGGTTAAAAAATCCCTTTCACCATCTCAATTAGAAAATAATTGACTTGGTATAATTGAATGGCGACAAAACATTTAAGACAGGCCTACAATGAGCTTCACAGGTAAACTTTGGCATATGCTTTTAAAGCAGTCATAAGTCAGGGCATTAATTAGATTTCTTTATTGTATTAAATAACTAAATGTTCAGTGGGTTACCGCAGTGTACTGCACTAACTACAATCTGAAGAAAGACCCTGACTGGAGAAGGCACAGTTACCATGGAAACAAATCACAGCAAGAAGGGTGACCATGTCACGGGCTAACTAAAGCTAAAATATGTATTCTCAATTACTATGAGGTTATTGTAACTGCATGTATAAAAATAATGAACTAGTTTTAGATAAAATATAGCAGGTCACGTTAGATGTTTACTATCTGTTTACAATATGTGACATTTCCCAAAGTGGGTCAAATACTAGATAGCAAAAAACAGCATGTACACAGAAATGTTTTATTCTCCAGAAATACAGTAACCCAATACCTGTTACTTCAGGCCATTAACAAAAAAGTCAAAACTGAAAGGAATTTTTTCAAAGTTAGTTCATCAACCAGCTCAGATCAGCACGTTCATTAATTAAGGCACAAAGCTACACATTTGCATCAGTTCTCAAGTACTGTTTGTTAAACAATATCAGGTATTCCTGTATAAACCAGATCCAATACAATACACTGTATATTGCCGATCTTTTTCATTGGCTCAGTTAAACAGACTAACCGTCTCATATATATACCATGCATGGCAAACACCAGTACAATACACACAAAGTCACAAACACTATCAGTTGTCTATCATGTCCTCAGTTCATCAGCCTGAGGACAGTCAGAGTGAGGTTTCCTGCAGAAGATCAAATACAAACTAGAATGTTTCTGATATATCTCACAATACAACTTCCCTGCAGCTGTGTAATAAAGACAGCTTTGAGAAAGTTTAACTAGTTTAAGCTGAGACCTATGTTAAAATTAAACTGGCACCACAAACTTTAGGTCTAAACATCTAATTTCAAATGAAACCAATCATAGTTGTGTATTTGTATACAAAACTACATCAAAGCATTTGACGGCTTTGGAGGTGCTGTGACTGGGTCATCAGATCTCATCAGGCCTGGTATAAAGGTACCACTCGTTTGATGATCTGTCTGCAGATGGGGCAGTTGGCTTGGGGCAAGGCCTGATAGCAACTAAAACAGCAGCACACGTGTCCACAGTCCAGCAGAACGCAGCCCCGTGGATTACTCAGGCATATGACACAGGCGTTCTCGGGAATGTCCTCACTGTTCACCTCTGTCCCTCTTTCTCCGGCACCCATCGACTCAAACTCTCTCCTCATCTTCTCCTGCTCCCATCGCACCTTCAGTTGTCGGTAGTATCTGCGGCCCGCCCACAGCAGCACGGCCACACCTGCTAGAGCACAAACACACGACAGCACCCTCCACACCTCAGCCTGCCCTTCCTGCTCCAGTCGGAGAGTCTCAAAGTCCTCTGTGCTCAAGAAGTATTCAGAGCCATCTGTGGGTGGGTGGAGTTTTGGGAGGCGGTCAGTGTCCAGGATGAGTTCGCCCACCGCGGTCAGAGATGCCCCGACCTTCAGCATTTCCTCCGTTTCTAACTGGCCTTTGGGTTTCTCTCCACTCAGGTACTGACCAATCAGGTCTGTGAAGCCATAACTGGCCTGGTGGAACTTCTCATAGACAATTTCCATCTTGGGGCCAGTGGCCTCCAGGGGGCAGAGCACACGCACAAAGGCCCTGTTCGCACCCAGCAGGTTGAAGGGCACTGCATTTACACGCTGGTGAAGGACACGCTCGCTGTCTGTCCTACAGGATGAGAGAGAGAACTGTGCATATGTGGAGGAGAAGAATTGGGTGTGACTCTAGTATTTATGTTTTTTTATGTTTTGTTTAAGATCTGGTCTTACCAGGTGCGTGCCAAAGTGTTCCACACAAGTTTGTGTTCCCTGAGGACCAGTTTCTGAATGACACCAACACTTCCTTCCTGAAACTGACTCCTCAATGGTTCCCCTATAGGCTGCACGGTCCCTACGAGAGAAGAGGAGGTTAAAGATTTACGAGGATGCAAAAGACAGTCTAACTTTGAGGTAAAAATGAGGTAAAAATGAAGATTACCTTCAATAACCACATACTGCAGACATTTGCCTGGTGTGGCATTGAGAAGGTCTGCCAGCCTCTCGTCTAACGGCAGCTGTGGAGCATCCTAACATGAAAAATATTAAGTAACAATTTAAGAATTCTACTAACGCTACTGCAAGAACATTCTTTGGTAACTTTTGAGAGAAATGTAGCCAGGTTGTGTTAAATTTTTCACCAATCAAAGCTCTCTCATGGTTTAAAGATTCTGAAATGGTTTTAGGTGGTAAAATATATTCTCTATGCTATGACAGAAACTTGATTGCCTGTGAGTAGGTTATGTGGTTCAGACCAGTTCTGAGAGAGGCCTGCAGATCCTCCAACTGAGCAACATCTCCAGCAGCGTTTCAGGGGAAAGGGGTGTAATGGCAGACACAGACCCCTAGGGCACCTGGGTCATGTGCAAGAGCACAATGGTGGCAGGCAATCACAGTAATTCTCGAGGTTGTAGGTCACCCCTCTCTGGAACGTATCCCGTGACATTCGTGCTACTAACCTATAGCCTAGTCTAGCATTACCCCACGTCCTTTTCCCTAAGGCTACTTCTAAATGTGTCTGAAGGATGTTTTCAGGACTCACATAATTAAAAGCTGATGGATCCAAATGCATCTACATTATAATGCGTGCTTCTGAATATAAAACTGGTCCCAACAATTTAGAATTACCAATACAGACATCAAGCAGAATACTAGTAGTAGTAACTACAGTTTAACTGTTAAGGTAAATAATAGGAATAAAACAGAATCCATTCATTCTGGATCTCCCTGCTGTTGTGAAGCAGAAGACAGAGCAACTCACATTAAGTTTGTCCACAGTTTTGCGTTTCTTCTTGTAAATGTAATAAAACAGACCAGAGAGAGCCACGCTCGAACCCAGACACACCACCTCCAGTGTCCGGATGGGGAAGTCCTCCATCTTCCACCTCCTCGTCTTGTCTAAACCACTGAATACAGAGTGAAATCATGTAGATGTAAAGACGTAAAGACAAAATCAAACTATTTGATGTAAAGACAAAATCAAACTATTTGATGTAAAGACAAAATCAAACTATTTGATGTAAAGACAAAATCAAACTATTTGATGTAAAGACAAAATCAAACTATTTGATGTAAAGACAAAATCAAACTATTTGATGTAAAGACAAAATCAAACTATTTAATGTAAAGACAAAATCAAACTATTTAATGTAAAGACAAAATCAAACTATTTTTTTCCTGAGTACAAAATATGTTTACGAGCACAGTATATCATAGAAGACAGGTCAGCTGGTCTATGGATGATCCCACTATTACTAGTAACTGCATTACTAGTTATTACTTACTACTAAGTTTGGCTTAAAACAACACAACTGAAGATCGTGTGAACAAAACGTAGAAATCCGACTTTTAACACAGAGAGTAAAACAAACTCTAAATTATAATCGCTATTATCTGAAACTAGCAACTTGACCAGTGACAGTCACCACAACTACAGTTAAAACCAAACCATACCATAATAACAGTTAACCATCTGCTGGAGCCTGTCAAAATTACATTAAATGACGATAAATCCCTTGAAACAAATACACTGAGCACTATCACACAGCTACATCATCTCAATTTAAAGGTTAAAAACGAGAAAGTGCGGAAGGTTATTTTTTACACTCACAGGAGTCTCCCAAATTCATCACCGGAAGTGCGGGTCTGTTTGTGTCACGTGATGCGCCGCTCTGTGGGTAGTTACACATTTTGCCTGAAGAAAAATAATTGATTAACTTAGTTAATTAACTTGTTTGAAATTCATGTTACATGAAGGATTTTCCCAGCATCTAAGTCTTTAGAGTTAATATAAACACAGTTAATCTAAAGCATAGATGCGTTACCGTTTTATTAAAATGGACCGTGAAGGCTACTCGGTATAAACAAATGTATGTAAAATAAACTCACCTGAACATAATGAACATTAATGTTATATAATAGTGGTTTTACAAAAAATAAAAACCTTTGTACATAAATACATTTGCTTTATTAATAGCCACGGCGATATTGGATGTGACGCTTAAAGGAAGCAACTGAGGACTTTTAATTTAAAAGATTTGGTAGGACCGTAAAAGTCTTTGAAGGGTCTCAGAACTAAATGTTAAATGTTAGTAATATTTGTTTTAAATATATAAATTTTAATTTTTTTAATATATAAGTTTTAATATTTGAAGCGACTTTTGTTTTGAAACACTGTGTCTACGCATTTGAGTTGCATGTAAACGCATTATAGACTTACACACGATCCCTGATTGATTATAAATTGTTTACTGCCAAGTAATAAATCTGCACGAATGAAACGCAGAGATTGAAAATCAGTTCACATTGCTTATACTAAATGAGAAAGGAGTGAGTGTTTGTGTAATTATTCATTGGAGACAGACTGAGATTCCCTTTTAATAATCAACTATTATTTATTATAGCTCTTATAGTGATGTATTTAATATATCAGTCGGCTGTTTAAAGCTTGTCAGGACAGCATGACTGATCTGCAGTATACAGAGACATGCCAGTTATCATAACAGTCAGTGAGTCCAGGGTTGAAGTGTGTGTAGATACAGAGATGGACTGAGGAGTTACATATGACCACACACACCTGAAAGAAGACACAGGGCCGCTGGTGTAAGAATGAACTGTGTGTGTGTTTGGGGTTAGATTTGTCTCGTATTACAGATATATCCACAAATAAATGCCAGGCAGAGTTGTAATTTCATTTACATTGCAAATCTCATTTTATTTGTGAATTCCGTTATTTGATTTTGTGCTCAGCTGCAAATAATAAGGCAGTCATTTTAGCTCATTTAGTCATTTTTGCCATCAGTCCCGTGTTTGCCTTCATCCTTCTGTAGATTTCTGTAGCTTTATCCCTAAATCAGTGAAATTTAGATATTTTAGGAAAAATCACGCTGATTCAGTCACGGCTTGATAGTGATCAGTGATCCTCCCATTTACTTCAAATACTGAAAGTAATGGAAAATGTTCATTGCTGATATCCAGTAGTGAAATAGTTCTGTACATTTCTGAGCATTGATAAAAGAAAATGCCCTCTCCCAGCCTTTTACATCGTTTATAAATATTTTATAAATACTTTATAGTTTCAGGTTTCCTGCTGCTTTTTGTGTATTTTTTCACAGTGCTGTACTATATTACTGACCGTGGGCAGAATATTCATCATATTCATCATGCTAGTAACCAGTCATTATCAGCAGTTAAATAAAGGTTTTAAGAGCGGTCTTCCTGTGTTCTGAGTTTAGCAGTGTCTGTGAAGTTGAATGTTCTTCTCTTCCCTCCTGGTCTGCTTTTCCTCCTGTGTGAGTTCGGTCTGTGGAAGAGTTTGTGCACAAACTCATTCTATGTGCTGTCATCCAGGTTAGACAAACTAACACTTGAACATACAGTGTTAAGTATTTTGAGTGTCATGTTCTGTTTTCTCTACAGCTGTTGTTGGGTCTGCTGTTCCTCCTGGTGAATCCTGTAGCTTATGTCAGTCAGGCCTTTGACCTGGGCAGACAGTTTCTGTTTAAATGGACGGTGAACTGGCGTTTTCTCCCTGAAGATGCTTCTGAGTCCATCTGGTTCTGCTTCTGACTCATATCACCACACTTGTCATTTTTGCAGTGAAGAGATGGAATGGGTAAAAACACACACACACACACACACACGTGTTTAATTTAATTAGTCTAATCAAATACGATGTGATCTGAAATACAGAGTATTAAAACGGTTTTTAAAGGTGGTCAGGTTCTTAGTGTGTTTGCTACAAACCAAACTTCCTACAGGTCTGGGAACAGTATTTGGTCTATTTAAAAGGATCCCTCAGAGAGCGCACAGAAACTCAACGCTGATCATATCCTTTAATATATATTTGGAATCTTTACAGTTAGATAAACAGCTCTGTTCTCAGGATTTTAGGAAAGCAGTCCATGTCTTGCAGTCACACAAAGACGTGATATGATGAAAACACTGTAACTTAACTCAGAACATACAGACAGTTTTGGTTCTGTTCACCTCAAACTTCATTGGTATGTGCTTCAGCCAGTCTTTACATTATTCATTTTATGTCTGGTACTTACATACACTTTCCTACCTGCTGTGGAGTGGAGTCATAAAGCTTGCTCACCTCCTTAGGGTGAATTATTAACTGCACAGCCCTAGTTTTTATAGATGTTTACTGTCCTGTTTACTGTTCTGTACTCTAACCATAACCTTCACACAAACCTGCTGTCATGACAGTAAAAACGGTTTATGAGCAATAGTGAGATCCATGTCAGCACGTTGTCTGTGTTTTGGTTTCTGTTGTAGGGTGTTGGTTCTGGGTCTGATTGAGCTCTCCTTAAACATATACCCATCCAGCAGCTACAGCTCTTTTTCAATGCACATCTGCCATCTCATCATCCTGCTCTGTTTGTTGCTCAACCTGAACCCAGCTCCTTACAGGCCAGAGAACAAGGCCAAGTGTCAGTGAACTCTGGTCTGTCCAGTGTTCTCGCTGTGTGGGATGATCTCTAGCGCCCAGCTTCTCATTCAGGCCCTGGAGATGCTTGTCTACAAGACCCTCATACCCTGGGTATAAACAGGCTTAAGAGGGCTTCACCTGTTTTCTAGGTCTGTACCATGTGACTCAAATCAGTGTTATTTTAAGATTAAGTGTTTTAAACATTCTTTCCTAAGATCCTTAAGGCCTGATGCTCAGTCCAGGATGTCGGAGGAAGAAATGTGAATGTGTGGATTTGTTGCATTGCATATCAACACAGATGACCTCTGAGATTCTAAAGGGATAGTTCACCCAAAAATGATTTTTTCCATCTTTTACTCTCATGTCATTCCAAACCTGTACTGACTGTACTGCTAAGGAACATAAAAGAAGATATTTAGAAAAATGTCTTTGTGGTTTTGTGTCCATACAGTGGAAATCAGTGGGTGCCACTGTTGTTTGGTTACCAACATTTCTCAAAATATCATCTTTTGTGTTGAAGCAAAAAAGTCATACAGGTTTAGAATAAAATGAGGGTGAGTAAATGAAAGAATGTTAATTTTTGGGTGATCTGT
The DNA here is from genome assembly GCA_036877525.1 of Chromobotia macracanthus. Classification (NCBI taxonomy): domain Eukaryota; kingdom Metazoa; phylum Chordata; class Actinopteri; order Cypriniformes; family Botiidae; genus Chromobotia; species Chromobotia macracanthus. The sequence goes on from JAZGTH010000038.1 coordinate 3,183,486, forward strand.
CCCTTTAAGACCCTTTAAGTCCCTCTCTTGTTGCCAGCTCATTAAAGCATAATGTTCAATAATGTTTTTGGTATGAGAGCTAAGAATGTTACTGTGACATTAAGCTGTATTATAAATTACTGCTTTAGTTATTCTGGGATTTGTTTCCATTTACACTTGTGACTATGAGCTTAACACAATCACCGTAATGACATGTATAGGGCACAAATGGCAATGAACAGACAATGAACTTCTTGACGTTTTCACAGTAGCTCCTGCATTTGTTTGCTGTTTGTCTCTTGAAAGTTTGCATGGTTCAGGGAGGGCAAAAGACTGTGTATGGAATCTATGCTGACACACTGTAAAACATGTCATCAGTAAGTCATGACAATATATTTTTACAAACTCATAAAAATAAGTTGAACTTTGATCAACTTATCAGCAATCATGTCCTTTGCAACTAAATGTTTGAAGCAGCAGCGTTCTGTGCCAGTTTCTTCCCTCTTTGTGACCAAGAGTTTTTAACTTTTTAACTGTAATTTTACTGTAATTACAGTAATATCAGGAACTGCAGGGAACCTGCTTTTAGAGTGTTTATTAGAGTGTTATACGTTATACGCTCAGCAAGTTATTGAGATAATAGCATAAATAATGTCTTGTTTTTTAGGATATCTGTATTATTTACATAGTGTTTGTGGTGATATTTTTATCAGTTATATTTATCTTTATATAATTGTTTGTGTGTTTCTCTTTAGAGATCTCTCTTTTAGCCATTGTTATATGTACATGTGATTATGCACCATGGAAAGGTAATTTTCAAACAGAAGACAAAATAAATTAAACATTTCTTCCACCAAGTGTCAAGGTGTACATTTATTTTATTGTAGCATTAATTTTAAATACATACATAGAATTTGTTAGTTGAAGAATTAAGTTGAAGTATATGGTTACTGAGTCAAATCTTCACTACATTAAAAAAAGTACATATAGGTACAAATAGTTCCATATTTGTTTGTGCTTAAGTATAAAAGTGTTTCCTTAAATGGACCAGAAATAATGAGACATTGAGAGATAAGAGGATTTCTTTGATCTTCTTGGAGTAAATGTGATGTACAGACTTTGTAAAGAATTAATGTTGTGATTGCATTTAGTGAAACATACTAAAATCATACAGAATATTATATGAATAATGTTGGTGTGAAGAAAGTTATTTTGATGGTCAAGAATGTAAATGATCTATATGTTGCATCATAAAGAGAATACAAGTAAATAAACACACAAACATATTCACATAGAATAAAACACATTTAAACACAAAAAACACAAACAATTATTCACCCAAATGGTCACACGATTTGTTTTGCAAATGTCCAACCCAAATATTAATGCATTTTTATGCTTTATTCAGTTTTAATCTCATATTCCATGTATTGTTAGATTCTTCTAAAGTGAATTTGTTTGATAATATTTGATGTTACTTTGTTTTTGATTAGTATAGTCCAGGAGTTACAGTAAAGATCTGTGTTTATTACTGAATGATTGTAGGTTTAAACCTGGTAATTCTGGATTAATATAACATCATTGTTCTCTTGAAAAAAACGCCTCACTACAAGCTGCTGCGGAGTGCTTGTTTCTGTAATAATATACTGTCATGTGCTTTGGATAAAAGCATCAGCTGACTGACTTGTGATTTCTTATACACAGTGATTTATCCTAGAGCTCAAACCTGTGATGTGACAATATTATTTGTAGAATCTCTGTGTCATTACTTTGTTATATCACACAATTTCAGTCTTGACGTTGCCTTACAATATATTAAATTAGCCGCAAGCCCAGGATAGAGAGGCTGAGTGAATGTGGTCTGGACTCTGTGGATGAGGGTCATTGTGTCAGAGACGCTGTAGAAGGACAGAGTTCCTGCACTGTGATCCACATACACTCCTATTTTAGAAGATCTGGAGTCTACAGACAGTTCAGTCTCAATGTTATTGTGACAGAAAGAGTAACTGGAGTCAGAGCAGTACAAACTCCAGGATTGATCATTAAATCCAAACACACACACATCATCCCATCCCTTCCTGTTGATGCTCTTATATGACACTGATACATACACCCGACCACTCCACTCAACCTCCCAGTAACAGCGTCCACACACACTCTCTCTACACAACACCTGATTCCAACAATCAAATCTGTCTAGATGATGAGGATACAACTGCTGTGTGCGAGTGTAAGTTATCACTCTGTTCCCCTCAGACAGACGGAGACGTTTATTCACTGTGTTTGGATCTGCAGTGAACTGATGATAATCTGATAGAAACAAAACAGATAATCTGTATGTAAATCAAGAAATCTTAATTTCAAACATTAAAATTAAACTTCACGTCTTATTTTTAGGTGTTTATATTCAGTTGTTCTGTTAAGACAGTAACAGAGATTAAATCATTGATGATTATTGACTGATTATAAGTATCAATTAAAATGACTCAGATTCACATTACCAGTGTTGATCACGGTTCATATTTTCATCAGCATCTTACAATGATATTTTTATGTGTTTTTATGTGTTTGGCCGAACTCACAGCGTAGGAACTGCTCTCTGCTCTTGGGTTCAGGAGTAACTATATAAGAAAAAATATACATTCACATTCAGAGAGTGATATTCTTTGTGTTTCTAACCCATTTTATATTGTTATTACATGATGTGTGCCTTATTTCTGAGAGAAATAGCTGCTTTACCTTTCTCAGATATCTTTTCTATTTCTTCTCTGCAGAAATGCTCCAGTTTCTCTCTCAGATGAGACACAGATTTTCCTACATCATCAAAAGAGAGAGAACTGACAGTGATGCTGAGTGAGTCTGTAGATCCAGGAGGAACACAGAGAGACTGGAAACTCTACACACACACAAAGACAAACAACAGAAACATTTCACAGAAAATACAATCTCTGTAAAACATGCTCTTCACTTCCTGAAGACCACTGTCCTGTTTTTCACATCTCTGTTACCTGGAGGAAATGGATGTGATCATCTGTGTGTGAAAGCTGCTCCAGCTCAGCGTCTCTCCTCCTCAGATCATCAATCTCCTGCTCCAGATCCTTCAAGAGTTCTTCAGCTTGACTCACTGCAGCCTTTTCCTGATCTCTGATCAGCTGTATGAGCTCAGAGTGGCTTCTCTCAATGGAGCGGATCAGCTCAGTAAAGATCCTCTCACTGTCCTCCACTGCTGCCTGTGCAGAGCGCTGTTAGCACACACAGAGAGAACCATTAGAATCAGCCCATTCACTCAGATCTTACTGGTCCTCACACAGCCTGTTACCCACAGTGGGCTTCAGTGGGACTGAAGGTGGTCCAGCACTGAGCTCCTCACTGACTGATTGGAGGACAGTCCTAACTGAGTGTGAAACAGTTCTTCCAGCAGCCAGCAGTTGTTCTTCTGCTCAAAACTCACCTTGTGAGTCTCCACAGTCTCTCTCAGCTCCTGAAGCTCCTTCTGTCTCTCCTGGATTCTCTGCTGGTATTCTCTCTGTGTCTCCTTCAGTTGTTTCTGTTGGATATGCATTAATAATTAAATAATTGTTTTATAGTCATCCTTATACAGTCTATACTAGGCTTGTGGGAGCCATGTAAGAGTCATGAAAAAGAGAAATTAAACTCACTGTCCAACACGAGACCCTGGTAAAACCTGTTTTGAAAACTATTTTATAATGATTTCTTTTATGTATAATTTTCATTTTATTCATCTGTCTTACCTGTTTCTCAGTTCTCTCTGCTGCAGCTGATACAGTCTCATGTTTACTGTGTCCATCTACCACACACAGAAGACATATACAGCTCTGATCAGTACGACAGTAAATCTCTAGACGTTTGTCATGTTGAGGGCAGATCAGCTAATATGGTGTTTACCTAAAGCAGGTCTTGGAGTGAAGGTCTGTCTGCACTGAGGGCAGCTGTAGACTCTCTTCTGATCATCCTGATTCCAGCAGTCTGTAATACAGCTCATACAGTAACTGTGTCCACAGGGAATGGTCACTGGATCCTTCAGTAGATCCAGACAGATTGAACAGCTGAACTGATCCTGAGCCACTGAAACACTGGCTTCTGCCATTGTACTGAATGCACACAGACAGAAAGATGAAACAAACAGCCTGATCTCAGTTTAGTTTCACTTTCTCTGAAGAGTTTCCGGGTTCTGTTACGTAGTCGGTCATATAAACACGTCCACTAGATGTCAGTCTCACAGCAACTCTACAGTCTGCACAGAACAAACTCACAGGTACGTTTGATTAAACAGCATGTATAGAGAATGAGGGGCATTGGTTTGTTGTATGTTATCTTCATTATTAAACGCAGATTTATAATGTTTGCTCTCAGTCGGAAGCTTGACGCCGTTTCCATGGTGACTCGCGCACTCTGCGATCCATTGAGAATGTCTTGAAGTTCTCGTGCGCGCGCGTTGACTCGGGTTACTTTCACGAGTTTCATTGAGCTCTTCAACTTAACCCGAGTTAGCAGGACTGGGTTAACTAACCGAGAGTAAATGTGAATCTGCTGCTGCATCAAGATCCCAAAAACACAGACAAGAATGAATGAGACTCAGTTCAGCTGTCAGTCACATTTATTGAGTAGAGCAACATGAAGGACAATATTTTCACTCTAATAAACAACATGATTCATTTATTTATAGTTTTTAGTAACTGCTGTCGTGTTTACAAGTTAAATTGCTCAACAAACTAAACTACGTGTTACTTTGTTTGCTGGCTGACATCAATGCAGCACAAATGAATTGTTTTGCAAGATTTTCTATGTAACACTTTATGAATACTCACATCAAAATAACAAACAAAGTTAACAATACAAGTACGATAAAAATTAAACGTAAAAGTAAACATGCATTTATACTCTCATATCTGACATGTGTTTCATCTCACTGACACAAGTTCAGAATTAATATAGTGATTAGAAAATAAGAGACTTGATATTTCATATTTGTTGATTCATCATTTAGTTTAAACTCCTGATATGACAATATTATTTGTAGATTTTCTGTATCATCTACATTGTCACATCACACAGTTTCACTGATCCAGTAACATAAAACCCAGGATAGAGAGGCTGAGTGAATGTGGTCTGGACTCTGTGGATGAGGGTCATTGTGTCAGAGACGCTGTAGAAGGACAGAGTTCCTGCTCTGTGATCCACATACACTCCTATTCTAGAAGATCTGGAGTCTACAGACAGTTCAGTCTCAATGTTATTGTGATAGAATGAGTAACTGGAGTCAGAGCAGTACAAACTCCAGGATTGATCATTATATCCAAACACACACTCATTACCCCGTCCCTTCCTGCTGATGCTCTTATATGACACTGATACATACACACCACCACTCCACTCAACCTCCCAGTAACAGCATCCACACACACTCTCTCTACACAACACCTGATGATAAACATCAAATCTGTCTGGATGATCAGGATACAACTGCTGTGTGTCAGTGTATGTAATCACTCTGTTCCCCTCAGACAGACAGAGAAGTTTATTCACTGTGTTTGGATCTGCAGTGAACTGACGATAATCTGATAGAAACAAAACATATAATCTGTATGTAAATCAAGAAATCTCAATTTCAAACATTAAAATCATTTAAACAAGTCTTATTTGAAGGTTTTCATGAACAGTTGTTATGTTATGATGACATGTTACAGACATGTTACTGTTAATAGACATGTTACAGTTCAGGTCTTACTGTTACAAACATCACAGTTCTGTGTGTGTCAGTGTGTTTGTGAATGTGTGAACAATATATTCATTGTCAGAGTCACTCTGTTCTATAGTTTTACAATTCAAAATATATTTTAAAATGTTATATTTCTCAAATTAATTACTCTAGCATAAACAGATTGTAAACAGATTTTGAGTGTTCAAGTCAAATAATATAAATGTTTGTGTTAATGATAACTTGTGTTAATACAAAAAAAACTGTTAATAAAAGTTGTAATGGTTTATATATAAAATGATAATCTTTACTAATGAACTGATATTTCAACTCATGCTTCACTGTGGACAAACAGTTATTTATTTTGTGTTTATTCTGCACATTCAGTGTGATGAGTTTCATTATAGAGGGGCTTTAAAATAACTGAAATGTATATTAATGCTGATCGTATTTATATCAGCATCTTAAATTATATATATAGTATTTGTGTGTTTGTTTGTTTGTTGTTTCAGACTCACAGTGTAGGAACTGCTCTCTGCTCTTGGGTTCAGGAATAACTAAATCAGAAAATAAATATACATTCAGATTCAGAGAGTGATATTCTTTGTGTTTATAGAAAATATTATTAATATTATTGTTTCACATGGTGTGGGCCATATTTTTAAGAGAAATGTGTGTTTTACCTTTCTCAGATATCTTTTCTATCTCCTCTCTACAGAAATGCTCCAGTTTCTCTCTCAGATGAGACACAGATTTTCCTACATCATCAAAAGAGAGAGAACTGACAGTGATGCTGAGTGAGTCTGTAGATCCAGGAGGAACACAGAGAGACTGGAAACTCTACACACACACAAAGACAAACAACAGAAACATTTCACAGAAAATACAATCTCTGTAAAACATGCTCTTCACTTCCTGAAGACCACTGTCCTGTTTTTCACATCTCTGTTACCTGGAGGAAATGGATGTGATCATCTGTGTGTGAAAGCTGCTCCAGCTCAGCGTCTCTCCTCCTCAGATCATTAATCTCCTGCTCCAGTCGCTTCAAGAGTCCTTCAGCTCCACTCACTGCAGCCTTTTCCTGATCTCTGATCAGCTGTATGAGCTCAGAGCGGCTTCTCTCAATGGAGCAGATCAGCTCAGTAAAGATCCTCTCACTGTCCTCCACTGCTGCCTGTGCAGAGCGCTGTGAGCACACACAGAAAGAACTATTAGAATCAGCCCATTCACTCAGATCTTACTGGTCCTCACACAGCCTGTTACCCACAGTGGGCTTCAGTGGGACTGAAGGTGGTCCAGCACTGAGCTCCTCACTGACTGATTGGAGGACAGTCCTAACTGAGTGTGAAACAGTTCTTCCAGCAGCCAGCAGTTGTTCTTCTACTCAAAACTCACCTTGTGAGTCTCCACAGTCTCTCTCAGCTCCTGAAGCTCCTTCTGTCTCTCCTGGATTCTCTGCTGGTATTTTCTCTGTGTCTCCTTCAGTTGTTTCTGTTGGATGTGGAAAAATGATGAAGATAAATTGTACATAAATTATACATATTAAAATTATAGAAATTGTAAGTGTATTATTTTATGGCCATCAGTAGGCAGACAATCATTTAACGGTTTAATATTAATTTTATTATATTATATTAATTAATATTAATGGTAATATTACACTAGAATTGATCACATTAACACATCAGTGTTTTCAGCTCTTACCTGTTTTTGAGTTCTCTCTCGTTCAGCTGATACAGTCTCATGTTTACTGTGTCCATCTACCACACACAGAAGACATATACAGCTCTGATCAGTACGACAGTAAATCTCTAGAAGTTTATCATGTTGAGGGCAGATCATCTCCTGAAGTCGTCCAGTGGCATCCAGCAGTTTGTGTTTCTTGCCTTTAAATAAATTCTCATGTTGTTCAAGATGAGTTTGACAGTAAGAGTTCAGACACACCAGACAGGACTTGACAGCTTTGTGTTTTCTCCCAGTACAGACGTCACACTCCACATCTCCAGCTCCAGCATAACAGTGAGCAGCACCAGCAGCTTGTAGTTTAGTCTTCTTCAGTTTCTCCACCACTTCAGCAAACATCACATTCTTATTTAAAGCAGGTCTTGGAGTGAAGGTCTGTCTGCACTGAGGGCAGCTGTAGACGCTCTTCTGATTCCAGCAGTCTGTAATACAGCTCATACAGTAACTGTGTCCACAGGGAATGGTCACTGGATCCTTCAGTAGATCCAGACAGAATGAACAGCTGAACTGATCCTGAGACACTGAAATACTGGCTTCTGCCATTTTACTGTATGTACACAGACAGAAAGATGAAACAAACAGCCTGACCTCAGTTTAGTTTCACTTTTTCTGAACTGAAAACCTTCCTGGTTCTGTTACAGAAACATGTACAAACAGGAGTGTCAGTCATGTAATAAACATGTCCACTAGATGTCAGTTTCATGCAGAAACTCACAAAGACAGTCTGAATAGATCAAGTGAACGCAGGTGTGTGTATATCAGCTTTGCATTTATAAAACAATCATTCTTCTTTGAGGTATGAATGCAGTAACAGCTAGCTATAGTTTAGGGCACATAAGTGAAGAAAATGTTTTGAAACACTAAAAACTAAATGTTTTGTTATGCTGGACACATGATAATTAGTTTGATATAAAAACAATAGAGATCTAAGTTTGTGTGTGTGTTGTCTCAGTCCTCTGATCATTCATGGACTGTCTGATAGAAACCACTGCAACATCTGAGCCTCCAATCTCTCTGCAAGTGAGTCAGAGGAGACCTCCAATAAGAACCAGATGAAACACTGTCAGTTTTCTCATCTGATGAGCTCAGAGAAGAACTTATAAGAGCTTTTGGTTATTATATGTTTTCATTGAATGAAAGAGCAGCATGATATTATTTTTCTTTGTCTACCAGGGATGAAGAAAGACGGACATGAAGATCTGAAAAGACGTTAAGGTGAGTAAATGATGTCAGAATGTTTGTTTTGGATACATTTTTAACATAAATCACATGAAAACATCTGTGTGCTTCTTACTGATTGAAGTAATATTGAGAGTCACGACAGCTTCGTTGAATTTTATTTGAAATGTAGATTTTCTGGTTCTGAGTTTCGGGAAATTGGCTACAAACTCAAACAATCTTAAACTGGCTTATAATAGTTTCAGTTTAGACTTTAGAGACAATCGTCCTGTGAAGCTGTTTCTGAATTGTTTCATGTAAATATGTAAGTTCAGATAAACAAAAACAAGTGTGTTGAATACTGAGAGCTGTAAGTGCTTGAGGTTGTATAGTATCTGTTGAGTGTGTGAGGGGCTTTATACAGCAGATAAAGGAAGGTGATGGATGTATCTGCCTCTTATCCATTATTTCTGACAGGCTGCTGGTTTAACTCTGACTATACTTGTTATATTGACTATACTTCTATAGTTGTTGTCTGCTTTCTTTCTCTGCTGGACTTCTGATGAATCAGAAGCTGTTGTGAATGCATGTGTAGTTATAGACTGGTCTCCGGTCAGTGCGCTCACTGGCGCCCTCTAACTGCAGGCTGGTGTAACAGGTCGTGTGTTGACTCTTGACTCTTAACATTAAAACCTTGATGAAGTTTGCTCAGTTTCTCTTGATGATATTCCCGTTCAGCATGTAGAGGGAAGCAGAAGTGAAACTCAGTTCAATATTTGTGTGCGGAAGAAAATGAAGTGTGTGTGTGTGATAATGTTGTTTATTCTTCACCTCGGCCTTTTGGCCAGCACTTCCGTGTTGTGACGTAGGCTGTGACGTAGGCTGTGACGAACCTTCCGTAGGTTTTCACCTTTCTGAAATCAAACATGACGAAACTGTGTAATATTTTGGCGAAGCACGATATATTCATCCAGAAAACTGTAAACATTATATTTTGTTACTAAGTGAATTACTGTACCGTGTGGATGTTATACAGCAGCAACATCGATTGAAGGGTTTGATTGACGGTATGTTGACTGACGCCAGCAGGGGGCGCTCGCCTCATAATCAAGTGGCTTGTAAAATGAGTTTTAACACATTTAACACATTCTGTGTTAAAAAGAGAACAGGGTTATCTGTGGTCATCTTCTGTATGGCGAATACTTGACGGTCTGGGTCACGAAAAGCTATTTTTAACATTATTGCCCTGGAAAAAAAGATCAAAATCATTCTGCACACAGTGATCCTTTGTGACTATAGGGGGCAAGTTGTCACACTGGGAACCTTTTTGTTTACTGACAGATTTAAGAAGAATATGATTGTTTAAAATATGCAGTATTATATTAAACTACCTAAAGCTATAAAAGAGTTTATCATAGACCACTTAATAGCATTTTGTAAAATTGTGAAGCAGTTCATTGTTTTTGCAAACAAATTATAAGTAATGAATTGTTTAAAATTGCAATTTAAAAACTGCGCATGACAACACAACACACAATAATGACAAAAGATCAAATCTTCCTTCGTTATTTAGATGACTCTTGTGTGTCACTCTTCTAGTGTGTGCCAGTGTGGGTTTATGTTAACCAGTTAACCCAACAGCTGGTATTGATATTGTCCCAATTTAAAACCAACGCTAGTGACAACAACTATTTATGCATTTCGACTGGAATCAAAACCTCACAGTTATAGCGTCTGTGACTTCTCCATGTGGCGACTAGCTCATGTCGTTTCTCTGCAGTGTTTGTAAGACACATGCTGCTCTGTTACCTCAGAGAGCCGTGTGATCCGGAAGTGAGACAGACTGTGTGTGCTATTGTGCGTACATGTGTGTATTTTACACCATCACCTATTGTCTCCACTTAGCCTTAAGTGCACTTACTGTATGTCAGGTGGTGTCAGATTTCCAACACACACGTCTAAACGTGTGTCAGTGCATTCAGCCATGTACAGGCCATTATTGTGTGCAACTTTGCCTTAATATGTTCACATGCAAACTGTTTTTAAACATTTATGCAATGTTTCTTTTTTAATTAGATGATTTAAAATATGCATTTTTGATTTTTGGTCCAGTATGTGTCCTTTCCAAGTGTTAGACTGCTAGTTTCTTACATATTTATGTTCTGTGTTAAAAAGTGATACAAATCTTTGATCCCGCTAAAATGGGTCGCTGAGTAGATGCGTGTTTTAGTTGGCTGTTTCTGGACCAGAGTCGGTTCTTTCAAATTAATCTATGAGCAGCTTCCTAAACTCTGATCCCATTTACAACAGACACATACATGTGAGACAGCGTGTGATGCTAGAGAGCAGATCAAATCTGTTTATAAACTTTTTTGCTGTGTGGCTGTGTGTCAAATGCGATGATTACTGGCTATAGGGAGCAAGCCTTCTGTTCTCTGTTAGTAGCCTGAAGCTGTATGTATATTTGTGTGTTCTAGACGAGGTATGATAATTTAGTGCACTTTTAACAATATGCTGTGTATGTTTGCCAGATACATGGACTGCCAGTCAGAAGTTTAGACACCTGAATTTGTTTCTCATCTCAAGACTTGACGCTTGAAATTAGATTCTGATTGTAAAGCAGTCTTCATTACTGTTTAAAAGACATTCCAGCTGACGATATCTGATGTTGTGTGCAGAGCTGTGATTTAGGTTGAGCTTCTTTGAAGAGGCTAAACATAGACGATCCATTTAGATTTTTTTTAACTAAATTTGTTTCGATTTATCTTGATTTGTCACTACATAACTGAAATGAAAACATTAATGAAGAATGTGTAGATGTGTCCACATCTTAGACTGGTAGTGCAGAACGGTGTTTTTATACAGAGATTTTTTATCTCAAAGAGGTTTTTTATATCAAACATTCTGTTCCTCTGCATGTTTGTATTATGTGACATGGAAGAGGACAGTTCATGTTGGTGCATTACCGTTAAGTAAACAATTAAAACAAAATTGATTTGTATAGGAAATGTGAAGTTTTTACCTTGCTAGGGTGCCCTGCTAGGTTATCACTTCCTTGTAGCTCAACTGGTAGACTGTTGTGTTAGCACAAAAGTTGTGGATTTGATTCCCAGGAAACATGCATGCCCAACTCCCAAGTCTCTTAGTAGTCTGATCACTAGTTATAGTTCAGTGTCAGTTCATAGGATTATTTAACCCATTTTAGCGTCAATTTTAACGAAAATATAATTGTATACGTCTTCTTACATGATTAGAAGTATCGCCCATGTCCATTGTGCAACCCTCTCTTAAGCCACATTTTTGGTTCTCCAATTAACCATTCAGTTTAAGGATCTTAAAAGAACTGTTTCTTTCTTATCTTTTAGTCCTTATAGTCTAAGCACCACTAATAGTGCCTTTAGTTGTGACGTTTAATGTAAATCTGGTATTATAGTGACATTAGTATTTTCTGGTATTGCTCCTCTACCCTCTATAACTTTGTCCTTGATAACGTGCACCTCATTGCTTTCCTGAACCTGCTGTGAAAGTTAAACGTATTGAAGTCCGGCCTGTAAGGGAACTCTGAACTTTGTAACTTAAATAGCGGTTTGAGGGACATGAGGGCAGATTCCTCCCTGTTCGGGGCGAGAGCGGGTGAGAAAGAATGTGTCCATTGTGGCCTGGGCTCCAGCACAGCCTCTCTTTGAGGACCAGTTGGGCTTAAAATGTTTAAGACCAGGAAAAGGATTAGGGAACAAAAAGATCCTTTTCTGTCATCAAAGAGAATCTTCTCTGAGACTCATCTAACTGCTCTCCACGCCTGCCTGCAGGTCTGAGAGATGGAGAGAGAGAGAGAGAGAGAGAGAGAGAGAGAGGAGGAGGGGGTACACATTTCAAAGGTAATCTTTAACTCTAAGCCTAGCAGACTGCTTGAAACAGACTCCCTCCTCCATGTCTGTGACAGCATGTTGTCCTGCCGTCCCAGTAGGCCTGCTGCTCCCCCAGTCGCCTGCGTTCTTCCTGCCCTTTTGTTTCTGAGGGCACTGAAGTGGCTGTTTACATGGCTGGACCGAGCCAAGAAGAGAGAAGGATTTCAAATGACCTTGAAAGGGGGCGACTTTAACTCAAGACCTCTGAGTCTCTTCCTAAAATAACACTTTCTTGAAACAAACAGCTGCTTTGTTCCAGCCGGTCTTTCAAAAGCTGCTCAGGGCTGCAGAGGGCAGTGCGGGAGAGACCGGCCACTGCAGTCAGCCCACAGGATCTCAGAACAGATAGGGCTTGTGTTGGCATGTGTAGATAACCTTCTGTGAAATGCATGCGCAAGAGACCCACTTTGTTGACTAAACGCCCTTCAGAAAATGTCACACAATGTCTTTTGAACTCTTTTGTGAAAGAATTGGAGGTGCTACCCGAGATTTTATGTTTTTTCAGGGTGTCCGCAGTATGTAGCCTGTTAGCATGTTTGCTTGATGTTTGATTCGGTGACGCACGCTGTCCTAAAAAAACGTGTATACATATCCACTGCTGATAAAAAGTTCAGGCTCACCCACTCATCCTGTAGTAATATTTTTTCCACATTGTAGAATATTAATAAACTTATCAAAACTATTAAATAACAAATGGAACTATGGGAGTTATGCTGTAACAACATTCAAATTAAATCAAGACTATTTTGATTTTAGCATCTTTAAAGTGTTTGCACACTGAATTGATCGCTTTTATTAAATACATGATAAATATATGAAAACATTTGTGCATCCTATTAAAGACACGAGTGAAATGACAACCGAGCTAAACAAGCCAGGGGCATCAGAATTGTGTATGTGAGCAAGACATATTACCCCAGGTTAGTGCAGGCTTATTGTGCTAAACATTGCTTTGAAATGAAGCACTTTATTGACTCTTGCTTTCTAAATTCATAAAACGTTCATGTGTGTTTAAGGTGTACAGAACAAACCTAACCTCCTTTTTTAGTATTTTATTAGGATATATTTACTATCAAGTGGATGTTGTTCACAAACTTCTGACTAATACCTAACGGGAAATTACTTGTATGCTAAACTGATTGTATGTCTGAGTGCTGTAAATCATCATGCTTATGTTGAGCATAAATCAATATAAACCATTACACATTTATAAAACACACCGTGACTTGCAGTATTGACAGAAACTTCCCCCATCTTTGACCTTGTGAGCATGTGACCACTTCAGAAATAATAGCCGTGTGTGTGTGTGTGTGTGTGTGTGTGTGTGTGTGTGTGTGTGTGTGTGTGTGTGAGTGTGTTTACACACAGAATGTACTGTAAAGTTTGTTAAGATAAAACTATGTAGTACCCTGTCATAGGGTAGTAAAACATGGTGATCAGCGCAAAGACACAGAAACAGACATTCGCTCAGTTGACCATCGATGGCCTGAGTTTTGTGTGTGTGTGTAAGTGTGGGTATAATGGTTGGGGTTATGGCTGTGTTGTAGCTATAGTTGCAGTCAGTGTCTAGTTAGAGAATTGTCTGTTAACTTTGTGGCATAGAAAGATCTATAGCTCAGCTGCAGAGAAGCTCATGATTTACTGATCTGTTTCAGAAATAGATGTTTAAAGAATGGCATTGTTTAGGAGATGTTTGCAGTAAGAGATCATCCCAGCCTGAGGCTGGGTGCAGAACACAGATCATCTCCTCATCGCCTTGCACAGAGAGTGAGAGCTTCAGGGGTAAAACAGAGGACACAGCCTTCCCTATAGAGGGAGTCTGAGAATCCAATATAATCCAAGTATTAGCAAGTATAACTGATGCATTTATGATTATGTGCTTAGGTTGATAACAAGTCCTCCTTATGATTACTTTTTATGATATAATAACATACTAAGACATTTTTGGAGTCAGACTTTTGGTTTGTAAGTCAAACGCAAAGCAATGATAAAAACAAGATGCTTTAACGACATGAACAATTACAGCCTCACTTTGAGATGAATAGTAAAATAGTCCATGTTGTTACCTGGTTACACCTCAAGGTGGCGTTGTTAACCCAAATTCTGTATGACCTGAAGATTGCATCCGTGATGTGCACTGCGTTATTGAACATACAGATAAAGTGTTTCAATGTTCTTTTAAAAATGATTAAGCATATTAACACGTTTTGTTGATATTTCAAGTTTCAAGTGAATCGTGTACCTACTTTCATTTGCTTAACTATGCACTATTGTGCTCAAATAACACGACACTCTTTCGACATTGCTTGAATGGTTTTTAATGGGTAAACATGAGGCTCTTCTTTAACCAGACTGCACCCAGAGCAGAGAAGCGTGGGTCCGACGCCGGACGTGCACAGGCGGGCACGACGTGTGACCCGCAGTGCGGGAGCTGTCCGCCAGCCGTGGTTCTGAAACAACACATCCGGACCCTCCGGACAGAGGAACCGGTACCCTGAGAGCTGTGATCAACATTACAGTAAGACCTGAACAAACCAGACCCAAACACATGCAGTACATGCTGGTGATGCTGGGCTCTTCAGCATTCTCCATTACAACTTTATGGGCAAGAGAAGGAATTACGCACTGGCCCCTACAATAATTTGGACACTTCAAGACCTTGAAATAGTATTATGATAGTATATGAATTTCATTGTGTTAGATATGAAATGCTTAATCACGTTTGTTATCTGTTTTGTTGTTACTTGTAAGCAGCTAATGTTTGGTGCAAGTATTATGTCAGTTTCCACGTATAGCCTAATGCAAAACCTTCTTTGAAATAAATGACACTTGATTTTATGTTTCTAACAATGACATTCCAAGTGGCTAAAGTGTCCAAAAGCTTATTTGTTGTTTCTTTATTTGTCCGGGCGCCCTCTTGTGGACAGAAGTATGTTAGACGTAAATAGCTGTTGCGTCGTTTCATGATGTCCTTAAAACCAGATCGCGTCCATGCTTATTGTAAACCAGAAACCAGCAGAGGATCCTCATATCTCCGAGGCTTACCACCTGTTGAGAGGTGCGCTGCTGGTCGCCCAGTCACCTGAGAGCGATAATGCCAATGCACTGGCCCCGGGGCCAAGGTTCACCGCGGGGGCAATAAACTCCCTGTCCCCCTGCCATCATGTAGAGGCATTACGGTGCCCCGAGGCCCTCAGAACAAACGCTTCGTTTCCAAAGGCTTTTTCTCTCGTACTGGGTCACTTTATTTCCTCTTGTGTCATGCAAACGTCTTCATTTCCTTTGATTTCCAGCGCTGCTGTATTGCCTCGAGTTACTGACATTCATTACCAGCGTTTCATTAGTGCCATCAAACACTTGACGCTTTACGGGGACTCAGTGCGACATTAGTGGGGACTGTTAAACTCATTAGCAAGGCACTGATAAGGGTAAAGGTGCGAGAGTTTTCGTATGTGAGAAATGCATAGAGCAGTGAACCAATGCGCAACGCAGTCATATCTCACCAATTTCATTTCATTCAGAAACTTTTTTAAGCTTATAATGCTTTTAATTTGTCTATTCATTTCATTACATTTTACTTTTCGTTGTCTACATACATTATAAGGAACGAACAGCTTTTAATCTTGAGGGAAATAAATGAAGACATCCCAATATTTGATGGTTGTTGCCAGTTCATGTGTGCTGCCAGAAGAAACGTTTCCAGCATGAGAAGGAAACTGGTAACAACTATCATCGCTTCATAGTGATGCTATTGACCGCGGGGAGTAAATAAAGTCGTGGCAACAGCCTTTGTGAGGACTATTATTGAACACTTTGTCACTGTACTGTAAGCGGGGGTAAATATTTACTTACTGCCCTCCGCAGAGGGGAGGGAGATGTCAGAATAGTTGTTTTGCCAACACAGTTCATTGTATTTCCATTAGCTTGTGTGTTGTGATATGGTGTATCATAACTTAACTATGGGTTTAGTGTGCCATTGTGTGTTTGTAAGTACCTGATGCGTGTTACTGAACTGAAATTAAAATATAATTTATTGTCCCTATGGAAACAAATACGCAATGCAAGACCGCTACCTACAAATCATTATACAAATAAGTGCAATATACAGTATTGTAATATAGAAACCATGTTACAGTGATAAAAGTCATATAATCACAATAAAACAATAACAATAATATGTAAGAAACAAATGCATCCTAATATACATTTATTGCATGAAAAACTAAATGTAATGTACATACGTACACCGTTTAAAATAAAGAAATACTTTAAAAAAATTCACCTTTGATTAAAGTATTTGTAATATTTCGTTTTGGTTATGAAACCTTTCCAATGTAAGTTACCTTCAGAGAGCCAGTGGGCTGACTTTTACTGGAGTATACAGAGGTGCTGCTATCATCCAGAGTTGAAAAAAGACGATCAAAAGGAAAAGTTATAAGTTATAAGTTATAAATGACGAGCAGAAATGACATACTGCTGAGAGTGAAGATCAAACCGGTCACTTCTCTTCTGCTTCAGTCCATCACTGCGTTTGGAGTCACTCAGAGCTGAAACATTGTTCTTGAGTTTAATCATGATGGCATTTCTCCAGAGCTTTATGAAACAACCCGGGGTTATTTGGTTTAGGAGTCTAAACTAAACCAGGGGCGCTTACGTTTCTCCACTGTGGCGTTTGCCTCTTTATTTATGATGTCTTTTCTTCCACCGATGTAGAAAATTTCTGACTTGGATTTTTCACTCCAGAATTGATTTGACACGGATATCCAATATCCCTTTAAAGATAATCAAACTGAGTCTCTCCTCATTCCGCGTAGATCCCCGCTCACTTTATGACTATATCGAGTTACCACGACTCTGTTGTGTGCAATAGACATTCTTCAATGTAAAAACATTACAGCAGGGCTTTAATGCACTGTACGTGGGGGAAAGGACTCATGTTCGGCCTGGCCATTTGTTCATAGCGGGCTTTTTTGAGATTTTTCAATGCAAATAATAAATTAAAACGAAGATCTGATGAGGTAGAAGTACCATCTCTCTCTCTCTCTCACACAAACACACACACAAAATGTCATCACACCATCCAGGCCAAAATACAAAGAAACAATTAGTACGCAGCAGTTGCGCCAAAAGTGGCCTTTCAGTACCCTGTGGAAAATGATATCAATAATCAGGATGATGCTTTAAATAATTTGTACAAAAAAGCTACACGACTGCACACCGCATGACCACCAGATGCAAAAGCATAAGCTTTATTATTCATATATTTAATGCACCTGAAATGTTCACAAGTGTGAACATTTATAGGAAAATTAAGTGTCGGATCACGTAGAAATAGCAGGTACATTTAGTAACTCCAGTTTCACTTTGTTTATATTAAAGTGGAAATATTTCACCTCCCGCTCCAACTTTTCAACTAGTTGCAGAAGTGAGTGTTACAGAAAACTTTTCTCCAAAGACAATCCGGTCCACATTTACCTTCCACAGTAGCACACAGACCAGCAGAACCGTCTGGAGGTCACGAATCTCCTTTATTCAATTTGCGTGACGAGATTGTTTTTACAACTAGAAATTTCTTTTGCATTGTGGCCGCTGTTGTCAGCTTCCCGCTGCTCTTTCTTTTAGGCTCTTTGACTATTTGCTCCATTTAAAAAGGTTTTAAAATGTTAAATAATTAGTCTCGTTCTTTAGTTTACAAACAATTTCCTTCTTTAATTACCTACGAGAAGTCTATGGGTATAAACAGCAACATTAAATAGAAACATAATAATACTAATACTAGTAACACTTTATTATTATTATGATGATGATGATTATTATTATTATTATTAGCACCATCAGAATCAACATCAATAATAATAGATTATTATTAGATTAGATTCAACTGTATTGTCATTATGCAGAGTACAAATACAGAGCCAATGATAGATAATAATAGATCATAAATAGATCATAATGATCTGTTATTATGTAAGAATTATGTTTTTAGTGATCAGGTAAGAAGACGGATTTTGATGAATGAGCTCGTATTAATTGCACTAATATCACTTTTGGTGTTTTGTTTTGATGACAAAATTAAAGTCAAGGATTAAAGTCGAGCTCTTGTCCTGTGGCGCTCGGGCTCCTCGCACCGCGACGCCGCGCTAATCCGTTTATGGAGCACCAGGGACCGCGGACGGCAATAACATGCGCTTATCCGCGGCCTCGAACCGGGCTCATCATGCGATAATGCCCGGCCAGCAGGACCAGAGGGGCTCCTCACTGCCTGATTGAACTGTCGACGTCTCGTAGAGGAGCTGATAAAGTCTGAGAGATGACAGCAAGCGTATTTGTCACATTAGTTGTATAGAAGTCCATGAAAAGTAAAGACATCTGATGTCGGATTCAGAAAATGAGCATGAATGTGATTCACTGGGTGAAAACGAGCCTTTTCCCTCGAAAATGGTCGATTATTTTCACGTTTGTCTAGTTATTTCTTTAATTGCCACATGCATTTTACCTTTAGTCTTTTTCTCATGACTCGAGCAACACTTATCTTTAAGCAATCTCTCTTTTTATTGGACTTTTCTTTCCATCTTAAATCTGCGTGTTTGGTGGGTTAGGAGACTGAAGTGTTGGCCGGAGGTGTGTGATGGTTTTCCAGGCTGATGGATCGGACTCTCTCAATGAACCGGCCCGTTTGACTGACGGCAGATTCTCAATGAGCTCCCGTAAAGAAAAGAAACTTCAGTAACTGCAGGGGACAGAGGAGGGGCATGTGAATGAGAGAGAGAGAGAAACAGAGAGAGAGATGCGCAGTTATACAAGAGAAAGAGTGGGATGACCAGATTGAATGTCTTTATGTTATAAATAGCGGTTCTTCACAATTGTGTTCCTCTGCTCAGACGCTTTTACGGCACTTGCGGCGTCACACCCCGCTGAGACCCGCTCGCCTTCATTCTGCAGCGCCTCTACCGTCTGCATGCACACAATAAATACCTCCGTGTTGTGCAGTTTTGGACGTTTTGCTTAAAACCTTTGGGCTTGCATAGGCTTCAATGCTAATAGACAAAGAAAGTTGTGGAAACGGGTCACAACGGAGCCATAAAATATCTAACTCGACTGAACCAAGCTCTGGTTTAGCTGAAACACTCAATATGAGGTCGGATATCAAAACATGTTCGGTTCTGTCGCTCCCCGCCTGCGCTCGGCTGTTTTTGAGGGTGTTATCAGTAAGACATCGCCTTGAACTCCCGAGGTCACGGCAGAAGAAGTTTCAGAATTTCGACCAATCAGAAAGCGGTTCCAGGTTCTAGGTCCCGGGTCCCTCCCTCTCGGACCAATCACAATCCTCGACGGGCAGAAAGAGACGGCAACTCCACGACTGATAAAATGTTTCGCCACTGATCGCAGTTTTCAATGCACAACAACAAGTGTGTCAACAGCAGCGGAACGCAGCCCAGAGGTGCATCTCCAAACTGTTCTGAGATCCGCGACCAGAACCCTGGATATCTGATTCACTTCAGTGGACTGGCGACAACGCGTTGACTTCTGAAGTTGACTTCACACGGTATCATCTCCTCTGCTGATACCTCACCACCTCACTGACACTTCACCAGAGGTCTTCATCTTTGGATAACTTTTCTGTGAAGTGCTACTCACAGCGTCCCTTTCTCGCAGATATACCGGAGATATGACCGCCTTAGCGGGGGGCATTTCCAGGATGATGCGCCCCACGCCACCCCAGAACTACCCGAGAGGAGGCTATTCCTTGGAGGGTAAGTCGTTAACATCTTTGGTTACTCAAACACAGCCTGAACTTACACGCAGTCACACAGTTTTACTTATTTGTCGTTTATGAAACTAATTTATTTGATTAAGTCTTTATTTTGAGAAGTTACATGCAGTCAAAATATTTCAATACAAACAATTAAATAATAAAAGTCCAGTAGCCTATAGGCCAGCCTGTTTTAAACAAAGAAGACATTTAAATAACAAAGAAGATGATATTTAAACATGCTTTTAATGAAACATGCATTTTATATACTTATGAGAAATAATACTTATTATGAGAATAAAATACACATAGCACACCGTTTTATTAATTTAAAACGTTCTTAAAGAAACGTTTCCAGCAACTGTGTTATCTGTGCATGTGTAACCACAGGTTTGGTAAATTATTATACAGGTTTACGTTATTATGTATGATTATAATAATGCATATGCTATTAAAATAGTTGCAGTACTTTTCTTTTCACTGTTTATGTTGCATCGATAGCTGTCATCGTTTTATGATCGCACTTTTACGCAGTCTACCGTGGCAGTCGGTGGCATAACCCTTTTCCGTGTTCCCCGCAGTCTCCACACCGTTAGGCCAGGGTCGAGTGAACCAGCTCGGTGGGGTTTTCATAAACGGCCGCCCTCTGCCCAACCACATCCGCCACAAGATCGTGGAGATGGCCCATCACGGGATACGGCCGTGCGTCATCTCCCGGCAGCTGCGCGTCTCTCACGGGTGCGTGTCCAAGATTTTGTGCCGGTACCAGGAGACCGGATCCATTCGGCCCGGCGCTATTGGCGGCAGCAAACCCAAGGTAGTGCATCGCGGAGGCCAATTCGCTGACTTATTCTTGTGTTATTCAGTTTTTAGAAAATGTTTATCAGTCCTTACACACATTGTTGAATATTGGTCTTTTGGAGACGGTATCTGATTCACGAAAATATTGCCATTGTTTTTTTGTGCCATAAAATAAAAGCTATTTAGTTCTTTGCAGCAAAGAATCGTCTTCTTACAAAGCACCAGTTTTTTAAGAACTGCAGAATTTGTGGGGACTAAATATAGCTAGTTTTTAGGAGACTTGATGTTACATTATAAGTTCATAAGATCAGCGTATTGTTTTAGACGATTTTCTAAAAGAAAAACAGGAATAGGAAGTTCATTATGGTTCTTTGAATAGTTTTCTTGTGGCATCACGCTGTTAAAGCTTCTAAAACTCTTATTTTATTTTAAGAGCTGTTTACTTTTGCAATTATTTAATTTAAGCATCTTACGTGCCTTATTATTCCAATATAATATAATAATATAATAAACATCATGTTCTACTGCACTGTACAAATTCCAAGCATACACTTTTAACACAAATAAAAGTAAAGTCATAATTAATCTGTGCATCGAAATCAAGTTATTATTAACTAAGTTATTACAAGATATTTTAAATGTTTTAACAGAGAGTAATCTGGAAGATACAAAATGAATTATTATAGTAAAAAGTGACCATTGTACTGAAAACAGAACACAACTCCTGACGTGGAAAAGAAAATCGAAGAATACAAGAGAGGGAATCCGGGAATGTTCAGCTGGGAGATTCGGGATAAACTCCTGAAAGACGGAATCTGCGATCGAAACAACGTGCCTTCAGGTACTAAATGAGATGTTTAACTTTATCTCTGAGTCTGTTGTAATCTATTGCATCCACACCTGTTGAGTAAACACCACACACATGCTTTGTGTCTCCAGAGCTGCTCGTTTATGTATTTAATATAAGCATGTTAACAGTGCCTGCATCTTGCATACTTCAATGAAATATTTGCGCCACCACGTCGATGTGCGATGGCGCCTGTGGTGTCCTGTGCGTATAATTTCATTGAAGTTTTTATATGCATCTCACAGTGAGCTCCATCAGCCGCATGCTGCGCTGTAAATTTGGTGGAAACGGAGATGAAGATGAGGATGATGATGAAGTGGAAAAAAGGGAGATGGAGGAAAACGAAAGAAGAGGCAAACACAGTATTGACGGGATTCTCGCAGACAGATGTGAGTTCTGGCCAGAGCTGTGCCATTTTTATCTGCACAATCTGTGGGCTGAGGCTGTACATACGTTTCATTAAAGAACCGTAACCCTAATGGTCTTTTTATACTGAATAAATAACATTTAAATAAATTAAAGTATTGCCATTTAAATATATTAATGCTAAATGATGAAAACGTCACTTTTTTTTGCTTTATTAGGAGAGTATTTATTTAAACATTGTGAAGATTGCTTATGTGTTTTAACTGGCCGTGCATTAATACATAAGCACATTTGCGCTTCCCAAAAAAATTCAGCTCAAATTTATTGGCACCAAAGAGTCAAGAGATGGAAAGCCGCTTCAGGGCTCGAGTAGCCTTTATTTTATCATTGTTTTCTGTGCTTGTGCTTTTCATATGTTATTGAAACTGAATTGAGGACCAGCACAGATTAACCTCTTAAAACGAGACGTTCCTGGAGTGAATCTGGCCGAATCAGTAAATCAAACATTTGTCCAAGAATAGCGTTCAACTAAAAGACGCTCCGCGGCGCACAATCGGACACTTGAGGATGAACTTGGGAAACAAAAGCCAAAGAGTCCATGAGACTCACGCTTCAGTTTCTCCAGGACAAAGCTCGGCCTGGCAGTAGCCTGCTCCTGACAAAAGACTCCAAGCTTTTCAAAATGTGGAAAGAAAGGAAGAAAAAACGTTTCAACAAAGGCGCAGAGCGGACATTATGGACGGGCAATGAGAGATGAATTATTCAGGAATGAGCGCAGTCCCCGTTCCGTTTTATAGACTTCTAGAGCTGGATAAAGTGGCCATTTTTACCTAAAGCCTTAAAACGTTTTCAAAGCGCTTTAGGAAGAAGAAATCGACAGTATTTAATTGCTAAATGTTTTAAAATATGAAGCAGAATTAAAAGCTGTAATTTGTCACCTGTTGATCAGAATGTATATGCATTTTCATTGACACGGGTTAGAATTTACGTTCTCCTAAATTTCTCGATTAGATTACCAGGGACTACAGATGAAAATTCATTTGCATGACTAAATCACATGTAAACCAGATTTATTGTCGGATGTCAAATTAATGCACATTGTTTCTTTAAAAATTAAAGGAAAAAGAAAGAAAGAAAAAGAAAGGTGATTTCTAGGGTATTAAAAAGCGCTTTCTAATTGTATGCATGCTCAGTTCAAACAATATGAATTAAGTTGCTAAATAATAATAACTTTGTGTAGGCCTGTTGCACAATTCGTGGCGGGTCAGAGATGTATTTGTTTTTGATATAATTAGCTTCTCTGCAAAGTAAAAAAATACTTGCACTGTTAATAATAAATGTTATCAACGGAATGTAATTGGCGACACTCAAATGTCAAAACAACGTGTCAAAATATCCCCCAAATCTTCAACATCTTTAACAGATAGCCGTCAGGCATTTCCATTTCCAGCGTCGGGGGACGGAAATGTACGTAATAACCTGGAAATCGATACAGGCAGCGCGTTTTTCTAACCCCGAACAGGCTGAAAATGTTGCTCCGAGGGGTTTGTAGTACATGTGAGGCGGAGAGAGTGAAGGGGACACTCGGGTATCCGCTGCGCTCTGCGCATCTCCCCGCGTCACGGGCCCCGCATCTCCCCGCGTCACGGGCCCCGCATCTCCCCGCGTCACGGGCCCCGCATCTCCCCGCGTCACGGGCCGCGCTACAATTGGCTCACATTATACTCAGTCATTGCAATGAAAACCTTTTCTAGTAGATTAAATCGAGCCCTTTATTCGTCCCCGCTTTCATCTCGGGACAAAAACCCGCCCCCTTCCTCTCTGCCCGGGGCGCGCATTCATTCCTCACTGCCCTTTTCGTTCCGTCTTTTCCAGCACCGCCATCACGAATACAGATCAGCTGGTAATCAGTTTAACAAACGACCGTCGCTCTTTCTGTTTGGAGAAAGTTTTGCTTGATATGAAGTTTCGCAACCCGCAGCCTTGCACTGGCACGTGGACTCGCCAGACATATTTTCCATGAAACTTCTAAGGGCTAAAAAAGTCCGAAGATTTAGATAAGACTTTTACAACAAGCTGCTTTCTTTCTTTATTATTTCCTGTAGCTGGTTTTCTGAAATCTGGACTTGTAACAAAGTAACTGGATGTCTGTGTCTGCACTGAAAGAACAAAACAGTGAGTGAGTGAAAGAAAGCAGAAAGGAAAACAGTCTTTTCAGAGCAGAGCTAATGTTTTTGTTTTCCTATAGAATCAATCACCTCTGCCTTTTATTCACATGTAGATGTGTCTACATCATAAAACTCAATGAGTGCTGATCTCCACTGACACACTGTAAACCTCTCTCTCCATTCACTCTCATCCGTTTGTTTGCGGTGGGTTCATTCTTCACTGTCTGTGTTTCACTCTCTCCTCCCTGCTTGTGAGAGTTGTTGTTTTTTCCTTTTCGCTGCTCCGTTAAAATCTCAAAAGGGTGTTTTCAGAATCAAGAGGGTGTTCTCTAGCCAAATATTGATTAAGGATGTGTTTGCTGAGTCTATAGTTGTCGGTAAGAGGGGTGTGTTGGCTCCGGGCCCCTGCTCCTTCAAAACCTATTGTTGGGCCTCTTAAAGGCTTGAGATCAAAGCAAAGGCCTCTTCAGATTTATTTGTCTGGGAAAAGGCAATGTGGAGGACTGTTGCTTACTAATACTGGATTGAGAATGCACCTCAAAATGAGCTGTTTTACAAAATGTGGAAAACAAACTTTATTCCCATTTAATATTTGTGATTTTTCATAACTGTTAATATTGGTGATAATTATAGATATGGAGTTTCTTTTTACTTTTTTTTACTATATATAACTTGTTTTTGGACAGTTTGTCAGCTCTTCTTGTTGTTTGCATTTTATTTAATTTGATTTAAGTTTTATTTAAATGTTTGAAATTGTGTTTTAAAGTTGACAATTATGTTGGCTGCTGGTGTAGTTAAAAAACAGTGATATTCAAATGCTTTTGATGGAGGAAATCATAAACTCAACAAAGAAAGTTTTATGAACAACAAAAGTTCCAGAATCCGGCGTTCCTCTGTCTGGTCGTCCGCGATGAGCGAATCGATTAAAGTTAGGCTCCCCTCCTCTTCCCTATACTATTAACTTTGAGAAAATCGACAATCCTTGAGCCTCATTTAGCTAATTAAAAGTAACTAAAGTCATCAAAGAGCCACGGCCCCTCTCTCACAGATTCTCATTCACGGCCGGTGAAGAAGAGAACTCCGAAATACAAACAGTCAAAGGGATCAAGTTTTTTGAAAGGGAATCCCGTGGAGGCCAATTGAATAAGCTCAGTGCTTTGAGACATGCCATGGTGAACGCAGTCAACATGTAATAATTAGTTTCATTGAGAGGCATTCCAACAATCTGCTGCCTTTCTCCTGGACCCATTGTCTCCCAGCAGGCCAATAGCCAGGAGGACAGAGAGAATCAAGCAGTGACAACACATGAAAGATTCAGCTGCCTTTGTCCCTGAGAGCAAGAGGGACTTTGTTTGTGTAAATAAAATAGGGCTTTTGGCTGCTTTGCTGAGTGGATGGATACTCTATAGAAAAGTAGAGAGAGAGAGAGAGAGTGCTGAAGACATGGATGAACAGGATGAGACATCTGCGTGACACCATCATAAACACATATTTTGGGCTGAGTACTGTGTTGATTTATTTTTTTGCATGACCACAAATGTATTCAGAGTGGTAAAGCCAGACAAATTTATCCAAAATTAGACCACAAAGAGACGATTATGGCTATATTGGACTCGTGGGGGTCTAGTTTGTAAAGACCTTCTTGCATTTTTAGTGTTTTTGTGTGTTGGAGAATGACGTCTGGCTGTCTGATCAATAAACAAGGGCCCTTCTCTCCCTGCCGGAATGTTTCCCAGTCATGATTCCGGGGCCCCGCGGGAACGAAGATCATCTGCCCTTTTTTCAGCTGGTCCTCAGAAACCAACGATCTTTGTGCTTCCATTGCTCTCATTTTAGCTGCATTACAGATCAACACAAAGTTGTCTGAACATCAATGAAGTTTTTAGCCAGTATTAAAGATTAAAATGTCATTTAACAAATTTGCTTTTCTTGGCTTCGTGCAGCGTTGTTCTTCTCACGTTTGCACTTTGTATGAAGTATGAAGAAATGAAATAGCCGGAGACTTCATTTCCACATGATGTCATTGTATTTGGTTTCAGCGTGGCACGCAAAAGAGGGACTGACACACATGCACGCGGTCACAGCGAGCTTATCTCCAAATGAATGCCTTCTGTATGCTTCATTAGCTCTGCTTTCTGCGCTGGCACTGGTATTGTGATGCTCAAATATTAATTCAAAGAACAATTAATGAATGCAAACCATCTTTGAAGTCGGGGGTGTGGGGTCGAACCGGGACCGGCCCCTTGCAAACTGATGGACTCCTCTTCTAGTCCTCTCAAAGACAGTTTGAAGTGTCTAAAAGAAAAAGTGAGCAATAGAAGGTCAATGAGAATAGGGGCTCCTCAAAGAATGGAGCGCTCTGTTTTCTTGGAAGTGTTTGAGCGAGTGAAACACTGGCAAAGGAGGTATGAAAAGGAGGGGACAGGAGAGGTCGAGGGTTCCAGGGGCCTTGCCATAAAGATTTACAATGAGGCAGTTAATTGAGAAAAGCTAGACAGCATTGTCAATCACTTAACTTGGGGAACTTCACTTCTTAACTGCCAGATGATTCCAGAGAGAGAGAGAGAGAGAGAGGAACATATAGAGAATCTTCTAGAGCGAATCTGTAAAAAAATAGCAGAATCTTGTTCAAATGACTCAAAGGTTGAATGAGCTGTGAACCTTCTCTGCTTGTTTTGGTGGCCAGATCTCCAGCCTCATGACTTCCAGCTTCTACAGTAGATCTTTGTTAGCTCACTTTTTCTACCTTACATGAGCAAAACCTTCATATACAGCAGAAATCACCCTTTCCAACTGGAATATGCAATTTCTGATTTGTTTCAGACTAAATTAATTTGGTTTCAGTTTTGGAGACTTTACATAAGACCGCTGGCATCAGCGATTGGAACTTTCTAATGTCTTCCAACTGTTGCCTCTGTGTAGTTTGTGTGCAGGGCTTCAGAGTACAGTAAAAAGAAAAGCACTATTGTTTTAAATACACTTTTCATTAAGGACCTCTTAACCACAACACACTTATTTCTGTAACTTTATGTTCAGTTATTCACTTAATGTTTGTACATGGTTTTGTGGTGCAAATGTACTGTTGTTATAAGAAACACAAAACCTAAGCTTTAAAGGGCCGGTGTACTCAATTGCAAAGCTCTGAAGTTGTGCTTGGTTTGGTTACTTGGTCTCTGCTTGTACTGTGTGTGTTTGAGAGAGAGGGAGAGTGAGGACTGTAGAAGCTTACGCAGGGCTGTCAGCCCCTCTTTCGTACCCCAGAGAGGGTGAGCTGTGACTGGGCAGGGTCAAGGGGGAGTCCTGGGTCACTGACTGCACAAACTCCCGCTCTGTTGGAAATGCAGGTTAAGATAATGTGTTTGTTCAGTGTGACAGGTAACAGGGTCTCAATGAAGGTCAATAAACTTTTTGAGACTAAAGGAGACAAAAGAGAAATGATTGTTACATTGTTACATTACAGAGATTTCATTTATGAGAATCATGAGCTTTAAAATTGTACTTGAGCAGCTTGTGACACAGGAAATGAGTGTCTTTGTTACTAGCTGAGCTAGCATTCTTTATGTAGTATTGTTTCTTGTAGTCAACAAATATCTCAACACTCTTAAAGTATGCTAAATGTGTTTTTCAAATGACAGTTTTTGATATTAAGTAATATTAAGTAACACATTAAGAATAGTTTTCATAAAAAGTATGTTAAATTAAATGTTGTATTATATTTTATATTATTAATGCAATCCGCAACTTTTCTTGGTTAAAAATGAACGGAAAGCAGTTGTTGAGCAAGTACATAACAGAGCAGAACACAATCTCCCAGAAACTGTAAGTTTATAATAATGATTTATAATCTGAGCTTAATGTTTGTAAAGTAACTTAGACTTTTATGTTTCAAACAGAGATGGCGATAGAGAGGCAAAAGTTAAGGATTGCAGCTTTAACCCTTGAGCTACAGTGTGTTTGGTAGAAAACCATCTGTTAGGAACTTAAATATAATGTAATGTCAACATAATGCATGCTCATCTCTAGGAGCATGTGGTGTATGGTTTCCTGTGGTGCAGTCGCTGCGTGGGTGCTGCATTTTGTCTTTGTCCTGTTGTTGCGAGCGATTCCACGCTGCAACAGGCACCTCTGTCCTGTTCTGACATCATGTGCAATGCATGCTGGGAACCCATAATGCCCCAGCATCCCTCTTTTATGGTCCTCGTGTCCTTTCCAAACATGGATCTTAACGCATCTCTTTTTAATGCGCAGAACAACAGTTTGTTCTTTCTTTAAATGACCGTATCAGATGGTAATGCCATGGGGCTTTAATATGTACCTTGGTGATGTATGATATTTATATACCATGTGTAATTGTTTTTTTGAAGTTAAAATCTCTAAGCGTAATGTGCTGGATCATTTATAAGTAATATTAAGCATATACCTATATTGTCACAGCTAAAGTGCTTTTAAAGGCCATTTGGTGGGCGGATGTGTTGTGTTGTAGCTGTTATTGTGTTCTGTATTTTGGCATGGCTGGAGAACTGGTTTTACTGTTTTTAGCATCCAGGTCTGGAACTGTCTGTTTTTAAAAAGGTACTTCAAAGACGGTAGCTCTTCAACATGGCCAAAGAACCACAGTACTTTTTTAGTAGGGTATGTTTCAGCCCGCCTTCAAGACATCAAAAATGATTTGTTTCTCACTTTATCCCTTTCTTTCTCAGTGTACCTCACATTCTCTGTCTCCCACTCTCTCTGTCTGTCTCCCCTCTCTCTATCTCTTTCTCCCTCTCTATTTTTCCTTTCTCCCTCTCTCTTTCTCCCTCTCTCTTTTTCTCGTTCTCTCGGGGCAGCTGCTGGGGTCGTGGCTCTTAAGCGAGTTGAGTGACTCTCTGCTCCTCCCTCTTAACTAAATGTCAACCCCAGATGGAGTCGCCAGCGTTCCGTTAACCATTCTTCTCTCTACATCTGCTGCGATTCTATATACTCCTTAATTCACTCAGCAGTGGCCAGCCGGGGCGCGGACTGAAAAGGCCAGCACTCCTCCACGCTGCAAATAAATGCTTCATTTGTCTCTTCTCTGCTTTGTTTTGTTTGGGAAACACATGTCACGAGCTCAATTACCCAACCATTTAACAGCCCCTGAGGAGGAGAAGACTCTTCCCTACCAGGAGCTATAAACTGCCCAGATGGTCATGTGCAGATCCGGGCTGTCCCGCTGCAACATCCCTCTGTGTTTACTTTCACATTATCTTTCTTTATTTGGCTGCTGTTGTGTGTTGAAGTGTGCCAAAGTGTGTGTGTTAGTACATCAGACGTTCCTGCATGTGTTGTTTCTCCTAGAAAGCATTTAGATGAAGTGAAAAGCAACAGGAGATTTTGCTAAAGTTTTAGAAGTTTCTCCAGATACAAACATCCCAGTTATCTGGTGTCTTCTCTAGAAGACACCAGATAGAAGACACTCTAGAAGATAGAAGACACTCTAGAAGACACTCATCTCGTCAATGTGTTCTCTAGAAAAGATCTCGTCAATGTGTTCTCTAGAAAAGATCTCGTCAATGTGTTCTCTAGAAAAGATCTCGTCAATGTGTTCAGATTAGAACTTCTGAGCAATGCAGTTTCTTTTCCTGCTTTTTAAATTCAATAAAAAATTCACAGATTCTTAAAGTCAACAAACTTCCTTTGGATGAATTCTTGTGCAGACATTTGTTTCATCATTTTGGCTTCTGTTTTGCCATCTTTTCTTGTTTCTTTTTAATTACATTTGGAAATCGGCACATGCCCTTTAAGTTCTTAAAGACTCTCTCTCTCTCTCTCTCTCTCTCTCTCTCTCTCTGTTCTGGAGCGGACTGATAAATGCTGTTTGTGTTTGGCAGGCTGCAGGTTTGTGGGGTTTGTTCTGTGTGTGAGTGGAATATAAATCCACTCGATGTGCTGTTGTTATGAATCAATGCTCCAAAATGACCTAAATAATTGGAATGATTATATCACACTTTAATCAGTGGTGCTAAATGATATATGATATAAATAAATATTTATAATATATATAACATATATATATCTATAATATATATAATATATATATATAGATATATAACTACAGTAACGTTAAACAAACCATGTTACAATGTTCTTGTACTTTAGAATACTATTAAAGTGCAAGCAGGAGAGTGCTTGCTGGGGGATTAAAATACATCTGCGTATCCCAGTGCATCAATCAACAAGGAAAATGCAATGCAACATTTACAAAACGTATATCTCAATGTACTATGCTAATTCTGACTGAAAATATAACTGCTTTGTATGTTTTCATATCCACCAAATCTAGATTTACAAAAAAAAGAGTGATGACATTAAATGCCAAAATGTGCTGCATCATTTGGCAAATAATAGAAAATAGATGGTGACAGTTGTTGGTGATGTACTGGTGGCAGGTAAGCTTTAGGAAGTGGACACACTGAGGTTCCTTTCCTGCTGACGTTCTGATGGACAGTGTCCCCAGTCACCAGTGAGAGTGTGTGTTTCCAGCTCATAGACCGGAGCATGAAATGGCAGGACATTTCTTCTCAACGTTTTGGTTATTCCAGGAGAATTCTGTGTAATGTTTGTTTTTTTCAAAATAGAAGCGAGTCTCTTAGTCCTCAATCCAAATCCATAGTATACAATCCAAAACACAATGTTTCTAATGATCTAATCATCTGTATCAGTGTGTTTTGCAGGATGAATCTAGTTCTTCATGCATAGAGGTGCATTTCTCTAATCTGATTGGTTCCATTCGGTTCCATTTGTTGAAACGCCATGGAACCGTAAACCTCCATGTCAAAGCATCAGTCATCAGTTATCAGTCATAAAGATAAACAAAGCACAGGAAGAAAGTGATTAATAAATGATATATTCAAGGGAAGTGCCTATTTAGCCTTCATCAGTGTGGTAAACTGACATGATGGACGAGATTTGGGGGTGACAGTCATCTTAAAGTAGAATCGGTATTCCCACACGCCACTTTAGTCACCACACTGGTCCCCCAGGTGCCATTGAGCCCCCGGTTCTCTATGGCCCCCCTATTACCCCCCTCCACCTCTGTAACCCCCTGGCCATGGAGGAGGAAGGGAATCAGGAGCGGCCCCCCGCCGTTCCCCTGCGGAGCCCCCATTGCCCTGCGTCCAGCCCTCATTGTGCCCACCTCCCCCCCACGCCCCCTGCCAGGCAGGTGACAGGGGCTTCAATGCTGGCCGGACCAAGCTCATGGAACATACAGATGGAGCGTGGAAATCAGACTCCAAAGAGCTCAGTCACCATTCTCACTAAACAGGCCAACAAAAGACCAGGCCAAATAACTCCCCAAAAGAGATGGGGAGCAAGAGAGAGGGAGAGAAAGATAGAATGCCAAATGCAACAGTGTAATTTACAGATTGCTGTAGCATTTGACTTTTTTTGCTGTGGTAACTAATGATAGAAACTCAAGGAAACTTATGGAAAGACAAAATAACCTTTTTCATGTACCAAGACCTTAATGTGATTTGGAAGCTCTGGTAGCCAATTTCTTTCTTAAAGGAACCTCATACACATGAAAACATTTTTGGCTGTTTTCTTTTGGGAGAATAGCATGTTTTGTGTTTGCTATTTAGGATTTTGTGAGTCTGTTTTAGGTCTTGGGGACTTTGGATGGTGGAGATGAAATAAGAACTTGTTGATTTGCTCAAGTTCCTCAAAGGCTGATCATTATAGCCACTGTCTGCTGAAAATAGTCCAGACTTTTGGGGAAAATGACATGTAAAGAGATGTCTCTGTAGTGCTAGAGAGTGGAAAAGGACAGCCTTGTCTCTCTTGATCCTTTCCAAGTCCTGTGAGATGCCTGGAGTGATGCTCGCTGGCAGTGGACAGCAGAGTTTCCTGTGTGGCTCCAGGATGCGGGCGGTCAGAGCGGAGACTAAACTGTCTCTTGTCTTTAAATTTAACCTTTAAATCTGGCCCAGTTTTGTCTCCTTCAATCTTGTTCTCCTGTTTTCCCCTTTACATTCAGACACCTGCATTTTAATTTGTAGGTGAAGATAAGTTTCTGTTCGTGAAACAGAAGTGTGGCGATCTGTGTTAGACAGCTACAATATGTTTCAAAACACTAAAACAGTAAAAGGTTCTTTCGAAGAATCTCTGCAGTTCATATTGATTGAAAACATCAAGCTGTGAATTGAATAAATTAGTTTAGCAATTGGTTTATATAAACTGGATTTTGCTTTTGTTTTTAAATTGTTACATTACATCTGCCAAACTTGCTGAAATAAGTCTATTTTTTGCAAACTGTGTCAGTAAATCAAAACAATTTTTGAATGTAATTTTGCGTTTTGGGGTTGTGGCTACGGTCGTCTTGGGACGAGATCTGGCCGTCTTTTTTTAGGTTTTGTGTTCTAAACCATATGGGGGTGTAAATCGGAAAGACTGAATGAGAGTAAAAGACGAAGGCCAGCGTCAGACGAAGCAGATGTGTCGTTGGCGAGTTCTGGACGGGGGCTTTCGAAGCGTATTATTGGACAATAGTGGGCTGTCACGCTAGTTTGAGGAGCCTAATCATTTGATAGACCCCCTCCGTAGGGTACAGATTCACTCCGCGCACACTCACATTCTCTTCTGCTGAATTAGCTACGAAAGAACCTCTCTCCCTGCCCAAATTCAGCTGAAACAACATCCAAAATAATACCTGCGTTTGAGAGAGAGCTGATCTGTGTGTGTTTGTGTGTGTGTACACAGAAGGGTGGGGAGAGAAAATGTTACAGATACGAGCCCTCAAATGTAATCAAGCAGAAACAAAATAACTTTCAACAATATTATGGTAACGTTATCTTGCCCAAAATAAAAATATCAAAACATTGTGAAGGGATTTGATGTTTTTAAAAGTTTAAACCAATAAATTCTAAAATGTTGTCCTGCAGATAATTCACGCCAATGTTTTTCATTATTGTATAATTATTAATAATTATTTCATTCTTTTTTTTGTACATTAAAACTTAAAATGGTGTTTTAATCAGTTTCAGTAAAAGCATGTTAGGTGTTCCATGTACATCAAGACATGGAGTGAATCTAGAGCTTGAGACTGAAACGTTATTCATTTCTAGAGTAATGCTGCTTTTTAAAAACAAGGTTTGAAGTTTTTGCTGTACTAAATGAAACCGGAATCCCTGACAACTAGAGTAGCATTTTTTTTATTTTTTATTCATTTATTAATGTGATTGTTTTACGTTTTGTTTACCTTGCAGCAAGCCACTCAGACGAGGGCTCTGATGTGGACTCAGAACCGGGTTTGCCTCTAAAGAGGAAACAGCGGCGCAGTCGGACCACCTTTACAGCCGAGCAGCTGGAGGAACTGGAGAGAGCTTTCGAACGTACACACTACCCTGATATCTACACCAGAGAAGAGCTCGCACAGAGAGCCAAACTCACAGAGGCACGCGTGCAGGTACACATACACTTTTACACACGCGCAGACTTCTAAATCAGTGTTTCTTAACCAGGGGCCGGGGCCCACTTGGGACACTCAACAAACTTCCATGGGGGCCTCAAGATAACTTAAAACTGAAGCAGTAATATAAGCTAAAACAAAAAAATCAAGACATTCCTTGTGTTTGGTTTATTTTTATAATGAATAAACATCTAATTAAACTGTAGAATAATTTACCGCCTAGAAATTGTGTGGAGTCAAAAAGCTTTGAACTATTGCTTTAATGTCCAACTCTGCTTTGTACTTCCTCATCATTTAATTTCCCAAACTCAAATACAGCTTGATACAGTGTTTACTGGCTCTCCACACACACTTTCTCAGAAGTCACACTAGCAGTACAATAATTGAGCCTGTTGATGTAAGCGCGTTTGGCCGCGGGAGGTTAAATTTACCAGCATCGAGTCGTGCACCCCTGCCCTAAAGTCACATGACGCACACAGAACTCTTTGTACCATGCCTGACCTCTTGTTTTTACCCTAGTATTTTTTTACAGCAAAAAACCCCAGAACAGAAACTTTTAATAAAGTCTATTATTAAGTTCTCTTAACCCAATTAAATTGAACCCGTGACATGATATTGTTTTTTTAATGAGCACAGATGTTTCAATTTCTGTCAGACCAAACAAGCTTTGAGCCACTGAATACACAAAGAGTGTCTGTGTGTACTCAGATACAAGCGTACACGCACACAGATGCACAGACAAACCACAGACAGCGCTCAAAATGAATAACTCCTTTATCTGATATTTTAATATAGAGGAACAAGGTCTAGCAATAATGTAATTTATTTAATTTTGTCATTTTTTGAAACATATTTTTATGTAGTGTTTAAAAATGTCCTCTGTAAGAAGATACACATTTTAACATTTTTTCTTGAATGTAAACATAAATGTGTGTGTGAAAAGCATTTTTGAGTGCAATTATTGTCGCGTAGGTCTGGTTTAGTAACAGAAGAGCCCGTTGGAGGAAGCAGGCAGGAGCCAATCAGCTGATGGCTTTCAACCACCTGATTCCTGGTGGTTTCCCGCCCTCTGCGATGTCGAGCCTGCAGCCGTATCAGCTGGCGGACAGCCCTTACCCTCCCTCATCTATTTCACAAGGTGGGAAATCAGAAACGTAACTATAACGTTAGCCTGTTAGTTCAGTGAGTAATGGATTTTCAGGGTGAAACGTTAAAAGAATGTTTGCAAGGGTTATAAAAATGGAATTCGACAAACCAGGAAGTTTGTTGCACAGGTGGGTCATGTGACCATATGAGTGACAAGCAAAGCTGCTGTCACAGGGACCCATTTTAACCGCAGATCTGACTGACTCTTGAATGACTGTTCATTGTTCTTCTTTAGAGCTTGCAGTAACTTATGTTTGGACGACCTAATAATTTAATTCATGTAGTTCATTTCAAAGCCTTTGAACCAGCCTCAGTTGTGCCAGTTCTTTTTCACTTTTTAAGTGTCAAATATTAACTCTACGGCACTTAGCAGGGATAAAAAACTAAAAACTGTTTGGGGCAGTCACTCAGAAATGTCTGTTTTTGACAGGAATCAAATTATGAGCAGACTGGAGTTTATCAAAAACACAGTAGTTTCACCTGGAATTTTTTAGTTGAAGGAAAAACATTCGATGTTCAAATAACATTTTCCACAAATTCAATATCCATTAACAACTTTTAACACAGTTTTAACTTCTCAAAAGTTTTGTTTAAAGCACAGTTTAAGGAAATAAAAAAAGTACAAGTTTGATAAAGGGCTCAATTTCTCTTTCTTCCTATTTGTCTCCTGTTCTCAACAGTGTCTGAGCAGCCCAGCACAGTGCACCGGCCTCAGCCTCTTCCCCCCACTTCAGTGCATCAGACTGGGCTTGGCAGCGGACCGGGGGCCCAGGAGGGGAGTTCGGCCTACTGCCTCTCCTCAGGACGTCATGGCTTCTCTGGTTACTCAGATGGCTATGTGGCCGCGCCGGGCCACGCAAACCCAGTTAACCCAACCATCAGCAACGGCATCCCATCACAGGTTAGTCCACTGAAAGGCCACGTGCCTCACGTCACGTACAGTTTGGACATGTAAGGCTCTTATTAACTGTCCAGTTTCCAGTATTCACCTTAAAGGTACAGTAGCAAAATCATGTTAAATTCTAATCTGAGAGCATAGCGAATGGTCACGTAAAACTTAATTATGACTTTTAGTGCAGGAAGCCAAAGCAGTGTATAGATAAAGCTGGGATGGGCAGTCCTGCCCTATTTTTGTTCTGTCAAGTTCATCTAACGTTACTGCAGGAATTTTTTTTAACTTTGAGAGAACTTTTACTGAATGTAAGTCAACAATCTGAGAACAATCCCTGGTTAGTTGGGTTCTTTGTTGGTTATGTTTGTGGAGTTGCTACAGCATTTAAACCAATGGATGTCGTGAGTGTGAGGGAGAAGGTGTGAGAGGGAAGAGGACATGGTGATGAAAACAAGAACTGAAAGACAATTATTTGTGATTACACACTCATCAGCTGTTATCTGTCAGCTGGCCTGCTGCGCACGATGCGCTAACAAGCAGAAAATGAGCTCCTAACTGCCTCAGAGCATCCGGTAGTTAAAGACGAGCTTCAATCTGGAGTCCGTCCTGCTGTGGGTGGAGTGCTGCATGATACAGATAAACAGCATGAAAGAGAGATGGACAGAGAAAGAAAAAGAGGGATAGACACATCGAGATAAATAGATTGAGAGAGACAGGCTCTGCCCTGGGGCTTCAAAGCAGAGAACAATATTGAAAACAGACCTGTAGGTTATGAGGTGATTTGTCAACAGTGAAACAAGGAAAAATCCTGAAAAATACCAGTGAGATTTATAGAACAAAAGATGAAATATAAACACACCCCTGTTGATCTGATACCGTAGTAAGATACGGTAGATAAGAGGTCGATAAGAAACTCGTATGGCATCAAACTGCTTGTATATTTTCCATTTACTGCATGATTTGAAGATGTTGATAAGGACTAAACACACTGTATGCACAACTTTTTGATGGGTTCATTTTCGAAACGTTTTTTTTGGCTGATAAATGATAAGCCATTGACAGCCAGTCAAATCCATTCATATTTTAAAGGCCTGCGCATTTACCGCAGCATGCGAGTTTACAATAAACATAACATTACCGTCCAATGATGAATGCTAATATAGTTATCGTTATAGTTATCTTTATATTTAATTGTTCTTGGTGTGGCCACCAATGGGCCGTAATGAAATGAAAGATCCTCTGTGCCCGCCACTTCCTAATCATGGAAGTTTGGACTATCGTCCCGCGTACAGTAATTGAACTCCACAGAGTTATTTAACATGACGTACTAATTGAAGTGTGTCTAATTGTAGTGCCCCCAGCAGCAGGGTTTGTAATCAGAACCAATTCCTGGTCATTAAGGCAACATTCCTCTGCCTGGAATGACTCAGAGGTCAGCTAACTCTCGCACTTCTACTCAATCTGCTATTGCCATTAGCCCGTGTGTGTTTGTAACCCGGGACTGGCAGCGGCTCTTTGTTTGAAGGGCAGGGGTTCTCGTCGTCATGACGATGGGAGAACTCTCGGCGTCTGGGATTGTAATTATGGGATGTTCCAGATTCTTAATTGATTGGAATGGGAGAATTTATCCCGCATAATGCGCTGTGTAATTTATGCAAATGAGCTACTTTGTTGGCTAATTGTTTGAATTATGTATTTATCTGTGGTTTAGTGTATGCTAAAATTAGCTTGGGATTTGCTGTGCGTTGGGGAGGGTTGTTTCTTGGTAACTGGCTTGTAATTTTAGTCAAGAATACAATTTTAGTTATTTTACAATAATTTTCGTTTTCTTTTATTAACAATACTTGCGTCTAAGCAATACAATATAATAGACCTAAATATCAATTAATCAGAAATAAATATCTAAAAAATAACTGCAGCCAGCATTTTATCGCATCTGAACTGACTTGCGGTAAAAACAGTATTACTGTAACTCTCTTTCTTGCTTAATGAATTGTACATCGTGCTGCTGCAGTGTTGCAGAGTTTCGTCATAAGCCATAGTGCCACACGTACCGCTCTCGTTCCTTCCTTTAAGCTTGTGTTTGTGTACACACACATCGCCCCCTGCTAAATATCTCATTCACTTGGTGTCTGGTCTACCTATCAGTTTAACAAACCGCCCACATTCTTACCCTGCCACCCTTGAACACCCTCCAACCAGAAACCCCACACACACAAACACACAAATCAGTGTAAAGAATCTTTGTTTGTTCTAAATATTTTCACAGGATACATTTCCTTGTACCAACACATACACGCACTTGTGCGAGCACAAACAAACTATTTTCAGAGCTTTTAAATTACAGAGGTAAATGTAATTCTTAAGAAAATAATTTATACTCATTCCTTCATAAAAAAATCTCCACTTCATCGCTTTATCGTAAGTGTAAAAATATCAATGCCTTTTTTTTTTTCAGAAAAATTGTATTCTGTGACAACTTTAATTATATTTTATTACAGAGATCAGTCAGTCCATTGTTGTTCATTAAGCTCTGGGGAATGTGGGCTGCTTTACCTAAGGTTTCTGCGGACAGCTGCGCACAAGCATCGCACTGGCTGGGAAAATGTTTTATGAGGAAGCGTTTTGTCAACAACTCCTGTCTGTGGGCTCACGATGGAAAGAACATTTTAGCTTTCACCTCACATGTCGCAGGGGCCGGGCCCCCCATGGGGAGGTGAACGAGAGAGTTTAACCTCCATGTGCTTTTGATTTGTTAAGCATCACACATCACCGTGCAAGTCACACATGTGCTGTCGTGCATGTGCTCAGAGCGTGTGAAGGTTGAGTTATCTGCAAGGTGGGAAAAGCACCTGAAAACGTGTGAGCGTTTAGTGCTTTTATCTGGTTCACTCTTGAACAGCTGCTGCAGATGAATCCAGAGGGGAATTTCATGACTCTTCACACACACGCACATGCACACAGCGAGGACACATCGTACACTTCCATTGCTTTCACATAAACAGCACTTCTGATAATCACATGCGAACCCCTCACACATCAGTGCTCTGTAACTGAGGACTAAACGTAAACATAACTATAGACTAACCTCATGCAAATAGAAAGTTTTTTTAATTAAAAAAAAGTTTTTTTAAACAGTTTTTTTAAATAAGGATGTCCCCAAATGTTTCCAAATGGAGTGAAATTTAGCTAGTTTATGGAGACCCCGTCAGACACATACATACTTTAAACATGCACTGTTTTCTCTGTATCTGATATCCCTGTTTACACAGCATGCATCTCTCTGTCTCTCCCTCTCTCTCGCTCTCTCTCCCTCTCTATTGGATTTTAGCATCAAATCCTGATGGAAAACAAACCCACAAATATCTCAGTTTTTCTTCTCCAGCTTTTCTTCTTGCAGTTTTTTTTTTCCTTTTTTTATCTGGCTGTGTTCTTTTCCCAAACACACAGAGTTGTTTTTAGGAAAATGTTAACCGGGCAAAGAAATACAGCCCCTGCTGACGGCTAACTCCGCCCCCTCTTTGGCTGCAATGGGTAACGGGTTAAAAGGAACCATGTGTCCGATTGGATGGGGAATAATTGGACTCTCATGGACTCTGGACAGAGTCAGTGGGCCGGTGGGTCGTTGTGCGGGAGATTTTTCTGGGCTGGGCTGGTTTCAATTAATGATTAGCAGAGCGAGGGAAGCAATGTGTGCTTGGCCCACTAACAGACACTGACGGCACACTCGTGCCCGCGTCCATCTGCCCGTCACTGCTGAGAATTGGACACGGGCAGCCAGAGACGCTGTGTGAGATCTGCAGAGATCTTCCCTTGTTGTCAGCCAATCAGGTTGCAGCGTCAGGGTTGGGATGTTACAGTCTGATGTTCGATTGGAAAGGATTATTTTGTTAATGGATTGAATTACAAACATTATTGTGTTGGATTCTTTCCAAGTCACAAGCCTCAGAAAAGCTGCTTTACAATATTTTGTTTGCCAGAGAATGAGAATCCTCAAATATTTGTAAACTTAAATTATGCCATTGTATTTTTAACTGTGCTATTTATTTATATCTTCCACCTTAAGTTTAAGTACAAAAACAAGTTTTTATTCATATCTTTCCATAGAATTGCTATTTTTTAAGCATGTAGATGATTCATAGTGGTTTTTGAATTAGTTTGGTTACCATCATATGTTGTGTTTTGGATACTGGTGTCCAACATGAGATTCTTAAAGGGATAGGTCATCAAAAAATGAATGTTCTTCCATCATTTCCTTACCCTCATGTCCTTTCAGACCTGTATGACTTTATTCTTCTGTGGAACACAAAAGAAGATTGTGCTCTGGGTAATGTCTCAGTGGTTTTGTGTCAATGGGTGTCACTGTTGTTTGGTTATCATCATACTTCAGAATATCTTCTTTTGTATTCCTCAGAAGAAAAAAAGTCATACAGGGTGAACTATCCCTTTAAGACTTCTTTTAGAAGAAGTGTGTCATTTCTGTACCACTGCTGATTGGTTGTTTCTCCTCTCAGGTGATGGGTCTGTTGAATCCGGGTGCAGTGCCTCATCAGCCCCAGGGTGATTTTGCTCTCTCTCCCCTGACGGGCGGTTTGGAGCCTAGTACGGGCATGACTCCCAGCTGCCACTCCTCTCAGAGACTGGAGGCTCTATCCGGCCTGCCCAGCATGCCAGCACTGCCCAGCTCCCAATCCTACTGCCCCTCCAGCTATAGCTCACCTGGGTACAGCGTGGACCATGTGACATCTTACCAGTACAGCCAGTATGGGCAGAGTAAGGTAAAAACCAGCACTGTTTATACCACGGCCAGATGTGCAAGCTGTGTGTAAAAATATGTCATTTAAACAGCTATCAAAAACAGCTTTCCAAACTTCACATGTTGGTTGTGGGAGCAATAAATTGTCCACTTTATTGGGAGTTGCTATGTAATACCTTTAGAATGATATTTAGCATAATGTTTCTAAAATATTATCACAACTTGATTTGTTGTTAGATGTGTTGTTAAATATATATATATAGTATAGTTTATATATATATATATATATATATATATATATATATATATATATAAAACATACTGCTTTTAAAGTTTATATCTGCCACATTGTTTTGAACTTTTGGAACAAATACTGAGGGAGCTATATCTATACTGAGGGAAATGTTGTTTTAATTCATTTTAATTAAGAACGTTGTAGAAACTTTAGTATCATCTTAAAAAAATGTCAATTTCTACATTTCTAAACTAAATCTTTTAAATCTAATAGAACTTAAGGCAAATAGTTTTTTCACTGGCCCTTTTTAAAAAATGTTCCTAACATTTACTCAACCATAACAACCTTTAGTTTTTGAAATATTCTCTGTTAGCTGTTGTCACGCTACTGAAAAATGTAGTTAAGTTAGTAGCATAGCTGCTTTTAATTGGTTACACTCTGACACTGTGCAAGTAAGACTTAAACTCGCGTGGCCCACATGAGCACCGCAGCTCAACTTATCGTATTAGGCCATGGCTTCGATTGTGTACAGAATTAATTCTGCATAGAAACACGATCATCTAAGCTTCGGCAGGTATTATTTTCAGCATGCTTTGCGTTCGTCTGTACTTCTGACACAAAATCATCAGATTCGTCAGGTAAATGCCGTTGCGGTTCGCGATGCTTCGTTCGTGACCTTTCACGACCCATGAGATGATCTCGATCATCAGCTCCAGGCGTCCATCAGCCAGCCATGTAATGAGCCCCGTGTAACAAAGATATCATTCACGATACACTCGTACCTGCACTCAGAAGTCTGAAATGAGAGGAGCAGCCATCTCAGAATATGTTTGACAGGGGTGGGGGGGGTCTGAGACACCAGGACTTGCATCTTGATATCATTAATTTGCTGGGGTCCGCAACCCATAAGCACAGAGCTGGGGGTCCGTGGGGGACGGGGGAGTTAGTGGGGGTCTCTTATAGGAGTCGAATGGCCCGTGGCAGGCCGATATTAGAACCATGTGTTTCAGACGGGTCAGATCTGTAGTGGCTGTTGATCGTTGACTCTGATCCATACAGAATTAAATATAGAACAGCTCTCTTAGTTTTCCTCTGTCTCTCCCTCTCAGTTTCCCTCTGTCATTTTTTACTAGAGTTGGCCTGCACTGGCTCTCTCCATCATGTGCTGTGATTTGCAAGACCTGTTGCAATATAATCGTAAAGTTTCCTGTTTAGTCACAGTATTGCATTTATAGTTTATTAATGGGTGCAAACATATTTAAATGACTTGCTGCTTTGTTAATTGGTCTGTACAAAATAAGAAGAAACTTTAAAACAGATGTTTTATTGTAGTAAGATCTTGGAGACTTAAAATACACATTTATACTAATTATACACAATTTTACTATTACTATTATTTTACTATTACAACTACTTACAACTTAACCTCCAACCTATAACTACTACGACCTAACAAACTACCGTGAATCCTATAATTTAGACATGTACCATAGGAGTTCCCCTGGTCGAGAAACCCTGCCTTACTATTTGCCTCTCTCTCTTTCTCTCCTTCAGGTGCCTTTCATTATCTGAAACCCAGCATTGATTGAATGAAGAACGACAGGAAGGAGAAGATGAGAACTACGGATGGTCTGACTGTAAACTCCTGCACTTCAACTCTCCTTCTCCTCTTGAATGTTTGACCAAAACCACCGTCCATCCTCAAACGCCCACTCCTCACTGGATCTCCTGACGGAGAAGCTCAGCAGAGAAGCCACTTGCTCCTCTATCATGCAGCTGGGTGCCGTTGTTTTGAAGAAGGGGATTGTGGGTAGGGTCCACTTGGGTTGGGTTTGGGACCAGGACTGAGGCAGGTGGTGGATGAGTTAGTTTGATTTTATGAGGACAATGTAGAACTCGATAAACCTCCATCCACCCTGTTGTGGAGAACTGGATCATGTGAAGAAACTTACAGCCTTCTTTCTGAAAAACAACAAGTCATGGGACACGAGGAGGACAAAGGGAAAAAGCGAAAGGACAATAAATCAAAGACACTGTGCTTATAAACAGAACTGAAAGGCAGGGGAGAGCGTTACGTCATACTGTTATCAGCTGTCCACTGACGGGCGCACTTTAGCGGCTGGCATCCATTCCGATGCGACTTTACCGTGACATGAGATTACAAGATGTCAAAATGTAGTTTCAAATA
Source organism: Chromobotia macracanthus (assembly GCA_036877525.1). NCBI lineage: Eukaryota > Metazoa > Chordata > Actinopteri > Cypriniformes > Botiidae > Chromobotia > Chromobotia macracanthus. The sequence continues at coordinate 3,226,575 of JAZGTH010000038.1, forward strand.
AATGTAGTTAATAAGGGCTCAGAAAAAAATGTCATGCCAACATTTGGAACATGTTCAGCCAAAGCTCTCAGGTTCTCCTTATGGAGAGAGAGAAGAGAGAGAGAGAGAGAGTGACCTGTGTGGAATGCACTCTAGTGTCTGATGGTATTTTAGTTATTTTGGAGAGATAGAAGGAGTGAACAAACGAGTGTTACTCTCTGTACTGCAGATATACTATCACAAGAGTGAGACAGACGCCTTTAATATAAGTTCCTCCGAGTTCAAACAGTATTCAGAGACAAAGTTTCAGAATGGAATATTATAGTACAGCTTACCACACACGGTATACAGTGTATACTGCCTACTGTTTTTTTATTTATGAAACTGTATTATGCAGCAATAAACGTTTTAAATGGTAGTTTAATTCAGCAACCATTTCCATTTATCATCTTGGAAACAAATGAATTTTCCATTTATTATCTATTTTTACAGAAATGTATTTAATTATGGCAGTCAGATCGGACAATGACTTAAGAAAGATGCTAACCTCCAGTTCATTTGTGACACTGGAAATGGAAGATGAATTGACAGCAATGCTGGGATATAATATTTCAGGCAGCAGTATGGCGAATGTAGTAGGTCGTATGCTGTGGTAGCACTGTATGTTACTCTGAAACACACACATTACAAAACAAACCCAGTGAAAGTGCAATACACACGGAATACCTCATAAACGCTCGTCCTCTCTCACAAATCCAATTTGTTCTTAAACTCCATGTCCTGTTTATGTACTCTTATTGTTTTCCATGAAAGAAATGATTCCAGTTGCTACAGTGTTTTATAATTTATGTGTATGTTCATTTATGATAGATGCCAGCAGCTCTTCATCTGTGCAGTTTGTGAAGACCTGCAGCTGAGTGAGGATTCAGATGTTGGTTTGCTCAACAAATGCGCAACTGCCTTCAGATCTGATGAAGTGGAACAATTATTTTTTACCTTGTTGTTTTTTAATACTTTGTTTTTTTGGTTCATGACTGCGTATAATTGTTAATGGATAACGTGTCTAATGCAGCACTATTTACTATTTATAAGAAACAAATAAAGAAATTGCATTCACTCTTGCGTCATTTTGCAGGTTTTTTTGCTGGAGGATGTTAAACATGTTCACCCCACCTTACAAATGTGTGACAAATGAAGCGTGTATGAAATGCTGTTTTATGACATTAAGATCTGATCAGAAAATAAAATCAGCATCAAAGAGTAATTTTATTCATTGGGAAATACATTTACTTTCATAAACACTCTTTGTTGATACAATATTTGTCTCCAGGGAACAGAGTTAATGAGTAAAGCAGAGCATTGAAAACCGTCCAATCACAACAGAGCGTGAGAGAGAGAGAGAGAGAGAGAGAGAGAGAGAGAGAGCGTGAAGGTGATGTACACGCACAACTGTTTTTTTCTCTCTTTTAATTTCATCTGCATCATCTGTATGTCATTCTTGTGCTCGTACAAGTGTGTTATATGTATAATTAAAGCTTTGAGCTTGATAAGAGCTGTGTATCTGTAGCGGTCTGAGAAATATACAGTGTGTATGCAAAAAACAAAGTGAAAAATCTTTATACGTGTGCACAATTCACATACATATTGACATAATACATAACTTTGTTACCTTAAAAAGTAGCTGAGTATCTCTCTCTCTCTCTCCGTCTCCAGCATGGAGCCTGGTGTCAGACACAATAACATATACTGGAGACAACTTAACCTTTGACCCTTTGCACTCTTTGAAATCAGTAGACAATCACAGCATAGCTGACAGGGCCGGAGTTACCCCCCCACATCATTCTGAGAGAGACAACAGGGACAACACATGAAAGACACCAGACTCTTTCTCACCATAACGAACGACACGGAGTTTGGTGAGGTGAACCTCCCTGATCACACAAACATGCGTGTCATTCACAAGCAGTTCAGTAACTTTCTAAAGATGTTTTTCTAATGTTCTGCCAGCTCCGTTCTGTAACAAAATCACAGAGCTGCTGATACACACATTGCTATGCTAAATGCTAATATTATAACATTAAACACTGAATTATTGGCTTTTGATTTCGATCTGTCTTTTTGGCCTGCTCTTTCAAACTCGACTTTTCAAGCCGTCACTTTGTCAAATCATCAACGTTTGTCTTCATGAACTTTTATCATTTATGAAAGGTTTTAAATTGGTCATTTTTCGCTGCTGTATTTTACACTTGCTGTATTTAATTCTCCATTAATTCTGTGTCCTGTTTGTTATCTCAGTTCAAATTGGGAATTTAATAGGGATTTTAAAGCCACTCTCAGTTCAGTTCTGAATGGTACACATTCGTGGTGAGCAGCGTTTGGTCCTGGAACGGTGCAGGAACTTCAGCTCAAAATAAATGATAAAGTCCATCGTGGCAGCGAGATAACAAATGCGAGATACACAGCATTCCTTTCTAAAAGTGTTTCCCCTGCTCTTATTGTTCTCCCTCTCTTTCTTTGGTCAGGCCAGATCTCTTACATGCGTAAGACCCTCACAATGAAGTGAGCAGGACCAGCTCACTGTTTCAGTAGATGCACTTTTGCAGAATCTCTTGGAAGTCTTTTAGACAAGAAGTTTTTGGGGAAAAAGCGCAAATTTATCTGTTTTAGAGCTAGCTTGGACTGAACTGCGGTAAATACATTTCTTACTGAAGAAACTGGGACAGAAATTTTTCTCCATTTTTTCCATTTTTCTCCTCAAAGGTATGAGTGACATTTCAGAAAAACTTCTGAACAGCAAGAGTAATTGATTGCGTGGTGCTCTACATCTCTGTATCTACACCTACTTCTTTGTGAAAGGTCTGTAGAGTGTGTGTGTTTCTGAAAGAACTCGATCACCCAGCTGAGATCAAGCTGAAGGAACCATCAGACAACTGCAGACAACATAAACATGATTTTGTGAAACTCGTTTATGTTATTCTTGAGAGCACCTACAGAAACCTTAAATCTGCCGTTGGCCTTGTTTCATCACGATACTTCTACAATGAACCAAACGTTTCTCCTCGCTCTGCTGACCAGGTGCCGACAAGCCATCCTGAAGGAGATCGAAGAGAAGCAGGTTCCACAAGACAATGCAACAACAACAGCCCCGACCACAACAAGCAGGCAGTCTTATGACAACGCTTACTTCTACATCCTGTTTGTTATGTTCTTCTATTCCTTCCTGGCTCTCACCCTATTAAAAGGTTTTGTCCAGCATGACAAAACCAAGAAGGATCCGTACGAGGAGTTCATGGCCCCCGCCGACTCCTCCAAGCGAAAATACAATGAAGGTCCAGGCACAGCAAAAATCGACTTTGAGGAGGAAAACAGCGTTTAAGAGACCTGGAGAACACCCTCAACGTTGTCATTTCACTGCACAAAGTCCATATTTGACACAATGTATGTCAATTGCATTGTCACAGTGGAAACAGCCAGTCTATATCTGCAAAAAAGATTTCAACATATCTACATGCGTGTTCAAATCAACAAGTGCCAACCATTATTATTCCTATTATTATTAATACAACCTGTTGCGTTTATAATGTATAATAATACAACAGTTTATAAGCTGCAACGAGATCAGAAGTTTCTGTCCGGGTGACCCCAGCGCGCAAACGTTACCAGCAATCGCAAGCTGAATTTACAACTTAACAGAGTCGACCCTGTAATTACATTTGTTTTCTCAAAATCAGAATTAGGAAGTAAGTTTATACGATGTGTGTTCGGCCTTTTGTGATGTGGGGAGGTTAGATTTAATCAAGCAGAGGGCCGAGAGCGGGACGCGGAGCAGGACGCGGCCGCGTATGCGATTTGATCCGCAAAAGCGCGCACGGCGAGCGCTCGTCTAATTTCAACCTCCCGCTGACCCCGTGTGATCTTACATCCCCGACCCGGAGCGAAGAGGACGCAGGGAACCCTACACTTTATCGGTACTGTGAATTAACATCAATTGCATCTAGCGAGGACGGCGGGGGATGCCTTTAATGAGAACATACGCTTTTCATTTTGACGACATGAAAGCCAGGCTGAGGAGGAAGAGGGAGCGCGCAAAGGGTCTAATCTGGAGGAAAGGACGAACAGCTCGCCATTTGCACCCTCCTCCCTCCCTACCTGCCCGCCTGCAGTTTAAAGTTTCTTTGGGCTTCAGAAGCAAATCAAGGGCTTGATGGTGGCAGCGAGAAGCGAGTTCATCTGGAGATGTGGAGAGGACCAAAGCGTTCACCTGGAACGGGGCCGAAAGACAGAAGTGCGTAACCGCATCCATGCGCGTCTCCAAGCCGTGAGATTTTTGCGCACTGACGGCAGGGATTGAATCACCGCCGAGTTTGACTCTGAGTGACTCAGAAAATAAACTACAGCTAAGTGAAGATTGCAAGAAAATGAAGAATAAATGAAGTATTTATCTAGTCGCCGAGTGACTGCATTATACGGCACATTTAAAGAACATTTGCATATATAGTGACCAAAATGACGCCCGGAGACAGTTTTCACAATACTTGCTTTTACAGCCATTCATGTTCGGTATGAGCATCAGAATATGAGGAATATGGTATGGAGAAAACAACTACACTTGGTTATGGTATTTCTTGGGGGCACAATAAGGGGCAGATTACAGCATCGTCATTAAATACGGATGTTGATCTGATATGCAAATAAAATATAAAAAGTAAAAAAAAAAATCCCGAACAAACCAAACGCTCACAGAATAAAACCAGAGCTCACCATGACTGTAATGTGTTCAGTTAGTAATGCTGTGATTGTAATGCCTCAAAACACGGACGAATGAACATCTCCAGTAAATAATGGTTAAATAAAGGGCAAAGAAGAAAACAAATGTCACACGCAGATCTTTTAGCTCGGGTTTAAATGACCCTGATTCGAGGCCTAAACGCCCTTAATCTTGGTCAAATATAACGCACGGTCCTCTTGGCTTATTGATGGTTTATTGCGTTTTTAAACAACACAATGATAAAATACAGTAATGCAAAACAAATCATTTCACTAAGGTTAGTTAACCGGGTTAGTGGCAATAGTTATATTTCTTCAGCAACATGCAGATCAATGCATTTGGCGAATATAATCGCGTTCAGTGTGATGGATATTTGACGCAGAAACAGTTTCTCTGAAGGCAGCTGCATATTCCGGGTCAGCAGAGGCGCATCCTGACCCTCTTAATTGAATCTATCCGCCCGCTTCGCTTTGAAGGCACGTCGGTGCCCGCGGGTAGAGCTGACCACCTCCTTCCCGTGACCCGACCAGACTCGAAAAGCAAAGCAAAACTGTTACCTAAAGCCCTCAGAGGGTCATTTTACACTTTAGTTTGACTTTCACAAGACTGAAAATAACCATGTCCACTATATAGTCCACTATACAGTACAGTGTGAAGGTCACTGCATTTGTCATGATTCAGAGTATATTGTGTGTTTTTAGAAATAATGCACTCTTTTAATATTGCTTGTTAATATTGCTCATTTTTAAAGCAACCCACCAAATTAAGTTCGTTCAAGTGAAATCAATAAATGTAAGATGTGTGAGGCATTATTGCGATAATAAAAACTGAAACAATACAGTCTGAAAACTGAATGTGAAAATGAATTTTGCAGTTATACTTTATGTAAAACACTAAACACTATTAAGTACATCCAGTGTAGCTTTTGGTTGTAATGGTTAGATAAAAGTACACACACACACACACACACACACACACACACACACACACACACACACACACACACACACACACACACACACACACACACACACACACATATATAGGTGATATATAGGTGGGTTTGACTACTATTTTTTTATCAGCAATTGAAAACAAATTTACAGATAATCTAAAGCAACAAAAAATGTGACGGTACTAGATCAAGTACTGAGAACAATCTAGAACCATTAGTTATGAGTTGAGTTAGTTATTAGTTATGAGTGTAAATATTGTTACATATTGTGTGACAGTTACACTTTAAACCTTGTTTATTTTTTGACTAGCATTGCTGATATATAAATGACAGAATATATAATATATTTATATAATATTTTAGTCTTTTCAAACACTTTTTGCATTGTATTTGTATTTCATTTTTACAGAAGGACAGCTGTTTTCTGTTTTCTTAATGTTCAGCATTGCTTAACATCAGTAATGAAGACAGACAGGGTTTGTTTTGTTTTCTGTTTTATCAGAAATATTATAGAGTGAGATGTGTAATGTCTTCTGTTAATGGTTATTGTCTTGTTTATCTGCTATCTGACTATGGGCAGATCATTTAAAACTATACAGTAGTTTAAACAACATATGTGTGAAGGCTACAGCAGCCAAAAAGTAGAAAAAAGAACAACTCTGTCAAATGTTTTTTGTCTTTAATAAATCAGAAATGTTGCATAACAGGAGAAAGTCAATAATAGTTGCCAAACACACACATACACACACAGCCATGCGTGTGTGTTAATGCTGCCACAAAGCAAATGCTGTAATATTAATTAAACAGCTTCTTTTCTTTATTCAATTCATTTCTATTTATATAGCGCTTTTTACAATGCTGCTTTCCACACAATGAAAATAAAACACAGAAAAATGATCAAACATGTACAACACAGAATAAATAATACGTGGTACTATTACAATTTATTATTGTCCATCATAAGATGTATATTAGTAAAGCTAATTAGGGATACTAGGATTGAAATTGGTTTATGAATATAGAGTTGACATATTTTTTAACAAATTACCCCAAAAGTTGGTACAACCTGTCCAAATTATATATATATATATATATATATATATATATATATATATATATATATATATATCGAGAGAGAGATAGATAGATAGATAGATATAGATCAGGTATTTGTGATCTAACTCTTGCTGTTGTGTGACGTCATTTGCTCATTAAACAGCTCATTCTCTAGTGCCACCTAGTGAAAAAACACACACATTACACACAAGTACACATTCGAGATGTTGTCACACACGTGGACAAACAAACGCTGGATTGAGGCTCAGCAACAGAAGAACAGATGAAGAGGTGATGTAAAGTGACTGCTGAGGTTTCAATGTACAGGTACAGGACCAACTAAAACTGCAGTGGAACCCCAGTAAGTGAAACTCACTCACTGTATATAAGGTCCACATACACAATGAAGACAGTTCATCTCAAGAGTAAACATACAAATAGAAAATAAGCACAGGAAATAAAATAACAGACGGACAGAAGCGAGACGAAGAGAAAAGAAGTGCGAAAGCTGCTTATTGAGAATTGCTTTTTGAAATCCATAATAAAGAGTTGTGTTTCAGACTTTTAAAAGTGATGGTTTAGTGGTAGATTTTTAGGGCCTCAAAAGTGACTAAATAGTTTTGAAATGTAACTCAGAATGCTGACTTCAGGGGAGTGAAGGAAACATGTTGCTTATTTTATGTCTGAAATGTTTAACGCAACAAGTTTTCAGTAAAGAGAATCAGGAGAATTATGGGTTGTGGACCAGGCTGTTTTTCAAACATCCACTCACAGTCTCTGAAGTGAAATGATTTTATGAGTGTTTAACATTTTGCCCCTTGTGTTTCTGTGAATAAACAGAATGTTAGCCAAAAGTCAGCTTATATTGAACTTAATATATTGCTGAATCCGTCTTGTCATTTTTAAAAAGTCTTTGAATTCTGTATCATCTTATTTGTTCAGAAGAAACCTCAGTTTAACTGCTAACTCAGTACTGCTGTCAGAGCCCCGCGTGTATGCAAAGCTGCAGATACGAACTGCACAGCTCATGCTTTCCTTTTCATTGCCTCTGGAGTGCATGAACGTACGGACACATGATGGTGGTGATTTTTGTCAGAAAATGGTGTAAAAAGATATTTATTTGTAAGAATTCTTAAAATAACTGAAATGTTGCTCAGAAAGCCAGAATCATGTTTTTGTTGTTCTGTTCTGTTCTATTCAACTTTAAACTGGAACAGAGCATTAAAATGTTGCCAATATCTATGTGACGTGTATCTGCATTGGTGATATTTACTTTTTAGTGTGTTTATATAGTTTAATAATAGAAGCACAGTCAGATCAGCTCATTCAGTGCTAGCAGAAGATGCTGATGAGGCTGCAGAGGTTGATGATGGTGGTAATGAAGGTGAAGGTGATGGAGAGTTGTGTGATGATGATGGGGAAGGTGTTGCTGAGGTCTTCAGTACTGTGTTTGGTGGTGATAAAATAGTTTTAATGGAGCAGTCAGTTCAATATAAAGAGGATACAACATATATTAGAGTGTATAACCACCCCACCTACTCTAGCTTTATACGTATACTAAATATTGAGTATTTTATTCAGATGTTTCCAAAATAAGCATTTCACATTTGATAAACATTTATTTCACAGGCATGTAATTATTTCATCTGGTAATCATTGATTTTTTTTACACTGTATGAGTAAGCACATATATGTGCTTGTGCATATATTTATTGAAAAGCTGTTTAGATTATGTTTTATAGTTAAAATGTTTAATCATATATTTGTGTGCGCTAAACCTGGAAATAATATTTCTTATTCTGTGTGTGTGTTTTTTTTGCGTAGTTATTTTACTAACACCACCAGAAATACATTTTTGATAACAAAACCTATTTTCAGTGGTAATGACATGATTTTCATTGCATCACATCAGTATGTAATTATTTTATGTTTTACTGTAAAGATGCGTTTCTTGTACTTTTAAATGTTCTAGCATGTTCTTGCTTTATCTTACAACACAGTGTGTTTACTCTTGTAAACACAGTTCACAACTTTCTTTAAAATGTCCTTCTGTTTTAAACTATAGAAAAAATAATAATACAGGTTTGGGACACAACAATATTTGTCAGTGTCAATTTTTTAAATCTGTAACCTCTGATCATCAGCAGCTGTAAACTAAAAGTTTAAGTGATCTCGTCATTGATACAGAGTTTGATCTCTATCGCCATCTAGCGAGAAAATGTAACATTTCCAGTTTGTCTGGAAAATAGTGATCAGTCACAATTTTCGGGTTGGTACACAACCTATGAGATTGTGAGAAAATCCTGCTGCAATAACAACAATTGTAATGACAACAACAGTAATAAGAATAATGCATTGTATTTATAATGTGCTATTGAGACCCTGTACCCCAAAATACAATGAATAATCGATAATCATCAACAAAAAGCAGATTTAATAAGAGAAGTCTTTAAAGACTCTTTCAACAGTCCAATGCTGGTGAATTTCTGATCACCGAAGAAAGATCTTTCCAAAGACATACAGACAACACTCGACCACACATAGTCTTTCATTTAAATGAGGGCTGGAGTACAGAGGATGAGGCAGCGAGTGACACGATTACTGTGGTATACAGGAGCTGTACCATGCTAAACCTTATACGTTCAAATCAGTGTCTTAAAATCAGTACTTGTCTACATAAGAAGCCAGTGTAGAGCACTATATCGAGCACTGCTAGAGTAATAGAGTAGATTTTATTTGATAAGGATTTTATTTGTTGTAGTCAGTGATGTTTTGGTTCATCACTGGTGTTTTTTAATTGTGCTGTTCAGCATCTGCAGACGGCAGTCAGAACACTGTGAGCTCCTCAAGAGCGACTCCACGTGAAGAATGAACTGTGTGAGAGAAGATACAAACATTACATACAGCACACTCTAATCTGAGTCCTCAGACTGCTTGAATTGTTGAAGCTCTTAAAACTGAATCAGTAACATTTGTCTATCGCCATCTCTGTCTGAAACATAAAATTGCAGGTTACTTTACATTGAACTTAAATAAAGATAAACTGACATTTCACTGGAAGTCGGAGTGACAGCTCAGATCATGAATCATTGTTATAAATTTACCGGTGTGAATCGAGGTAATGTAAAGAGACTGTACTTATTAAAATGATTGATTTCAATAACTGATTTATGTTTATTTGTGAACAAAAGTTACGGATTGCAGCTTCAATGAGTTACTGACTTACGTCCTGCACGTCCTTCATTGTTTTCTCAATATTAGCTCTGGTGCGGACAAGCATGCGCAGACCTGTGATCACTCTCTGCTCTGATGATGGTGTGGATGATGAAGAAAGATGTGAAGTTGATGATGGAGATGTTTGTGGTGGTGTGAATAGTGAAGATGAGGGTAAAGTTGATGATGGAAATGTTGAGGAGGGTGAGGATGATGAAGATGGGCGTGAAGTTGATGATGGAGATGTTGGTGTGGATGAGGAAGATGGAGGTGAATTTGATGACACTGGAAGTGCAGTGCCATTTACTGCAACAGTATGAAGCAAGAAAAGAAATCAATTAACTATACTTGTATTTTTCCTGTGTACTGCTTTGTTGTGTACACTACTTCTCCAAATAACTTTATCAAAGTTATGCTGGCTTTTTTTGTGGCAGAAATGAAAGACTTTTTATCTACAACACACCATATACATGTTCTTGAGATGACTTGGAACTGGGACAATTTTTATAAGCTGACTAAAATTAGACAAGTGAATGTATTGTGTGGTCTTACTTTGAACACATGTCTGATTGTAGTCAGTACAGCAGTCTCCAAGTGTGACACAGATCTCATCACAATAACACCCACGATTGCAGCTGTTATTGTGTCCAGCACAGCAGAGCACTGTGGGCACTGAACATGATGCTGAAAGACAGAGACCAGAGACATTAATACAGAGAACTAGAGATAGGTCACCCCAAAATAACAACACTGTCATCATTTATTACCCATAATTCTTCCATGAAACATGGAAGGAGATAATGTGATATTATCTTTTTGTGCAACTTTAGTGCAACTTTCTCAATAACTCATTTTTGGGGGTTCTGTGTCTTTAAAGGTCTGAAAACATCAGGACAAAAACACAAAAATGCTGCATGCTGCAAGCATTTCACTGTATATATCCTATAGACAAAAGTTGCGTACAATATAGAAAATAAAATACTTTTTTACATTGAGTTTCATTTTACTGCTGCTTGCTTTGATACAGAAGCGAACCAAGCCGCTAAAGCTGTGTGTGTGGCCTTAAAATGTTATTTAAATTCTTTACATGTTACGCTTCTTGTTTTAAAAGGCTGCATTTCCTACTTCCTGCTATGCTGGTTCAATCATAACATTTAAAGGGCCACAAATATGAGTGTACTGCAGAAAACCATTTCAGAAAAATGCCAAACATTTTTCAGCCGTCACAGTGTGTTAAACTTCATTTGAAAAGAAATCTTCTAGTGCAAAACACCTTTGTCTCACAGAACACATTCATGTACATATGAAAACTCTGCTCTAGTTTTTTTCTCCGAAACTACATTCCACAGCTGAACGCAGGAATTTATGTTCAGGAATGATTTTAAACCCAGAACTTTACATTTCGTTTTCTGAGGTAAATGATTTGTACTATGTAAATAAAGATTACTAATGTAATCTATTTTTTAGGTTTAGTTTCCAATTGTCAAATTTATGCTTTACAGGGGTCATAACATTTTTTTTATTGTATTTTGTTTCCTGAGGTGCAATTATAATATTACAGTTTTTGTTTTTAGTCCTGTTATTGAAAAAGTCAGATTTGAGTGTCCCCTCTAGAAACCTATGGTGTAATCCTCAAAGTGTATGATTGGCTAACGTCTTAGCCAATGAACAGCACAGTATCTGACTGCCATCTTACAGGTATCACAAGCGTATTGTAAATGTAACAAGGCCTTTAGATCCACTTGCTCCTCTAAAGTATTCTTTTCAGCCTGTTTTGAATACCTCTCAAAGCATTTGCTTCCTCATGTCATGACCCCTTTAAGCTCATAAGTCTGTGTGTTTAAAGGTATGTGTGATGTCATTGTTTCTGAATAATAAATGTTATTCTTATCACAGTATCTTAAACATCAGTCTCATAAACTGGAATTTTCCTGTTACTCTTGAATGTATTGATTTTGCCGTCATATTTCTTTATTTATGTAAATGTTGCTATTTTCTCCACACAGACGGTAATTTGCTTGCCCTGTCTGAGAGTAGTTAATATTGGTTAAAGTTTGGTTAGTGTATATGGTGATTTTGCATCTATAATGACTAGTTTCAGTTGATTAATTATGTCTGTAACTTATTTGAACAGAAAAGAGCTTTTATTTTTATTTTACTGTCAAGAGCAAAAGTGTGAATTTAAGCATACCCTGTAAAAATAATCAGAATTGATCTATTATAAAGCTAAATCAAGAGACAGATAATAACTTGCCCACAGATAAACAGTACATCATGGTCCAAATATGTTGTGTATAAAAATGAAATTATGGAACATCTTTGTCAACATTGTAGGTTTCCACATTCAATACAGATCAAATGTACAGCTTGAATGCAAAGCATCTGCCAAATGCATAAATGTAAATGTAATGATATTACAGATCTCAGATCAGCAAATCTGCTGCACTTCTTTACGAAACAAGAGCAACTATTGCCCTGTGGGCAGTGTTAATGCAAAAATTTGGTTGCACTTTATTTTACAGTGCGTGCACTGAAGGTGTACAAAATATAACTATATATAGGATTGGTATCTACACTGTAAAAAATTGGCTGCCTTAAATTTTTAAGTTTAATCAATTTGGTTATACAAGTAATTTCAGCTTAATATTTTAAATCCTGACTGGTATTAACAAAGTTAACTTAAAAAAGTAGATTAAGCAATTTCCCAACTATTTCTTATGTTACCTTAACAGATGACAAGTCAAGATGACTTGTGAAACCAAATTGATTAAACTTAAAACTTTAAGGCAGCAATTTTTTTTACAGTGTAGTAATTATACACATACATAATTATACATTGTACATTGTACAAACATGTAAAACAGGACTGTAAAATAAAGTGCTACCCATAACTTTAGTATGTAAGGGGGAATAAATAATAGTGTGACAGATGTATCATATTATGTAAAACGCAAAATACATTTTTGCATGCACGTAAGTCAAAATCTGGAGTTTGTGGTCTGTCTCACCTGTTTGCTGACTCCTGACTCTCTGCAGCAGAAACAAAAAGACCAGCACAGCGTGTACAGCTCTCATCCTGATCCTGATGTGTGTGTTTTTTTTTTATATGCTGCCAGGGTAACATCATGCCCATCAATGACAAAATTAACAATCAGCATTAAAGTTCCTCATAAATACATAACAAAATATGAGGAACTCATTATCTTGCAATGTATATGGTCTCTTGTGCAACATTTTTGTGTTTCTTGTCATGCATAGCATCTCACCAGGCCAGTTCTACTATCATCAACAAGCCTAACATCTTTCAACTCAGTTTAATGGTTTAGGCAGGTGGGAGTTAACTGTGGAATACATTTAGTTAGCTCTTCCTGTCCTCTGACAATGAATGAGAGAAGTCGTTTATAGGGATCATGTTATTAATCATGCAAATATTACAATATAAGGAATATTTAGGTTGTTCGATTAAACTTGATTGTAGTTCGGCTCCACCGAACAGTTCCAGAAGTATTTTTTAGGACATAACACTGCTTTCATTTTGAATGAATGATAAATAATGGCAATGATTTTTCCTAAATGAAGTACAGCAGCTTAACCGTCAAAATAAAAATAAAAAGAAGGGCATTTAACTATTAAACTAAAGTGCAATAACTGTTACTTTTGTGAAATCATGCAATAATAAGTTTCAGATGTCTTGGATAACCGCACAGCAGAAACTGGTATGTTTTTGAAATGGGTTCTGTCCATTTGGTTTTGTCCATGGTGATGTTTTGGTTCCTCACAGATGTTCTTTAACTGTACTGTTCAGCACCCGCAGACTGCAGTCAGAACACAGATAGTTCCTCATGAGGGACTCCATGTAAAGAATTAACTGTATGAGAGAAGAGAAACATGTTACTCACTGTACTCTCTAATCTTTATCCTGATCGAGTTTCATGAGTTACTGACTTACATCCTGCATGTTTTTTATTGTGTCTTCAGCACTGGATCTGGTGCGCACATTTACTCGCAGACCCGCGATGACGTTCGGCTTATCTGAGTTTACAGGATTAAAACACTTCAAAAATAATGTTTTGTTTCTATTTTAATTCACTTTTAAATATAACAAGGTTTAAAATGTTAGCAAAATCTCTAATCTTTATAGCAATATTTGTCATTTCCTTTTTTTGGTGATTTCTTGATTTATGACTGTGATTCAGATATGAGTACTGAAAAAGTCAAATGTACATATAGCACCTGTTTGCTGGGCTGGGAATGATGATTCTGATGAAATTGCAGCGTCATTCACTGGAACAGAATGAAGCAAGAGGATGATAAGAATGCCGATGGAATCTCTGTGTCATTTACTGAAGCAATGAATTATATGTGTTTATTCTTTCTGTACACTGTGCTTTGGGTGTGAAGTGGTCCTTTAAATAACAAAGAAAGCTGCTAAAAATGGTTTTAAAAGATTTTTAGACAACTTGGAACGTACAGAAAAACATTTTTATAAGCTGAAATTTGAGAAGTGAATGTATTGTGTGGTCTTACTTTGAACACATGTCTGATTGTAGTCAGTACAGCAGTCTCCAAGTGTGACACAGATCTCATCACAATAACACCCACGATTGCAGCTGTTATTGTGTCCAGCACAGCAGAGCACTGTGGGCACTGAACATGATGCTGAAAGACAAAACATTCAAAACAGAATTTTCATTTTCAGATGAACTGTCCCTTTAAAGATATATATTTGTTTTTTTAATTTAACATTTAAGGATGTATATAGCACCTGTGTAGTTGGCTGAATAAGAGTGAAGATCCAGGAGTTCTGTACTGGCTGAAAATCTAGATGAGGTTGGTGATGAAGATGGTAATGATGTTGATGGCAGGGATGACTGTGGTGGGAATGAAGTTGAAGGAGGAGGTGAAGTTGATGATGGTGACGTTGTGGCTGGAGGAGGTGAAGTTGATGATGGAGGTGTTGTGGATGGAGGAGGTGAAGTTGATAACAGAGTTGTTGGTAATGGTGTGAAAGAAGGAGGAGATGAAGTTGATGATGGAGGTGTTTGTAATGGTGTGGAAGAAGGAGGAGGTGAAGTTGATGATGCAGGTGTTGGTAATGGTGTGGATGAAGGAGGAGGTGAAGTTGATAACAGAGTTGTTGGTAATGGTGTGGATGAAAGAGGAGGTGAAGTTGATGATGGAGGTGTTGGTAATGGTGTGGATGAAAGAGGGGGTGAAGTTGATGATGGAGGAGGTGAAGTTGATGACAACACTGGAAGTGCAGTGGAATTCACTGAAAGAGAATGAAGCAAGAAAACAAACAGTGTATTTATATGTGTGTGTGTTCTGTGTATTGTGCTCCAGCACAGACCTGAGACATAAATACAGAGAACTAAGGATAGGGATTTTTAGGTGTACTGTCCCTTTAAAGATACATAGAACATAGATAGATAGATTATTGCATATACAAAAGGAAACATGGGAACATTCCTTATGATTTAAGGGAGACCAGGGGTTGTATTAACACACATTTGATCATCACTAAGTCAATGGTTGTTCACACTATATCTCTCAGACTTTGATATTTACTATGTGACTAACCATATTTGTCAACTAGAAATAAACTTGCCCGGATGTGTATCACGCAATCACAGATTATGTAAAGTAATGTCACATTCAAAGCGTTTTGTTGTTACATGCAGCCATCTGATCAGGGTGATGTGTGACAATAGGTTGTTGATAGATGTAACAATGAGAGATAATGTGTTGAAATAAGATCTGTGCTAACCAGTTTATACAAAAACTTTATGGAAAAATAAGCAGTTTTAAATAAACTGAGCAATTTAAACAAAAAACATACAAAACATTTGTTTTTGCATATTACACTTCTTGTTTTAAAAGACTGCATAGTCCTGTAACAGGAAAACAGAAACTACATTCCAACAACCTGTATATATTGTCCAAAATGAAACTATAATTAAAACTTATTTCCATTGACTGATTATTTGTTATCCATATTTATTAATCCAATGTTACTGAGCCATTGTTTTACTGTCAACAGTGCATGTAGACATACCTTGTAAAAACAAACAGCCGTTATTTAAAGATTATAAAGTTTAATCAAGACAGTGATAACATACAGATGTGATATCACAGATAAACAATATATCACAGACCAAAAACAGTGTGACTAAAAATTGATATCATGGAACTATCTCTGTCAACATTGTGGGTTTCCACATTCAATATGGATCAAATGTATGGCTTGAAAGCAAAACATCTGTCAAATGCATAAATCTAAATAAGATATTAATAAGATATTACAGATCTTAGGTTAGATTATTAAAATATAAAAGCAACATTTTCTTGCCTTCAGGACAGTGTTAAATCTGAGTGAGTGAGTGAGTGAGTGAGTCAATAAATCAATATATATGGCAGGAGCTAATGTGTACAAAGTATATATTGCATGAAAGTACAGAATAAAGCAAATATATTTTCAACAGTGTGACAGATTTATCATATGGTGTGACATACAGAATAATGTTTTGTATCTGATTGCATTACAGTTAAGGGATGTAGGTCAAAATCTGGAGTTTGTGGTCTATCTCACCTGTTTGCTGACTCCTGACTCTCTGCAGCAGAAACAAAAAGACCAGCACAGCGTGTACAGCTCTCATCCTGATCCTGATGTGTGTTCAGACTGATGTCTGTGCTCTCAGACTGATGATGTCTGTGCTCTCAGACTGATGATGTCTGTGCTCTCAGACTGATGATGTCTGTGCTCTCAGACTGATGATGTCTGTGCTCAGACTGTTTTCAGTGCATTTTCTCAGAGAGTTCCTGTTGCTCCATGCCCATCAATGAGGGTTTAAACATTGTTGATAGTGAATAAAGCACATTATTATCCTAGCAACTCATTTACCACAAATAGTTACCAAACCAGATCTGCTCATAGAGCTTCACTCACCCAAACACTTTCTGTTCTGCTCTGTTTCTGTTCTGCTTCTTCTGCTATTCATTAATGTAACAAAAGGAATGTAGGAAAACAGTTTTATAAACAGAACAATGGTGGGTGTGTTCAGGTATGTACTACTGTCCATTTTTTGCATAAGCAAAAGCAGAATAAATATAGGTCAAGCAGAATATATATCCTGGCAAACTTCACAAAAATCGATAAATCCAACAGACTATATTTGTCAATCCAAAATATGATTAGCATATGGGATGATATGTGCCATATCGTACAGATCTAAAGTTCAGGTCAAGTTCACTAGGTCTCACAAGACTCTCCTTCATCAGAGAAATGACTGTGTCCATTAATCGAAGACAGTGAAACTCTGTTGTGAGTTAATACTTCTAACCATGAGGCAGATTCAGAGATGAAGGGGAGAATAAGTAGGCAGGAGATGAAGTGATGTTATAAGTGACATAACTGAGCAAAGCTTATTGAATAAGCTTTCGTTTCAGTGCTCACTCCGGCTTTGTCTGACCAGAATAAGACCAGTGTTATTATAACATACAGTAGAAAATGACTGTTTAACAACAGTAATGCTATTGAAATCCTTAATATAGAGACCATTCACTTATTTCTGTTTGTGAAGACACTACAGCACTTAGCATAAGATTATACAACAGTGGCGGTTTAGGGGCAGGTGTGGCATACTGGTTAGTGAGTGGCATACTGGTTAGTGAGACCCCTGATTACTCCCTAGGTACAGAAATGCTGGCCACTGCTCAGGGTGGGTGTGTGTGTTCACGATTTACAGTGTGTGTTCACTCCTCACCAGTGATGGTTAAATGCAAAAAGAGGTCACATTTCAGGTATGAGTTACCATGACAAGACAAAAACATTACTTTCACTTTCACTGGTAGAAACAATGGAAAATAATGTAGTCTACATTAGTCTGTAGTCTACTGAAACAAGCTAAGGTTTGTCCAAAAAGCCACTAGATTTGTAACTAAGGGAGTCTGGAAAGTCGCCAAGCTGGTAACACTGGATCAAACTAAGCGGGGCAGAATCTACCTCTGCCCTCCTGAGCTCAACAGCGCCCCACATTATTTCTGATGTAAATCTGTGGTGAAAACCGAGCTCCAGCTGAGAGCCGTATGGGCTTCTGCTCTAGTTTCACTTCAGCGGGTTTTTCGGGTTTGTTCGGGTTTGTTCGGCTGCGCTACAAATCAATCCAAATTACAATTTAATTCAACACTTTAAACAGTCATAGAAAAATTCACAAACATGAAACTACGGCGGGCCAAAATCTTGTATAAATAAATAAATGACTCAAATGACTTAAAGTATAAATCATTTAATTTTATTGTTACGAATTGCTTGTTAAATGAATTGCTTGTTAAATCCTTGTCTTCAGGACCATTGTTAACACCAAAGAAGTTAGGAATAAAGGAAAAAAGAATGACTGACACATCTCTTATATTATGAATATTTTTTAGTTTCAATGTTTTTCATTGCAATAACTGTGTAACTCAGGGGCAATATTTTTAAATTACATGAGAAAAAAGTATAACTTCTATCAATAACAAAATCTGCTTACCATCCATCTGACTGTAATTTTTTGTCTGTCTCTCTCCAGCTTTCCCTCATTGTTCTCCTTTCAGATTCATCATTTTGTGCTCATGCCCTCAACATTTCCACAGAGACCTCCTATCTTCCTTCTAAACGTGGGAAAGGGTGATCTCTGCAGAAAGAGAGAAACAAATATTTCTCAAAGATTTGTGTGGTCCATTTTCATTTCACTCATTGCTGGGATGTGAAGAGTGTAACCACAAGTTCATGACTGGGGAATCAATATACAATAAATTAAAATATTATTTATCACTACCTGCTTTGTCCTTGCCATTAAACTCCACAGAGAGACCAAAGTCAGTTTTCAGATACACTCACAACAGAACAAACTCTCAAACCTGCAGCCCTCCAGAGAGGGAGACAGCAGCTTTAACACGAAACCATCTATCAGTGAGGAGAGAGCTAGAGAATCTTGCACTGCAGTACTCCTCACTGACCACAAGGGGTGGTAAAGGGTGTTTTCACTTCTGCTGTTGTGCTTGTTTGACAGTCACTGATGTATTTCAGACAGATAAGATGTTTTCTTTTCTACATATTTAAATATTTCTGGTAGAGATGTGAGCTTCTGTTAGTGTGTAAGAGAGAGAGAAATTGACACTGTGCCAGCTGGTGTTCAAGAGCATCATAAAAAATATAGTACACCTCAGTACACCTCAATATACCTAATTTTATATTTGTATTAAAACTGGGTGGGTCTATTCATCATAATGGGCGGGTCTGTGCTCATCAGGTCAGTCCATTGACTGATGCTGGAATGCATTATTGACTGCAGAGATCACAGGCATGTGGTGGGCTGTCTGATATCTATGTATCGTGACACGTAAACCACTTCTCGCTTCCTGCAGAGTTTTTAATTTAGCTTTAATTAGTGTAGTTACATTTCTGATGACAGAAATATGACAAAACTTCAATTACTAACAAGAATCAAGTTTGTCTATTCTATTAAATATTCTGTTTTATTCTATTCTATTAAAATGTGTCCTTTTGAATAACTGAAGTTTATTATATGTATTGCATTATTTGCATTATTAGATGCAAATCTTCTAATCTTTAAATCAATGTTTCACACTTACAGTAACTGCAATTTGTGATTTATTAAAGCTGCAATCCATGTTTGTTATGACCCCAGTCAGGGTGCAACACAAAATTTAAAAGCCACAAAAACACCACCAGCAGCACTATGGGATGATTAAAATAATAAACAAAACCAAACTAGATAAAACCCAAATAAAACCTACCTTACCCAGCTAACATAATATATAGACCTCCCTATCTAATAAAGCCACCAGATTCCTTACTAAACAAACAACCATCTATGTTATGGCCATGTTCAGTTAAAGGAAAGGAAAACAACAGAAGATACACATAAATACACACACACAAAAACTATTTCACATGATGTAACAGAGATGAAGATGATGAGGATGGATAAGGATAGTTTTGAGGTTGATGATGGTGAGGATGATGATCCTGTTGAGGTTGGTGGGGATGGTAATTTTTCTGAGATTGGTGGTGAGGATAATGATGACGAGTTCTGTTGGTGGTTGTTCTGAGGTTTGTCATGATGGTGAGGGTGATAATTCTGTTGAGACTGATGAGGGTGGCAATTGTTTAAAGATGAGTAGTGATGATTAAGGAGGATGATGGTGAAGATGATGATTTTGTTGAGGCTGGTGAAGATGGTGACAGTTCTGAGGATGGTGATGATGGTGGTGGATGATTTTGTTCAGATTGGCAAAGATGATGATTGTTCTGAGGTTCGTGATGATGATAAGGATGGTGACAGTGAGGATGATGATTCTGTTGAGATAGTTCTGATGTTGGTGAGGGACGATGGTGTTGATGAGAGAAATTATTCTGTTGAGGCTGGTGATTGTTCTGAGGTTGGTGATGATGGTGAGGATGATGATTCTGTTGAGATTGGAGAGGATGGTGATTGTTCTGAGGTTGGTGATGATGGTGAGGATGATGAATCTGTTGAGATTGGAGAGGATGGTGATTGTTCTGAGGTTGGTGATGATGGTGAGGATGATGAATCTGTTGAGATTGGAGAGGATGGTGATTGTTCTGAGGTTGGTGGTGATGGTGAGGATGATGATTCTGTTAAGATTGGAGAGGATGGTGATTGTTCTGAGGTTGGTGATGATGGTGGTTGTGAGGATGATGATTGTTGAACTGTTGCAGTTTTGTTGAAGGTGAGGTTGATGAAGATGGTTTATGAAATCTATTTGCTGAACTTGAATGTTTTGACTCCATCCCAGAGTAGAAACATACCATCACAGGTTCCTCTGTGCAGAGAGACTTATCAATGGCAACATTTGACAGGGCTGGGCTTCCTCTGCCACCCTCAAATATCACCTGACAGATGAATTATATTTATAGATTTTTCTGTCTCCCCTAAATATTGCTGCTCAACACATTCCTATATATGCCACACAAATAACGACTTTAGCACATTAACACAACGTGTCCTACAAAACATTCTGACTGGTAAACTACACCATGTATAGAGTTAAAAGCATGGCTGTCTTGCTTACATAATGTATACATAATTAAAAAACATTTCTAGAAGGATTAACGTTTACTTTCAACAGGGATAGTATTTTTAATAAAAAAATAAGCAATATAAGGTTGAATAAGTGCTCATATTTGGTTGGAATCTTCCATTAAAACACAACATCATTATAAGTTGACAACATAGTTATCAAACCTTTATTAACCTAAAACCTCTCACCTGTTGGTCTCAGGTCCACCAATGCACAGTGCCACATGTCTCCATGGTTTTCTGTCCACCTCCACACCTCCTGGGCCAAACTGTCCTCCAGCTGGCAGTCCCATGGTGCTGCTGAAACTATGCATGTGAAAACTGAAGACACTGTGGTTGAAGATCGGTGCGCTCTGCATTGAGGAGGCGGTGACACTATCACACTCAATGAATATGTAGAAACCACCTAGAAAAGAGCAGGAGAATGACACTTTTGAGCAGAGAAATGGTCAGATGTTGTGCAGTACAGGCTGATCTTCATTCATAGATGTGATGTGATCTTTTTTTATAATTTTTTTTAAACTATGTGGTATTGTATGGTGTGATATGTGGCATTTTAAAGGTTAGTAACATCATTTTCAGAAGAAAGACATCTTTGTTGTTATGAAACACAAGAGGCATTATATTCTCTTACAATCATCAGACTGGCTTTGATATCAGCAAATCTGTTCACAATTTCTGGGAAGAATCATGGCCCACTTACTGTCGGGTGGACAGAGGAGGGACCTTGTGTCTTGTCCAATCAAAAACGTCTGCAAATATCACCACTGTCACAAAATCACAGACTCCTATAGATTCTTTCCTAACAGAATCACTCACATAACAAATGAAGTCATTCCAAGTCAAGCAATGTTTACTTATATACATAAGGGTGATTCACAATGTATAAACTCAAGTATAAAACATTTTACATTATTAGATTTTTTAAATGGATTAAAAAAAATTAAAAATGTATAATGAAGACAAAGAAAATTTTAAGCCAGATTTGAATAATACAGATATGACACTATTTTTGATAGTTTTCTTTTTAAATAAGCACGTACCACAGAAGGTGTGATTCCTCCTGTCCGTCAGAAACAGGCAGACACGTAGTGCTCCAAAGAGGAGCAGAGCTGGGATTTCTCCTCTTGATAAATGCAATAATCAGAAACACAGCTGGTGATGTAGATTTGTGTGGCATCTGCGTCTCTATACAGCGGCACTGCACTCCAGGTCTGGTGATACACATGGGTATCTGGAGAACCATTAAAAATTATATATTACAGAAATGTAATTAAAATTTTTTAAACTGATATCATGATCACAACCAGGTCAGTAATTAAATTATATAAAATACATCTTCAATCATTCACGAAGCATCATTTAAATGTATCTTTAAACCATTAATGGTTTATATTATTGTAAATAATAAAAATAAATTGATAGTAATGTGCATACTTTATATAGTCTTATTTTTATTACAGTAGTGGCTTAAACCAACTTTTGTTGCAGTAACACTCTTCATATAAGCAGGCCTACAGTATTTTTGGATGGATAAGGAATATTTTAGAGATTATGATAAATTATGACAAAGATGATCTTTTTGGCCAGTCTCTGGCGCTGTTCCAGCTCGTATGGATGCGCTGCTGGATGTTATAAAGTCGTCGATCAGAGCAGAAGTCCGTGAAACCGGCAAAACAAACACAATAAACTTTCTTCTGCGTATCCACCTCACATAGTCAAACAAGGTGAACTACATTTATAGAGCGACATTTTATATATAATATATTTATGCTTCACGATATTATAGCGTGTTGTTCACGTCATTTCTACGGAAGTGGAACTTGACGTCATGCAGGTGGATTGTGGGATTTCTAAGGTGCGACTGTCTAGTTTTGTGAGGGACTTGTTACAGTGGAAACCTTTCAGTGTAGCTGATATTGTATTTTATATTTTGCAGATTTTTTTCTAAAGGTAGCCCATGTTTGTTATTACTGGTATCATGGCTTTTATTTGTGGAAATGCAAAGTGGGTCTACAACAGTATCAATCATCTATTTGTTGGCACATTGTTGCTTTTTATATTTCATATGAGCTCATATGCTCTTGTCTCTCAGATTATGCATTTAGATTATACATGTATACATTTTACATTTTGCTGCATGTTTACATTTTACATACAGACACAGTTAGTTATGTGTTTATTTAGTTATGTGCACATGATTCGTTTTGTGTGTTCCCATGAGTTGAACCCGTGATCTTGGTGTTCTCATCACCCATTGAGCTGTATGAAGAATTGGCTTGTTTTTGTTGCATACAGAGGCTGGATTAGTAGATTGGCTGTTGTTCCCTTAAATACCTTAAATACACACTTTTGTAAACAGTTGTCAAATCGAATAACTCTTCAAACTTTAAGTCACCTGAAATCTTAGTGTTGTGTCATGTGATAAATGTTTTAGTCACAAAACTGTGAGTCTTGTACTAAATGGACCTAGAAGGTCAAGTGCAACAATGTAATTTAAGAAAAAAAAATAGATACGTGTAGAAGAACCACTGCATGCTGTTAGAAGCCAATTAATCGCCGTTGTTGTTCCTGCAGGTGAATGAATTGGAACGACTCCACGCTAAACAGTACACACAGCAATAACTATCTCAGTGCCAATTGTGTCTCGGCAGTATAATTATCTGTTCATGTCTGTGGCAGAATCTCACAGAGGTCCAATCACAGAATGCTGCCAAAATGCTGCCAAAATTGCATTTAGCGAAATAATCTACAGCACAGGGGAAAAAGTGATTAAAAGACAATAAAAAAGAACAAAAGTGAAGAGAGAATAATAACCTAATCGAAACAAACCAAAAACACAGCTCTGTTTGGATTGCTGTAACAGATGTTTGTGTCCTAAGTCACTGTTGCGAGAAATTGGCCACAATGGTGAAAAACCTCTATTAGAGAGACCTACAGCGTTCACAACTCATCTGAGTTTGATAACGTGGTTTCTGACACGTCCTGTGTTTGACACTGCAGCATTTGCTGAAAGCATTTTCAATTCCAAGCCTTAAAATTTACCCTTATAAATAGAGACACCTGAAATCATGCTGATAACCGTCAAATGTGGGTAGGAAGCATATGATGTAATGTTATGGTAACAGAGGAATTGAACTGCTAGTTTTTGTATTTTCTGTACTGTAATTACTGTACTTTCATTTTAGATGCAGTCACATTCTTCTCAAAGTCTCTTTATTGTATTGAAGCTACATGGACTTTTACAAAATTTGCTAAGAGAAGTTATTTCTGAGAAAAGACTTAGCGTCATTTATCTACATGCAGCGCAGCACTTGTTGTAATTGTTGTTATCTAATGCTATAAAAACTTTCATTTTTAAGGTGTGGCTTCAGTGTCTATACACTTTCAGAAAACTATATCTAAACTAACTAACTATACTATATATAGAAGTGTGAGGTGTCGTTATTAGTTGTGAGCAATGTAAAGGGTTTATATTTCCTATGGAACTGACAGCAACTGTTTTCAGGTCAGAGTCAGGAATGGGCTGATGTAATATGGGGGCTTGGACCTGAAATTACTGTAATTTTATTGCTTAACTTGTAATTTTCTGTGGATGGTGAACCTCTGATGTTAATAGCAAAGGCTGCATTTATAGTCACTATAGTTAATTGGAAACTATTGGAATTTTTTTTATTTTTTCCCCCAGTTAACAGTTTGTTCTTTCTACTATTCAATTGGCTTTACAATGTTTGTGAAGTTTATCGAACCTCCAGGCCATTAAACACACATTTGAAATTTTGGAAGTCAATGCCTAGACTCCTGTGATCATAGCTGCACTGCTGACTAGTTTAATGGTTAACCACTAAAGCATGCAGTCGTATTTGGTTTAACACTCTTTCGCTAATACACTTTTCAAAGGTGAAACTGCACTCACTGCCTTAATGAACTGTTTGTTGTAGTCATGGTACAGTTCCTGCTTTTATTTGCAATTTGAGACCTCTGAGCATTCAAATCTGTTCCTAAATGTTCCTCTGTTTAGTTTTCATGTTCTTGTCCTCAGACTGTCTAGCAGATTAGATAACAAGAACATTTGATTTGAACATTTTGCTTGGTTCTTGCTTGTCGTGCCACCATGACCATGCCCGGTCTCAACTGATCATTGAAGCTAAGCAGGGTCAGGCCTGGTTAGTACTTGGATGGGTGACTGCCTGGGAATACCAGGTTCTGTAAGCTGGGGAAGTTGTGGGATTCTGGTTGCAGAGTTGGACATGTATCCAGAAGGTTTTAGGTTCGATTGTCAAAGCTGGCAGGTAACAACTGAGGTGCTTTTGAGCAAGGCATCTTACACCCAGTTGCACCCTGGGTGCTGCAGTACAGCCTGTTTCACTCACTGATCTGTGGCTTCAGGGACAGGTTCCTGGGTCTGGATCTGTAATGATGTCACTTCCTCATTCACGAGTAGGTGGTCTGAAACTGAACATCCAGGGAGTGGAGCTCATACCTGCACTATCTACTGAACCATTGGTTTACAGCAGTCAGCATAAGCCGAGAAGCAGAGTACAGTTTAAGAGACCCGGTGACTGCGGTTTCATCTAGTTAAGATTAGATTTGCTTCTACCCTCTGTGGATCATTAAGTGTTTCTTCTGACAGCAAATGTAATACAAACAATATTGCAAAATGAACATGGCTGCTCTCCAGGCACCTGGCTTTAATGAGAAAGAGTGCATGAGTGATCTGAAGTGAAGCCCTTAGAGAAGAGTTAGAAATAGCTCTTTTTTTAGTTTTTCTGATGCTCATTTACAGCATAACCAACACCCAGAACAGGTTCAGCTCACACATATAAAAACTTTTAAATACTTTGCTACTTAAAAATCCATAACCATATGCCCTTGTATCATTTCAAACCTGTATGACTTTTTATTCTGGTACAGACCGATGGAGATGCTTTGCAGAGTTTCTGAGATGCTCTCTTATATACAATGAAAGTAAATGAGGATTTGAAGCTCCAAAAAGCTTGTGTACGCTACTGCAAGCCCTGTGATAGCTTTATTTTAGGAATAGAAAGAAATGTAGGTTATTATTTACTCAAAATCCCCCTAATACAGCTTAGGTCACCCTTCACTTTCATTGTGTCTAAAACATGTCTTATGTTTAATATTGTATGTAAAACATAGTCTTTTCTGACATGCTTACAATGACTGTTATGAATTTACTTTTGGGTGTGCTGATTCAGGTCTACAGGTGAGGGCACTTCTAGGTTCTTCTTGATTTCCTGGATCTTTTGGAATATCAGAACAGTGTGTGCCTGGAATCTTATTGGTCACAGGTTGCAGCCTTTCACGCCTCTTTGTTTTCAGATGAAGAGTATTTTTTTCAGTTGAGTGACGGCAGAGTTAACCTCCTTGAAGTACCATTTTCGGGCCTGTGAATTTAAAGAATTTATTGAGCTATTGAGAAGAAACTTTAACACAGAGATACTTGTCACATTATGTAACAGATTAATGGTTCTTATGGGAAGTTTACAGGCCTGTAATGTGTACACAGCGTCCTGATAAAGGCCCGTGTCAACGGGAGCATTTGCACAGAGTGTATTTGCTGTCTGTCAGAGATAACCAAAGCCTCTCAGACTGGCAGCTCTAAATGGACATTTCCTCTGTTGTTCCCTGCCACTTACTGTCATTTGTGTCAATACAGACAAAACTTGTG
This sequence comes from Chromobotia macracanthus, assembly GCA_036877525.1. NCBI lineage: Eukaryota > Metazoa > Chordata > Actinopteri > Cypriniformes > Botiidae > Chromobotia > Chromobotia macracanthus. Next base: position 3,253,340 of record JAZGTH010000038.1, read on the forward strand.
AAGAATATTAACGCTGCATTCTGTTCTCTCTTTCGTCCTGTAAAGTCTATTGGATATGTTCTGAGGCTGTTTACACGAGTCACTGGCTTTCTTGAGTGTGGTTTCCGCACTGCTAGCTGCACAAAATGGAGTTGCGATCAATAATTGGCACAACGCAAAAGCAGAACTATCTTCTCTGACCGACCAGTTAGAGACTGTGTGGAAATCTGTTTCAAAAATCATTATTTTTGTTTTTCTGATAGATGCTGGTAGCAAAGAAAGTACACGCTTAACCTTGAAAAATAATGCAGGCCTCAAATTGCCAACTCTTCTTGAAAATAAATGTGGCTTTACGGCTGCAAAATGCTGCATGTGTCTTATCACCTTTTTTCTCCTGCATTTGGTGCAGGGCCATCAGTTTTGTTCATTTTAAAGGAAGTGATCTAGTTTTATTTCATTGCATCATGCTTTTGATTGCTGTAGTTATGTGAGTGTAGATCTATTATGGTGTCTCAGTAATTTTGACTCAGTATTTCATAAACTTCAAGTCACATTCATGTCGAATGGTCGCATCCTCATTTGGCTCCGATAAAATGTTCCAGATATGTTAGATGGAAAATATTTAACAACAATATTATCCAGTTGTTTCTCCACATCGGCCCGTTTAAACCAAGAACAGAATCTATAATGATAACTATAAGTTTTTAAAAATCGTTGTAAATATAAGACAACAGTGGAATCCACACTACAAATGTAACGATAATGTTACGAGTGAGGAACACGGGCTAAACAGGGGCTAGAGTTGTGATCTTGTTCGGCTATATGGTCACTTGCAGAACAATTGTTTTTGCTCATGAATGAGAAAACATTGATAGCCCGTCAGAATCTATTCCAGTTTAAAGGGCTCACAAATTTACTTCAGCACAAGCTTACAATACCCGTCACATTATCGTTTATTGGTGTGGATGCTAATGCAGTTATCTTTATATTTATTGTTCTTGGTGTAACCGACCTTTATTAGGGTTGGTGAAACTTTACTGCTGTGCCCTCAAAAGTGTGTGATGTTCAGTAACAGGGGAGATGTGTGTTTGTTTGTGACAAACCCTGCTGGGTTAGGCTGAGAGCTGCTATTTGTTTGAAGTGGAATGTTCTAGATGAAGGAGAGATGATTTAGACATTTCCTCAGTGACCAGATTCTGCTCTTACAAACTTGTATTGTTGTCCTTCATACGGTTGGATTTACAAAGGTGATCTGCCCCATTTTAACATTAATAGAAACAAAATTAGCAAAGCTGGTCAACAAGATTTTTTAATGTTGTTAATTCAGGTTATTTTGTTATAAATGAGGAAAAATTATATCTCGGGCGAGGTGCTCATTAGAAGATTAAATATGGATTTAATCTGTGAAGCAGTAATACATTCATTTTTGTTTCTATCAGACCGGAAAACTAGAAGTCATTAAACCAGAAGTTTGATACAGTTTTAGTCTGAAGACAGTCTGAAGACAATCTGAAGACAGTCTCCTTCTGAGAACAATCTCCTTCTCTTGCCTGAAACGAGACAAGAGACTGTTAGGTTCAGAAAACATTAGCTTTGTTCTCCTGAGGGACATGATGATGATGAATGATGATGATGAAGATTGTGACTAATCTTTCTTTCAGGCAGGACAGAAGCAATCATCTGCAACTTAAAGGGACAGTTCACTCCAAAATGAAAATTCTGGCATCAGTTATTAGCCCATGTTGTGAGTGCATAACAACATGTATGGCTCAATTTCTACACAGAACACAAACTGTGAGTTTCTGATGAACATAATGGGCATTTTTTCATATAAAGAGAGAAGGACTAGCTCCAAAATAAACAAACTACACTAAAAGAGTCAGCAAACATATGCCAGAATTAAAGTTGTCATTCACTAATAATCTTCCATTTCTTTTTAATGACCTGTCGGGAAGTAAAGGTTTAGATCATGCAAAAACGAAACACATTTGAAGCCTTTAGTGTGTTGTCATGTATTAACCTGTAACTTCAGGCAGAGGGCGCCAGACTCCACTTTCTTTTCATGGGCTGCTCATTTAAATTCTGATGGAGAGATCTTGGGGAAAAACTGTGAGGAACAGGAGCTAAACTTGTGTGAAATTCATCCCTTTATATCAGGAAATAACAAGTAAACAGAGTATAAGATTGAGCGCTGCATTAGTCCAGCAGTGTTATGCAGTGCACAGCTCTGAAATGTGTGAAATTAATCTCTTCAGAGCGCTCTTTAAGGTGGTTTGCCTGAAGTAATTGCTGAAGTTTAATTCTGTGGGTTAGTGCATTCAGAACAATCTCCATCCAGAACGTCTGAGGAATAATAAAACAATCCTGCATTGAGGCGCTGTAATTAGATCAGTAATTGTGCCAGAATACAGACACGGGCAACATATCTGGATCTTAAAATACATAAGACCAGCTAGAAGATCTCCAGACTGATAAAGGCTGTAGTTTTAATAAAATTCAGCTTTTATATCTGTGCATGCTCTCAAAACTAGGGGCTAAAATTATATTCCAGAATGCCATGTGGAGGCACATATAGTTCTTATATATATAGTTATATAGTTACTACAAGGACTAAAATCTACCACTTAAAAATCATTCATAATACAGGTCATTTATTGGCTAGTGTGGCAGTTCATTAAGGACCCTGATCACAACCTCTCTGAGCTTTTGTGTGTTTGTGTCCAGACCTCGAAAGTGACACGCAGCTCCCCTCAAAGTCATTTTCACGCCCCGCATGGCACCTCAGCATCACGCAAACCCATCAGAACAGACGAGGGAAGCTTACAAAAAGAGGAAAAGCAAGGGATGAAGAAACGAGGCTCCCTTGCATCTCTGCGGTCTCATCGATCCGCTTTCAGAACTTCAGAGAGGAGGGGATCTCCAGTTTGTGCCTTTCCGAATGTCCACAGCAGACGGGGGACTGAGATCAAAGAGCTACTCCTGTCTTTCTATCCCTCTATCTTGGGCTGTGAGAGGGAGAAAGGCAGAGAGGACGGGATGAGGAGAAAGAGTGGAGGAAGATCAGCGGATGAATGGAGGAAAGATCTTGGTGGATTTAGTAGATCTGAGAGATGGCACCCCGCTGCGTTCACCTTGCGTATACGCGAGCCCGCAAATGCAAAGTTTCACCACAATATGGTCATCAAAACAGATAAAAGAGCAGAGATGAGAGTGAAGTTTAAGGAACCGACCAAACAAACAAACATGCTCTGATATAAACACGGTTATGTCAAACAAACAGAAATAACCTCCCACTAATGTCGTCATGAATCCAGACAAATTTGAAAGTGCATCTCTTTTTTTCTACATTTTGGCCTTTCATCCACACCTAGACATTATTTTGGTCCTCAAACTGAGCTTTTTGCTCCAGCGAGCGGTTGTAAACTACGATCAAGGGTTTCAAACAAAGATGCTCCCTAGACAAACACAAATCTGCTCTTCAGAGCAGAATTGAGAGCGAATTCTGTTTCTGCTGCGTTAGACGATTAATTGAATACATGAGCTGAGTGCACCTGTGACCTGACGGACTGCAGGGACTGAAGGAGAATGTCAAATGAGAGCAGGATGTGGAGAGATGAAAGAGGAAGTGCTTTGTGTAGCAGCGTACAGAATTCCCACAAAACGCCCTAATGAAACTGTTCAAGTGTTTCTCTGAGGGGGTCATTTACATCCAAACAACTGATCAAGACCGGTCCAGTGACACACAGATTCATCACAGAGACGGGCCCATCCGGTGAAGGTTTTCTTTAGCGTGTGCTTTAGCGTGTGCAACTGATTTTTATCAGTTGTGTGTGGCATATTTATTACTTGAGAGCTCATTTTACTGTAGAGTGAAATTCATATCATAATTTAGTAGTTTTACTGCAGCTGTTAGAAAAAGTCATAAATTAAACACTGGAATTTGCTGTAGCACTGAGCATTTATTGCAGTTTAATGGTTAAACTTTACTAATCAGTTGCTGTTGTCATGCTGCTGGACTTATTAATGTCTCATGAAGTTTCTTAGTGACTTAATTGTGGCAGGGCTTTAAAAACTGCTGTAGTTTGAATATTTGTTGTAAATAGTGTTTTTTTAAGAAGAGTCTTAATTCATGAGATAATGAATTATTTACACAGCAGTGAGATTTCACAGCAACGTCACTCCTCACCTGTACGTCTGCATGAGTTCTTAGTGAGTGTTTCATATTTTTGTCCCTTGTATATTAGATAGAGATCCGCACCCTTCAAAAACCATTCAGACCGGATGACTTGATACTGTAGATCACAAGTGCTAGAACTCTCAGACCGGCCGTCTGAAAACCACACAGACTGTCAGACGGACGGATGCATGTCCTGTTTGATCCTATGGGAAATTTAACCTCAATACCAATTTTGATGATACGTTAGTCTAATTTGTAGTACAGTTGAGCAGTACAGTTCTTTGTCTTTGATGATCTGGGTGGGATTGAGCTGTGAACATTGCGTTAGCAGCGCAAAGGTTGTGGGTTCAATTCCAAGGGGGAAATGTACTGATTAAAAAAGTGTACTGTGTAAGTTGCTTCGGATAAAAGCTTCTGCCAAACGCATAAATTTGTAATGTAATTATAAATGAGTCACACAAATAAAAATGCACTGAAGACTTCAACAGAGCAGGTAAGATGGGAAATAGCTGGAACGTCTTGTATTGTGCCTTGAAATTAGAACTGTGTTTCCTGATCTAGGACCTGATTCACTTGTCTACAGTTTTGCCTTTACAATAATGAGAGTTACTGCCAACCTGACCTCAGATCAGTATAAATGGGTCACTTTCACTGACATCATTAACTCAGAACCCAGTTTTGCTGACATGAGGGAGCGGATGGAAAGATTGAATCTGAGCAGCACTGTTCTCTGTGGCCCTCAGGTGATCAGACACATGACTGACAGATGAGCAGGTGGACCTTTGCCAGTTTTTGGGACATGTCAGGTCAGATTAGCATTTATACTACAAAAGTGATGTGGTCACACGCTTTTCTTCTGAATTCGGCGATCGAATGCCGCAGCATTTTTGCATCCTGTTTATACCCACTTCTGATTGGATGAGCAGATTCAGAAGAATGCACAAACATGCTAATACCCCTTCACATGCACACACATACAGTACACACAGTCTCTCTCTCTCTATCCCTTTCTCTCTCTCTATCGCTTCTTTGTTTGTCTAATCAGCAGGGCGTATCAGATCAGGTCCTAAAGGTCAGCAGGTGGAGAGAATCAATCTACTCTTGCCCTTTTTAACAGCTGAACAGGTCACACGTGCAGGAGATGAGAGTGTGTGCAGCTCACACACACACTCTGAAATTATCAGGTCAAGGTCACCGCTTCCTGTTCCAATCTGTTGCTCTCGCTGACCTTTCGTGTTTTCGTCTGCAGTCTCCACAATATCTCCCTGTGATCAGGATTCGTCTCTCACTCTTATTTCATCTTCAGACCTTTAAAAGGCTTTTAAAAGTCAGGATGATGCTTCACTCTGTTTGTGCAGCAGTTGTGAGGTTACTGAGAAGGAGGGTCACCTCTAATCGGCTCAGTGAGACTGTGTGAGATCAGAACCCCAAGCTCACCTGGTGAACGGTTAAATGTCATTAAAATTACAAGAATCAAAAGACATTGTATTTTGCATAACCTATTTTTATAAACGTTTGCATTTTCTGCAGATTTCTCTCTGTAAGAAAAAATATTCTCATTACATTTGCATTATATTTTAAATTGCAGTTTTTTTTAACTGTTGTATTCCTTTTATGCTGTTTAAAGAAATTGTTTAATAGTATTACACTGTATTTCCAGTATTTATTGTATTACAGTTACTAAACTAATGAAAATCTCAGAAATAATTTGGATGCATCACTGCAGTGGGCTTAATTATCATAAAAATAATTCCACAATGCAAAAGAAGAAAACTTAATAGGGTTTATTGTATTTATACAGAAATATAATTTCATATTTTGTCATTAAGCTGGGGTTAAATGAGCATCAGATACAGATGTTCAGATGGGCGTCTGTCGCTCAGAGGGTGGATGTCACACTGTGTCACGTCTGTGTCACAGGGCTGATGGGGCAGGAGATTTCTGCCTGAATAGGAGCTCTGTGATTCCATGTGCAGACTGCTGCAGTGTGTGTTAGATATGATCAATAGAGCAGCCAGCATTTAATTGCCTTTTGTTAACATGGAGTTGTGTGACAGGAGTAAGAGAGAGTCCCCGAGGGCAGAGAACCTATGGGTGTGTGTGTGTGTACTTGTATATGTGGTTTACGAGGAAATGTGTATGATGACGTAAGAACGCTTCCTGTGTTCTCATAAACCACATCGCTTAAAAACATACTACATTTTTTATTAAATAATGTCAAGTTTTGTGTCAGGGTTAGGTTTAGGGATGGAGTTAGAGGAAGAAGAAATTCTGCCAAATTCCAAAATTATCTCGGCTTTGTCATCTTCATAAATTTAAGTTCTTTATTATTACTGAATATAAACATTTGTTTATTTTATATGTAGTTTGCATCTATTTTTATTCATCCTGAATCATTTTGGTGGATTCATCTGAGATCACGTTGATACTTAAATAGCAGAGAGCTCAATCAAATCTCCCGAGCGTTGATAGAGCAACCCGTGAGCAATAGCGTTTTCCTCTGGGCGTCTTTGCAATGTGTTCGCCAAGTGTTTGTGTTTGCGTACAGTACGTTTCTGGCTTAACTCACACCAACAGTAAATCAGTCATGAAACACCAACAAACAAACAAACATCATACCAGCCAAAAGACTGAGAGGAAACTAGCTTCATCGCAGGAGAGAACGGCAACGGAAAAATAGAGGATCAGCCAGAATGTGTTTAAATTATTTGTGCTTGTGTGGGTGTGTGATATCTTACAGTGCCTGCATACAGGGACGTGTATGTGTGTGTTTGTGTGTTTGTGTAAATGAGGAAGCTTGCATGCAGGGCAGAAAGGATGCACAGCTTTGAAGTGTAAATTACTGGTACAGGAGGTGTGTGTTTGTGGTGTTGGGACACATTTCATTATGTCTCCCTGTTTACCATTTAGGCAGATGAGGGTAAAATCACAAAATGCAGCTTTCGTTTGGTCATGTGGTCTGTTGCTGCCACCTCTACACCCGTGAAACAACATAATACACAGCCAGTCACCAGTGGGGAAAAATATGGGCCTCTCAGAGACTTGACAGCCTCTGTTTTGTATAAATTGCTATGAATCGCTCTTTTCAAGGACTCTGTGTTGATTTTACTTTATGCTTTTGACATTGATGTGTGTGATGGAATGATGGGAGCTTGTGGTTATCAGGAATCAGAACTATGTATTACATTGCTGGTAACACATCTGTTAAAGCTGTTATGGGATGAGGTACTGTTAAACAAACAGAGGGGATTATTTGTGTATCTGTGTATTAGGGAAATCTCAAGATTACAGATGCTTTCCTGTAGAACATTGTTTGTCTCTACAGGATGTTACTGTAGTTTTGTAGCACTGTGCCAGTATCTTGTTTGTGTCGGACCCTGTCAGTGGAGGATCATTCAGTTTGTCAATACAAAAAAAAATTTAAAATGAGGTTATATGATTATTTACACCAGTGGAGTTCACCTTTTTATATGCTTTTCCTTTTTATATACAAGCTTGTTTTAATGCTTGTCTTATTTTAAATATTTTAAGGCCATCTTGAGGCTTCAAGATGACATATAGAAATAATCGTTTTCTTTCTTTGGTCATGCCTGACCTCAACAATGGCACCGAGTGAGCCAGGATTGTCCACTGGTGCCCACCTGCATTACCACCGGCAGACCCAGAGATATCACGCTCTGTCAGCCTGGCAGGAAATACACACACATCAGAGCTGGAACTGCAGTGATCAGACCTGTTCTGTCCGGCTGTGTGGCATTTTAGAAGTGGAGGCATTTAAACACAAGATCAGTGGAATCAATACTTTCCTGTCTCTCCTTCCTGATATCAGGAGAATGTGACTGAGCTGCTGTCTGTCAGAGCTGCAGAGAAACCCTGTACTGTAATTACTGATGAGCACACACACACACGGGCACAAAAGCTTCACTTAAGGACATTTATCAGCAGTTTGCCAGCAGAAGGCGACTGGCTGAACTTTGAAACTCTTTTTGAAATGCTAAGACGATCTTTCCTCTGCCGTCCTAGCGTCTCTTTCCTTGTCTCGCACCCCTGCGGTTTCTCTTCACTGCGTTAGGAACATCGTGTTTTGACCTCTGACCTCCAGACTTCCCCCTGAGTATGTGGCAGGCGGCGATAGCGCTCCGTTTGCCTGTTTCGTGCAGGTACAGACCACCTGAGAATGTCAAGCGTCAAATATCAGAAGTGTGTCTGGAAATGACTCGCATATCCTATCTGCACTCTCGCAATCTCCCTCACCCTTTCGCACACGCGGGAGAAGAAAAGGAATGAGGTATTCAAGTTATTTCGAACATTTTCATTGCATTTTTTCACTCCGCTTGTGTGCATCTTGTGTGTATCTTTTGTGTATGTCGTTTTACTTTATAATGAAGTATTTTGTGTTGTTGAGTGAAGCTTTTGTTTTATACTATATATTAAGCTAGTGAAATGCAGAATAGCTTTGTTATTCTCCCAGCTTCTAAGCGGTATTTGTGAAAGCTTGTGTTCTGCTCTTTATAAATAGTTGATTCATTCTGAGAGCTCAGATGACATTTTTGGGTAAAGTGTTGCTCATGGTGATCCTGGGACTGTAGTGACTCATCAGACACAGCAGATGTTAAAGAGAGAATGAGATCAGACACACATAAGCAAAAAAAACTCACCTTTCTGTTCTTGTAGTGCCCTGAAACAGAGAGAGAGAGCGCGAGAGCGAGCGAGGGACAGGTCAGAACATCAGAGATGCTGAAACATCCATGTTAACGTTCTTATACTCGCCAGTTGTTAAACAAGAAAAGATCTTAAAAAAAGAGCTTAAAATCAACCAGATATTTTATTTGTTCCTTCATTTTATTGGCAGGAAAATCATCTTGCATATGTGTTGTGAATATTTGATATTTCGCCAGACCTGAAAACTTCCGTAGCATATGATCACCTATGTTAACACATCAGCCTGTTTTAGTATTTGTCAGCTTGGCTGCAGTCACAGTAAGGTAGGAAGCAGCATATATAGCCTGCTACTATTATTAAACAACAGAAGACAAAGATAAATCTTCTGCCAAACACTGAGCTTCTGCTGGTGTGACTGTGAGAGGCCATCTGTGTCTCTGCTTGTTTTTAGAGTCCCAACATTAGGAAGAAGGTTGTCTGTTTTGAAAAGGTTAAGATTAAAAGTTTGAATGCTTTTTTTGTGATTTTTTTTTTTTTTTTATTGGTTTTACATTAGGAAGTTCATTTACAAACTGCCGCTGTGTTTTCTTCACATTAGACCAAAACAAAAAAGTTTGAATAAATACTTCGTAAATCAAATTTTAATGATTTGCTGTATAGAGGTGTAAAATATCATATAACTTCTTTAACATAAGATCTATGTAAATTTTTGTTATAAATATTCATCATCACACAAAATAATTGTTAATACAATAAGTTAGTAATTCATATTAAAAGCTATTATTTAAGCATAAACAACTTGTGTTGAGTCCGCTTGATCAATTTTTGTTATGTGGAGTAACAGATGAAGATGCCGGTGACCTGTGCAGCGGTTTACGATACGAGACGAACAATCTGGATGTGGGTTCATTCCGTGTGTGTGTGAGGGTACAGGTGGATTAGTGTTTGGCTGAGGGCGTCTGGGTTGGTTACGGTTGCCCCACTGCTTTTCAGATGAACCTCAGAGTCTTTGAAGACTGCACGAATCAGGATTCAATCAGCTCTAATCTTCCTCTTCCTGACGGCAGACCCCAGAGATCTGCTCTGAACCCCACATGACCCCCGAATTCTCAGGGTGGACTTCCTCCCGACCGTACCCATCCCTTCCTCCACCCTCAAACCATCTTTCTGCTTCTCTCTTCTGCTTTTTCTTGAATTTTATTTTCCAAACGGCCCAGGTGAAAGGAAAGTCATTTCAAAGGTGAAACACAAAGACATTTTTAAATCATGCAGATGATCTATCATGTACACAAGTTCATTGTTTAATGTTTAATCATTCTCATACTCTGCTGATGATTCTCTTTCCATCATTAGTTGTGGATGTTGGTGTACTTTACCAGGTTACTTAACTAGCTTAACTAGCATTTTAACATCTAGCTGCCTGCTGTACATTTCATTGATCTCAGATGACGTATGCGGGCTGTAATAGAAAAATGGTTATACTGTGAGGTCTGTACAGAACGTGTGTTGTCGAGTGCATCACTCGAGACAGGTGTTAAAAACACACATAAACGGGTCAGTTGCCCAGCGCATGAACTACTATTTAGAAAACTAGCATTTAAAAAAGGTCTGCTTAACACAACAACTTAACCTTCTGCATACCTGACATAACAACCTAAATTCCCTCTCTTCATCGTTCTCTCTTAATTTATTTAAGCTGGCAGAGACGGAGGTAAAAATAAACAAGAATGTGATAAAACAGAAGACAACTAAAGCGAGATGAAAGCTCACCTGTCGTCGCATTGACGTGCAGCTCTTCTGCATGGTTCTTTTGATGTGGTTCCCTGGAAACAAACTTATGGAAATGAGTCAGGTAAAGAATCGCTTCATTTGCATGCGTCTGTCGGCGTGAGTTCAGCGGGACCTTTTGACCTCTCTCAGGACGGCAGGAAATGGAGGAATAAAGACATTAGTTAATGAACTGAAATTATGCAAGGTGCAAAATGCAAAAATAAAGCATGTTAGGAAAAATCAGTTGCGTCGGATTTATGTACACACGTTTCACAATAATGCAGTTTTTAAATGTCCTAAATGTGATACGTTTGTGTATATACAATTTGATATTCAATTGTTTAGTGTAAACAATTGTATTGTGTCTTTATTGTTTAGGGAATATACATATTTAAGTGTGTTTTTAAACACACTTGTATTTAGTTATCTACTTTTATGTTTAACCAATTTTATTTTTATAATAATATTTTATTATTAATATCTATTTATATGCATGTATATGTATATCTATGTATTAAACCACAAAATTCATCTTAAATTTGAGACATATGAAAGCTTTACTTGACACAACTGGTACTGCTTTTCTAACATGCTTTTTATTACATTTGGTGAATTATGGTGCCATTAGTCTATTGGTTTTGTGTCTCTCTGTTTGAAACTGTCACCTTGTCCTGCTCGTGTGCACTATTTAGGCCACTCATCAGTCTGTCTTTGCTTTTCTCACCTGACATTTATGTCATCTGGCTACCTGCTGACCCAGGATACCCTACAGAGCTCACTGCCACTCGCATGAATTCCCCGCGAGTCACTGCAACCTGCTCGCGTTCAGATCAGGGCCAGGCTGCTGTGCTGCATGTAAGTGTTCAGATAAAAAGAATAGTTTAATGAAAAATGAAAATTGTTATCACTTACCCTCAAGTTGTTCCAAACCTTTATACATTTCTTTGTTCTACTGAAACGGTTTTGGGGCACCATTAATATTTTTTTCTTTCTTTGCAAGTCAAGGGTGCCCCAAAACTGAAAAAAACATGAAGCAACTTGGGGGTGAGTAAAGGATGAGTTTTCATTTTCGGTGAACTATCCCTTTAATAATGAATAGATGAATGACTCCTGCTGTCACCAGAGAGCAAGAGCAGCCGAGGTGAAAGGTTAGGATCTGATGAATGCAGAGGGACTGATGTCAGCTCCGGTGAGGATTTTCTGCCCAAGTAACCAGGTGACATACTACGAGTAAGAAATTATGTTTATATTCTGTAAGACAAATCTTCTTTAAAATGTGCCGATTACCATTTCTAGTGTAGATAACTGTTAAAATCATAGAAGAATCGATCATTTTTTCTCAGTACTGTAAAAACAGTTCATGGTGACGGGTTAAAGCTATTAAGAGACTTCATTAGTCAACAGTGTAATATTGCTATGTAACGTTTGAGATTTATATTTTACAATGTTGTATTTTACTGATTGAAATATATTAGCTTTTGTTTCTTTGCATTTGTTTAAAAAAGACTATTTCGTATATTTCGCTATTTCATAGATTGTCTGCGAGATTTTTGATCCTGTTTCCTGTCGAGAACTTGTATCCATACAGTGTTCATTTTGTGTGAGTTTTATTTCCTTTATTTGTATTTCAAAAAGAGCGTCAACAAAATTAAGATGCACATGATGTTTTTGCTTGCAGCGTTCTTACAAAGACCCTTTTGAAACTCTGGGAGCTGAGAAGTTGAAAAGCGAGGCTTGACCACCATTAGCACAAGGCCCAGTTGACACTGCTGCTATACTGTCATTACCATAATTAGCTTTAACAATCTCTCCACTTCTCTGATTATGTGCTGATTACACCAATATTCAAATAATTAACATCAAAACTCGATTGGCTCACAAAGCAAGAGGTGTGGACGAAAACCAGACTGAAGTTCTCTACAGTGTAATTTAAGAAAATGCCTCATTTGACTTCATTTGAAGGTGAACTTGATATTTGAACTTAACCAAACTGCCTAATACTCAAATCCAATAAGGAGTCTTAAAAAACAAATCATGAATTGCGCTCTCTGAAATGGTTGTTTATATGAATGTTACCCCTGAATTGTCTTTTTAAAATGCATCACATGTAGATATGAACTAGATTATTATATTTATCATTCTGTGATCTATCATTTAATAAATCACTGCAGTGTCGCCATGGTCAGCAGAAAATGTACGTAAACATCTCTCAATAATCTGACATTGACTTCAGTGAGAAGTTCAGTAATAAGCTGCATTTGCGTGGAAAGAGGCATGTTTGCACCGAAACAATTTCATTTAAATACATTGCAGTGCTATTTCAACACGGTTAACACCTGGTTAAGCATGGCTGAGGGTGGATTAAATACAAAATATTAAACTGCTTTATTTATTTGTCTCATTTTTTCTTGACAAATTCTGTAACTGATTGCATTGAAATTTGAAAAATCTCTGAAATTCTGTTGGTAATACCAGAGAGAGAGCCAGTGCCGGAGATTTCTCTCTGTACATCACTGACCTTGTTTTGGTGCAGAAACACTCCTGTGTTGTTGTGGTTCGTGTAATGTTTAATTTTGTCATCTTGGGTGCCTGCTCTTTCTGTAACACTTTTTTGATCTGCTCTGCAGGACTGGAAGTATCACGTTGACTTGTGATCTCAGGGGCCGCTCTGGATGTTGCGCTCCGTCTTCAGGGCCTGCCGCTCAGTCACGCTCGCCCGTGCCCCCGGGTTCATCGTGACAATTTCTGCCGCATTAACCTGCTGCCATGACAAAATGCTAACCGTGTTATGAAACAACACGGCCAACATGTACATTCTTAATTAAAATATCCACTTGACAAGCAGAATGGCGGTTCACAGAACCCAATGATGCGTCTTAGCCATTTAGTCTCGCGAACGGCCTCCCAGCTGATGTAACTGCAACACTAAGATGGTGTACGAGATAGCTGATGATTATTACCTGCCATTGTGGACGTTCCTTACACTGCATGCTAATGCTAATGTGAGAGGAGTCGAGGGACACGGAGTAATAGGATCCATCTTTTCTATGACACGGATTCATTAAACACGCACAGGAAGGAGATAGAAAGAGAGAGAGGCTCTATTTGTGGAACGCTAGATATATTTTCTGCCCTCTTGACAACACGCTGGCAGAAAATGACAGATCTTAAGGTGAGAACGCGGCTGTATGAATAAAGGGTCGAGCACATTATCAGAAATACAGTGAAAAGGAAGCTGACCCCATCACAGGATCTATTTATGTATCTGCAGCACCACTTCAACATTTAGTTTATTAGGAGGAGATTATCTGAAGTGGGTCACTTAGAGTTTGCGGTTTTAATGGTAGAATGTTCCTGACAAGGTTTTTATCAGCTAGAGGGCAGAAGGCCTTGTTATTTAGACTAGATATGTGCTTTTATTCAGGAAATGAGAGGGTTCTTGTTCATGCAATAGCACTACAGTGCTATTGGTTGTTTGTATGCGGTTGTTACTATGGGGTTGGTGATAGTTGGTTACTAGGTGGTTACTAGTTGGTTGCTAACTGGCCCAAATATGAACGAGCGCATCCCCAATGAGATATATTTTGGTGTCTAGCTATAGTATATGTCATTGGATCTCAACTTTCTTTATCTCCACCCACCTCAGGCCACAACACTATCTGAAGGCCCCCCATTCACAATTTCTGCCAAATAAAATATTCTGGAGCTCAGCATTACTAGAAAGATGTATATTAGTAATGTAAAAATAACCAAACACAGATATCTTGAAATTTCTATGTAATTTTAAGTCATCTTGAGGCCCCCTTAAAAGTTTGTTGAGGCCTCTAGTAGGCCCTTTATTAAACCACTAACTCTGATATAAGTAACAGCAAGAGTACAAATTAAATGGATAATTGAAGTTCTGAACACAGTATGTAATATTACATGCATATAAGTCTTGGACTGTGATAACCACACCAAACTCTGGCCAGCCGTAGCTTTTCTCTGTAGCTTAAGGAGAAGCAGAGGAATACAGGCCCCCCTCAGGGGCCACCTGTACAAGGCGTATCAGCATCAGACAGATGTCACCCTGTGAGAGCCCGACACCCACAGGGGTCTGAGATAGAATTTGGAATGCTTAGCTAGACAAGCTTTCCAGACGAATAACAGCCAGCCAACCAACCAGCCAGCTAGTGTGTTGCCCACTGGCCCATCTTCTGTGCTGAGACCCTCTTTCCCAGCTGGGGGCCGCAGTGGAGCTGCATGCCAGCGTCTTCGCCCGCAGGGGAATTTGAGCATCTCGTGACAGACTCTTTATCAGCGCGAGATAAGCTATTAGCGTGCTAAGGTGCTGACATACCTGCTGATTAGCCAGCTAGCGCCTGATGTGCGGAGGCGTGCTAGCCCTGCAGCGGGACAGGGCTGTTCGTGATTTAATGGGCATCTATTAGTTTGATGGAGATAGCAACATTACAGAGCAGAAAAGGTAGCAGTGGACAGTCTGAGAAAACAAGCTGTGAAGCGAAAGCAGAAATTGAATAGCTCTGTGTTGCTTCAGAGTTGCATAAAACGTTTCTGCAATGAAATGCCTTTTAAATTACAGTTCATTTCCTGAAATTGAATTGAGGCAGCAAACAAGATTGTATTGCAGATTGTATTTCAAATTTATTTTAAGGAAGTCTTGAACTTAAATTAGTGTACTCTTCAACCGCCTTAGGTGTAGCAGTATGAATTAGTTGTAAATATGTTATCATACACACAGAATGTACATATATGTTTCCTGATATTTAAAGAATTAGCGTTTCATAGGCTGTGGTGGAAGAACACTTCATTTCCCAGAATGCTTTAATTGGCAGGAAAGTGTTGTCCACATCTATGATCACCTTTATATCTGAAACAAACAAACAATCAATCCAGATGATATCTGTCTCTATCCAAGATCAAACAAGCAAGTTTCCCTTAAGATAGTTAAAGGTAGGGCAGCAATTTGGAGAGGCTAGCAATAACAAGCTAGCTTTTAAAGCATTAGATCCCACCCTCCTGTCAGAGTGCTATTCAAAGCCACGCCCCTCCAACACATAAACATATACGGACCGAATGCAATGATTGGACAAACATTTTATGATCCTGCGCCTTCTACAGAAGGTATATATTGTAGAAAAATATATTTAGACCACTTCAGGATGTGAAGAGATTTTGAATCAGCATAACAAAAAATGTTTCTGAAAAAAACGCCTACCTACCTTTCATGACATCACAGAGGTTGATTTTAAACCAACACCTGTATGTGCTGCTCAGTTGGTGCCGCTTTTCTCTTTATAATTTCTCATTATTGAAACGTTATCAGCAGGCACATTGGGGGATGAAGTATTATGGTGTCTTTCAGTAATGTCTCATCATCTCCGTCCAGTTTTCTCTCTGATGTGATTTTTGCCGGGCAGACAGCTGCATTAAGACTTCATTGTGGTTTTTGGTGTGTTTAATCCATCTTTGTGAAACGTTGGATAATGATCTCTAAACTCATTATTTATTGATCAGAAATCTTACCGTTTTCTCAGCTTTCCTAATGATCCATCTCTCACTCTTCCATCCATTATTTAGCCTGAATCAATAAATTATTGACTACATGTCGCCAAGAATTGAAGTCCTTCATGAAATTGTAATACGTATTAAAAAGTATCGCAGAGAAAGATAATGATTGTCTAATGTCTGTGTGCTTTTAGGGCACCGACAAGCGCAATCACGAATCAAAGACAGTGTAGCGATGCTTCAGTTACTTATTGCAACAAAATCGATTATTTGAGAAGGCTGTTTATGGTATGCAAATTTGTATCGGATCACATTTTAAAATACTAAAGGTACACTAACTTGTGTAGTTCTTCTTTACATTTTCTCGGCATATGTGAATATATTGAGTTCTAGGTATAGATGTGTGACTGGTAAATGGCTTTATTCGTTTTCACAATAGACTCAAAGCACTGTGAGTGTTGAGACACTAACATCCTTTGTGCCTTTTATTTGTCACATCACACATAGAGCAGTTGTGACTTTAATGTACGTGCTTTGTTTATCTGTTACTGTCTGAATTTAAATGAAAGCTTTTGGCACGGTTTCCTCACTTTGAATTCGATCCAACAACGCTTGTGTTTTCTCATAAATATAAAGTGCATCAGCAAGTTCTGTTTTCCTGTTTGTCTTTCAGCCTGTCATTTCTCCTGGCACAGAGTCTCCATTATTTTCTCTCTCAAGCACTAAAGCTAATTAGTGAGACGGGGATTGTCTATACCCCATCTTTAACCAAAACGAAACTCTGCCTCTCAGATGGCAAGAATGAGCAAACAAAAGGTACAACACTGATTTTTCTCTGTTTTTTTTTTAATTAGTCACACAGATTCAAAATGACCTGCTCAGAAAAGTGCAAAAACTTGTGTTTGGGTATTTAATTAACAAAGATTCTAATTGTCAGCACACCCACAGATAGATGCTGGAGTTCACAGCATTTCTGAAATCAACTCCCCAGCTTAATAAAATACTCCGTGAAAATGCTTAAGACTGAGTTTAATTACCAAGGCAAAATAAAATGCAATCATTTGTACATTCCCATGTTAAAACACACTCCCATCTCCCTGGAATTCAGACTGGGCTCGGATTCCTGCTTCCTTACATTGATATATAATATATCCTCTGCTGGAGGAATGACGAGTGTTTGTGCTTGATTGATTTTTTTTGGTTTATTTGATGTATTTGTAATGTGGTATCAGAGCATCAGTGGTGTTACCTGGATAAAGAATTGAGTATTCGAATCATCATTTTTCAAAAATGTACATTTATTGAACATTGTTGTCTTTTATCATATAGCCACTGCTGCCATGCAGTAAATCACTCAAGACAGTATTACAGTCATTTTATCACAGTACAGTCTCTTAATCATTGCTGTGTCATCCAGGTTAGAACGTGTTGTAAAATCACAGTAACACATGAATCCTGACCTATTGCTTTATTGTGATTTGACAATCCACAATTCCAGTTCATTTAGAAATAAACATGGACATTACTCTCTCGTGAAGCGGTTTTCAGGGTCTGTTCAAGAAAAGTCTTTATGGTAAATTGGTTATTCTTAGGAGGTCTTCAGTATATTCTGTATAGTTTAAACTCTATATCCTCTGTTTTGGTCAAACTGAGGTTTGTCGTCTGTTTGGGTTTTTAAACTCAACATTTGTCATCTCTGTAAAAGTTAAAGTAAAACAAAACTAAAGCTTGCCATTTTCCCTGTTGTCAATTTTTCCACACTTTTTCCTTTCCTCCTCTTCTTCCTCCCCTCTTCCTCTCTTTCTGTCCCCCTCCTCCTCTGTCTCTCTCCCTCTCTGTCGCCTCCTCCTCCCCTCTCTCCCTCTCTCTCTCTCTCCTCTTATCGTTGTGTAAACACTTGCTGTGAGCCTTTAAATATATTATCAGTGTAATTAGCTCATTTCACATGTTTCTCCATCAATGATATTTCATGCCAATTAGTTCTTAATATCATGCAGTAAATAAGAATGAAATTAGATTATACACCAATTATGTTATATAAGTCATCCTTTCACAGAGACACACAAACATGTGACAGGATTTATGCATTAAAATGCCACACTAATAAACTTATATTAACTAATAACACACTAATAACTGGTGTTAGTAACAGAGAAAAAGAGTTAGAGGAGGTGTAAATTGTGCCTACATTTACATTTATGCATTTGGCAAACACTTTTATCCAAAGGACTCGAACCTACGACCTTTTGCGCTGCTAACGCAATGCTCTGTCTATCAATCTGTTGCATATCTGCATGTGCTTGTTCTATATTAATTAAAGCAGCCCGTATCATACCGAGACTCACTTACTGTAGATACAGAAGAATCCAAACTACTTGTGGTACAAATGAAGGCAAAAAAATCTTAAAGCTGCAGTCCGTCACTTATGGGGTAAAAAATGAACAGAAACCTGTTATTGAGCAAGCACATGACAGATCAGTTTTCAACACCATCTCCTTACCCCGATTCACAACAGTAAACTTATAATGATTTATAATTTGAGCTGTCGGGTCCGATGTCATTTTGACTTAATTTGACTTCAACATACATAATGAAACAGAGATGTCAGTAGAGAGGCAGAAGTCACGGATTGCAGCTTTAAATTGTTCAATTGGCATGCATAATGTTGCTTTTGGTGGAGGATTTTGATTGTTTTGAGAATAAAGCTTGCGACACAATGCACACGTTTGAGTGCAATCAATGAACGGTGTAATTTCAGTGCAATCAGTAAGCTGAATATTCACTAGACAAGCACTTTAATGAAGGGTAATGAGTTCAGTGGGTTGAACGCGGCTACAGTCTGAAGTGATGTGTTTATACAACGTTTGGTGGCAGTGATTGTACAGACTAACTCCCAGAGGGTGGCCCGTTGACCACCCGCAGGCCAGATCTGAAAAACAACCTTGAACGGGTATGTGGCGCTTGACCTACAAAACGTCTGGTCACAATGCTGGGGTGTTGTGGGTAATTTCCAGGGCGTGGCTATGCGATTGCTACGGTATTTCGAGCCATTATTGGGAGTGTGTGTTGACAAACAGATCTTTGATTTACCTTTTTATGAGTGTATAGTTTACAACCTAATTCTGGATCAACGACAAGATTTTGATAGAGCTTTTATGAGAGCTATTCAGAGTACTTTGTTTTTATTGGATCCTTGTGCAAAAATCGAATTCGTTTAGAATGCTATTGGAAAACACAGTTATCCCTATGCACAGCCATAACTGAACTGCTGAATGTTAAATTATAGTCGTGAGTAAACCAATCACTGTCACTCACACGCCAGTAAGAGCTCTTGAGAGGCATGCTGGGTAAATACAATCTCTCATCCCATTAGTCCAACAGGCGTGTCACTACGGCAAATAATGTATAATGCATGTCGCCGCTCTTTCCAATTTGTCTGTGTAAACGGTGGTGTTGGTGAGGCTGCGGGTCGGGACCCTCATTCTTGTTCTGTGGCTCTTACACGTCCTTTCTCATGCTTACTGTTGGGTCTTTTTTTGGAGCAGGACTTGATCTGTCGCTCAGAAACACGGCCCAGTTCCTACACCTGCACAGTCCATTTACTTCAATGCTAAGGGGACGCAGAGGTATTAGGTCTGTGTTCTGAACCTTTGGCTTGTGGTGTGTTGTGTGTATGTGAATGTGCCTGCACATTAAGGGTGCTGTTTCGTTTACAAAAGAATCATTCTGTTGAACTGGAACTTTTTAAATGATTTGTCTATATATTTCAGGTGTTAGTAACTCTTTTGAGTGTTCATAAGTACAAATAATGATAGAATACTTTGACAGACAGATGCACAGACAGACAGACAGACAGACTGATTGTTAGATACAAGAGATATGCATTATCTGCATGGCCATCCATTCTCTGTATTCATACAGTACCCACAATCCATCTCTTCAGTCATCTCTCCCCAACTGCAGAATCCCTGTAGTGTGTTTATACAGCTTTTATCTGAGCCCAGAGCTGGACCAGTCATAATTAACCAGTCATAATTAACCAGTCATAATTAACCAGTCATAATTAACCAGTCATAATTAGAGAGTTTAGTACCGTGGAAATAACCAAACTGTCATCTTGTGTTGGCATTACATCTGCGCTCTGATCACCTACATGTCTCTGTGTTTCTCACGCCATATGTAAGGCTTGTAAAGTCATTCCTGTTATTCATTATAATTAGTGCCGTATCTTTAGCTTAGCAAAGGTGAAAGCTAAGCTTGAATGGATTTTCCCTCACAAACGCTGCAGCTGTCTGGGTTGTTTCTTAATGTTTGATTACAAACAAACTGTGAGCTTCACTTAATTGCGATTATTAAATTATTTGCAGTATGTTTTACTGAGGAAATGTTCGAATTTACTGAAGCAAACACTGACTGTTATGCCACAGACGTTACACACTCAGTGTTAGCTGAGTTGTTTCTCAGGATAAATTTGACCTCATCAGAGGTGTTACAGTGAAGGTTGTCAACACCTGACAATATTATCTGTCAGTGTTAATATATCTGACAATGACTGAGTTGTAAATTGAATAATAAATGAATATTTCATATATTAGGTAACATAGGCATCAGTTAGTTTGTACGTCCCTTTGCACATGATAAACACTAAAGATCTTTTATTGACCACTAAGCAAGTATATTACCAATAGTTCTCTTTTGGAAATGAAGCTGATACTTTTATCACTGATCTGAGACCAGTTTTGTCATTTCTTTCAATGTTTAGTGTTGTGCTTTGGGAAGAAGAGGCTGATCCAAGATCATGAAAAATAGTAATACCAGTAAAACTTCCTTCTTTATTTACATTTATGTGGACGTGTTGTGAATTGCTGTCTGTCAGAAGTGTCTGAGTAAGTGAGAGATTGAGCGGTGAAAGGAAGAAAGAGTTGCTAATCGATGACTGGCAGTGGCGGCTGACGTGAGAGGAGATCGAGTCTGACACCTTCATGTCCTCTGTTTATCCAGTGTCACAGATGCTTACTGGCTTCTGTCACTGAACCCTTAAACCTCTTGTTGATTTTTTTGCCTCGCTGTCTAAATTACACAGGACTGTGACAGGACACTATTTTTGCTACTTTCAGTGGAAATCAAGAAGTTTTCAGAAGAACCATGAAGGCAACTTAACTCGTCATTAACAGGTCTGTTGATGTTTCCCACAATGCCTTGCATTGTGACAGAGACAGCAGGGTGTACCGAGGCTCTGCTCTCACGTGTCTGTAAGCGTCACAGGCAATCAGCTGCTCTTCTGTTTGGGTTTGCTGGTGAAGAACATGGCTATGATGTGGTAAGCGTGTAATAGAGCATGTGTGTATATGAGGATGTGATATTGTTTCTCAAAGCTTTTGTACTTCCAGACTGCGGCTTGGCAACCAACATAACAGCACTTAGTGTGCTGAAGTATGTAATTTTTGCTAGTGCCACCAATCAAAATTGCAAATAATAACACTAATGGTGTTTACTAGCACTGCTTACACATCTGTATTGATGTGTCAGGATGGATGCGATGTTTGACACAACAGGTTGCGAGCTTCCTTCCTTATTTCTGTCCTTTGCTGATCACATGTCCTTTGCTCAGTTACGTCATGAGGTTGACTAGTTGAAATATTTCTTTCTTTCTTTCTTTCTTTCTTTCTTTCTGTCTTTCTGTCTCTCTGTCTCTCTGTCTCTCTGTCTCCTGACATGGTGTACAAATGTAAGTCCCCAGTGTGGCAGTGTCATGTTTTGTAAAACAAGCATGTTAGCCATGAATAAAACATGGCTCATGAAATGGACTGGAAATGAGAGACAAAGAGTGTGTAAAACTGCTTAGTGATAATTACACACACACACACACACACACACAGATTATAAAGGCCTGCAGACAGATGCCTGTGATAAAGACACCACATTAATGGATGCTATTGATGAGTGATGCACACACACTATACATCTGGGTCATATTTCACTACAAAATCATTACCATTTATTCATTTGCTAAATGTGTTTATCTAGAGTGAAAAACTACATCTAAAATACATCAGTATATGTGTTGTCTAGGAATCAAACCCATGACTTTGGTGTTGCGAGAATCATTCTCTGCCAGCTGAACAGTACAGTTTATGCTTATGTTTTGTTACACAACTTGTTGGATCAATTAAATATCTCTGTTTTGGACTGCATTGAATTTCTTTGCAATTTTGTAAATTCCACTTCCTGTTTTAGCCTTCCAAATTCCATGGCCTGTTTAATTCAATTTCCAACTAATGAACTGAAAGGGAACCATTTATTTCATTCTGAATCATGTCCAAACCCTGTCAAAAGAGAGAGAGACAGAGGAAATTTCTTTTAATCATTTTCATTATCATCAATCTAGTTGTTTCTTCTTAGCGTTTTTTAATAGCTCCTGCGGCTCCTTTCTGAAAGTACAGCAGATATCCTGTGCTATCTATTGTGAGTTTCTTGTGCTGTGAAAGAATTTGACTTTTAATGAAAAATGAGATTGTCCTTCACTCAGAATGGCTTTTCTACTATCTTTGTCCTCTACTCTATGCTTGATTTCTCCAGGGGAACTGATATCTGCTCTACATAACACTCCTTTCCAATCACAAACCCCATCACAGTCTAATAGAATGACTGGCACTTTTTTTTACTGTGTTAAATTTTTATCACTTTTTTCTCTGTGTATAATGTGTACAGTACAGTACAGTACAGTACAGTGCGGTCTAATTAAAGAGCGGAGATGATGTTTTGATGGTACTGCGGTATTTTTCTCTTTTTTCTGCGGTGATCCTCTGCGGCTGTGTCTTTGGAGCTTTTAACAAAGAGAGAGAGAGAGGGCGAGGAGACATCAACACACATGCATTTTACATAAGCGCTGCATTCTGGCCAACATTTAGAAAGATCCAAGAGACTTTATTCCTCATAAGAGTACAGGTGACTTGGTGAATAATGCATCAGCCGGTGCGAGAGGGATTCTGATTATATCATAATTCCCTCAAGTTCAAAGCAGCAGAAGTGTTTATAGTAAATCAGTAATACGATGGATTGACGCAGATCCGTTTTCTGATCCAATCCGGGATGAATAAAACTAGAAGAGGAAAACATCTCCATCGTGGTCGTGAATAAGTCACCTGATCCAGTGAATACATCAGGCAGTCATGAGCAGAGGCATCTGAGGACCTGGTGGCCCCTCTTTTGAAATTTTGAGCACACAGACGTCTTAAAGGGACAGTTCTCCAAAATATTCTGTCATCATTCACTCACACTCACGTCAATCCATACTAGCAGTGCGAAAAAAACTGATAATGACAAAAACCATGATATTTAATATTGTATTAATAATACACATATGATAATATTGTACATAATTCAGCACCAGTATCTGTTCAGCACCAGACACTCTTGCATAGCAGGTGGTGATATTGCACGTGTTTAACACATTGTCTTGACAACAGTTACAGACCGTTGTAACCGTTGTCAAGACATTGTGTGATCACAATGGTTACAAACTCTCTCTGCCTCCCTACACTCGTATTTTCAGTGTGATTTATTGTCAAAAAAAAAGCGAATTCAAAACGACAACATAAAATTATACTGGTACTGGTAGATTAAGGCAATATAAATCCCTCCCAGCAGCTTTCCATTCCATAATATTCTCCCTCATCAGCCTGAGATTTAAAGTAAATTCAAAACTTCATTTCCTTCCTGTGAAGTCTAAAACAAAAGACGAGCGGTGTGTCTGTGGCTTTTCTAAAACTGTGCGTCTTGTTTCTCTTTTAAACCTGCTCTGGCCGTGTGCCAGATTTATCGCTTTGAAATCCTCTAAAATGGGTTCAATTATGAAGACAAAGAGAGTTAAAACTTTATTAGAAGAGAGTCCAGAGTCCTGGATCAATTTAAATATGATGTCACAGAGTCCTACAAACTTTCAGCCTGATAAAAAAGTTCACACTTTCTCACGAGTACAATTAAATTTGGATGATGGAAAAACGCTTGTAACTTCAATGATTAAAAAAATGTTCTTTATAGTTTTTCTTTTCTTTTTTTAATCTGTTTGGATTTTTACCGAAGCTTTATAGCGTCTCCTTGACAAATCCAAGGATAATGACTCAGGCTGGTGTCTCGGGGAAATCATTAACTTTCAGAACTGATCCAGCGTTTTTGTGCTGGAGAGGCTTTACCCAGCCTTCCATTCAAACCTGTTTAATTGTCCTGCTGAGCTCGGAGCTTATTGGAGCTGGACGACTGAAGCAGTGCAGTGTGGATCTGCTCCAGGGTCTGAGCTCGCCAATTTAATCAAACACCAATTAAATGATTTGAATCTGGTGGCTTATTAATCAGTCTACCCCAAAAATAATTGAAGCACAGCACATCTTAATAAAGAGAAAATGTTTGCATAGTATAATGTGTGGTTGTCTTGTCACGTAAACATACTGTACATGAATGCTATATGCATGGGAATCAACACAGTGTTCTTATGTTGATTGGATGTTTGTATGTCCTCTGTGATAACATAAGTTTTTTTTGTTTTCTAGCTGGGTGAAGCCGGTTGTTTATGGCTGTATGCTGTTTCAGTGGTTGCTCAGCCAGAAAAACATGTACACTCAGGTAAGATTCTGTGACAGAATAATTGTAAAGGGTTGTTTTCTTACTTTACTCTATGTGCTAATTGTTCCTTTAGCCAGTTAAAATGAACAACAGTTCTTTTGCAGGTCCATAGCAACCAGCGGCTACTCATCTCGCTCAGGCAGGGTTGCAATTTCAAAGATCCCGCCCTCGCAAAGCCACGCCTCCTCCAGGCAAGTAAGACATCCTATCATCCTAACAATGTCTCATCAGTTTTATTTTATTGACATAGACAACTTCTTTTTTTAAGGTAGGATTCTGACTGGGTGGAGTCAAGTGAACCCACCTGACCTTCTCCATCTCCAGATCTGCAGATTTACATGCATATTTGTTCATGTAGCAGATGCTTTTATCCAGAGCCTCTTACTTAATGAAAAATACTGCAACCCAAGCCATCAATCACGGTACTAACCCCAATCTCTGAAACGCCAGTGGTGACTTTGTCAACAACTCTGTGTTGTTTTATCCTCAGGGGCGGTCAGTCCTGCTGACAGACAGACAGACGGGCAGACAGACCTCAAATTAAAATTCTAGAGCAGAAGCAGGTGAGACAATGTGAGACGTTTTGATTGAGGTTATGCAAATGATGGCGTGTCCACAGTGAGTGGCAGGTCTTTCTAAAGAGACCAAGATGACATTAAAGGTTTTCATTTACCCCCGACAGAGATTAATCACAGCACACACACACAGCGTTTCTCTCCACGTAGACGAGGGGTTGTGAGAACAGAGATCATGTTTGGGTGAATTAGACTGACGAGACGGGTCCTGCTTGACCTTCCTCAGGGTGAATCACCTCTGGCTCGTTCTGTCTCTCTTTTGGTTTCTATCGCTCTGTCTCACACTCTGTTTATACCCTAGATGACCTTCTTCATTTGAGTGACTGGAGGTCATCGATTACGATCGGGCTCAACCATCTTTGAACGATTTTGAGCAGCTTGTGTCACGGTGACGTGACAAGCTGTGTGCTGGAGGGATAATCACTTATTCAAAGTGGCAGTGAAGACTAGATAAGATGGCTAAACTAGTAACCAACCTAAGGGGTTAATTTAGGCTATAAAAGCGCAGACTCAGTTTATGGATCTCTGCTAGTGAGCTGATCCTCGAATCCAGTGGAGACATCTTGTTGATATTTGGTTATTTTATTTGCTGTCATTTATTTTATTGTTTACTGTGTTGTTGGGCTGTTTTTAAGGTAAAGACAAATATCTGGTTACTTATATAAATATGCTAAACTGACTGAAGGTGGACATTAAACACATGTACTGTACATGTGTTTGTATTGACTGTGAAAGCTTGTTAATTATAACAAAAACCAGTTTCAGTATCAGACAAGCATTGCACGTCACAAAACTTTCAAGACCATCTTTTAATTTGAGCTTGTTCAAACTGTTTTTAAACAGCAGGGAGCAGAGACACGAGGCACAATAGACAGAGAAATAATGGCTGTTTTCTTGATAAAATGACATTTGCAGACTAGCAAGTACATTATTTGGCAGGTCAGCTAATTAGCTTGTTAGCTAAGCAGTGTGGAACAGGGTTATAGTTTTGTGTTTGAGGAGCTGTTAGCATGGCTAGGGGATACATCACAGAGTGCTGCACACTTGTCTTTGTAGCATACCATAAATTAATCGTGCCAGCCACTGTTCTAACACCCGATTCCAGAGAGAGCAAAACAGAGACGGATGCCATAGGCTGTGGCGGCGTTTCTGGCTTCATGCAGGGTGTCTGGGCCGCCTGCGGTGGTTCTGGCCCGTCTCTGGTCCAGGAGAGGATTTGCACACTGTTCTGTATTTGAAACATGTTCTGCTGAAGGTTGAGACGGCAGCTTGTCTCTCACTGTGAAATTTAAACCTGGCGGCCTGGACTCTGTGTAATCCAGCCCGACTCATTGGGTATGGGACATGCCTGCGGGTTTGCTCACATCGTTCTCAGTGCAGCATTCAACTTTACTAATATCTCATTTTTACTGGGTCGTGACACTAAAATGTTTTTGAGATGTTAACTGATATGTGCATATTGTACAAGATGAAAGACCGCGGTGGCATTATTTATTTGGACTCTTTTCTTGCACTGTTTGGAATTAACGTTATTGAATCTAACACAAATGTGGCATAAATGTTACACTACACTACATATCAGCTTCATTATCTTTATCAAAATAGCTTCATCTAAATCTTTATAAATCATTTTTCTGTTCTATGGATTTTGAATAGATTAGTTAAAAGTTTGTTGTTTGTGTGTGTGTGTATGTTAATATATGTATATACACAGTATTTACAGTATATATACATTGTGTACATACACACATATGTGTTTATAATGTACGTATGTTTATCTCTATATATATTCACATGTATTCTTATAGCAAGTGCAATGCCAATAACTTGGCCTTAATTGTGTACATACATACATACATTTATGCTTTTTGTTTTAATTAGTGGAATTAAAGTGGCTTTCTGAAGAGGTTGTTCAGTTACAGCAATCCCAGAATTCCCCAGTTCCCAGTTCCATATTCTCCTTTGCAGGTACGGATGTATCAGCCCTTCACGCCTTCAATCATTCAGTATCCTTTTCATTATTTGTCCTCCTCTTCCCTCTTTATTTTTGTTTTTTGATCTTTCAGAAAAGCTCTTGCATTTGCCACATGACCGGATAGCTGAATAGGTCAACAATACCAGCAGAGCGACGGAAATCCATTATCACGTCGCACAGTTTTTCCAGAACGGCACTCCTTCCAGCCACTGAGCTGATGAGGCAGACGGAATCGAGAGGGAAGCTTTTCCTGACAGTGAGCGCAGATGCCGATGTGTATTCGCTGATAAAATAACGAGCAGACGCTGCAGAAATCATGCTTTATTCAGGCCCTTAGCTATTGTGTACGCACCCTGTCAAACTTCACAAAACCGTCTCCACTCTGGAGCTATTTATGAGGCTTCTC
This sequence comes from Chromobotia macracanthus, assembly GCA_036877525.1. Classification (NCBI taxonomy): domain Eukaryota; kingdom Metazoa; phylum Chordata; class Actinopteri; order Cypriniformes; family Botiidae; genus Chromobotia; species Chromobotia macracanthus. The sequence goes on from JAZGTH010000038.1 coordinate 3,281,014, forward strand.
TGCATGGATCCATTTCCATACAGTGTCTGGAAGGCAGGAGATAAAGGAATATTTCAGGCCTGCTTAATGGGAGACGGAGGGGAACTAGAACTGCTTCACACTCGTTGTATCCGATGCAGAACTTGAGTCTTAGAAGACGAACAACAGGAAACGCGTACCTGAAAGTAAATGCGCACACGTATGAGAGAAGACTCTGATGACTTCATCTCTTCTAGCGTGATGTCAGCGGGGCCATTACTTAGCCGTGGAGTCCGCTGGACCCCCTGATCTCAGGCACTCTTAAAATTCCAAAGCACACAATGAACAATCATCCCCACACACCAGATGCATTCTGTCAAGTTCAGTCTCCGTCTGCTGGGTGCATCAACAGCAACTTGGTTGAGAGAAGATGTGATGTCTGGTTTTAGCCCTGAGTGCTGTGTGTGATGGAGAGCCACCTTCTTCCTCTCAGGCTCTCACTGTGAGGTACTGTCATATTCAAATGAACTGTGTGTGTGTGATTTGTTTAAACATTAGACTGCCACAACACTTTTTTTGTATGACAAAAATGAACCTGTCTGAAGTTGACTCAGATACATAAGAGTCTTTAAATAAAATGTTGTTGCTTGGAAAAAACATGAAAATGGAGTGTGTATGTGTGCTTCATCTCGGCGACCTATTTCCTTCACCTAACAACCTGGGAAACAACCTCTCACAGGAGACAAACTACATCTCATATCAGAGGGATTCTCATTTCCTGTCTGTCTTGCTTTCTCTCACACATTCTCCACTCCAAACCTGTTTTCCCTGTTTCCCTCTTCCTTGTTTTTTCTTACCTTTTTTTTCTTACCTGTCTCTCTTTCTCTCTGTGCTTTTTCCTGTTTCTTGCTTTTTTTTGTCACTCTTTGAATTCCTCTTTCTCTGTCTCTCTCCTCTCATTAGATTGACAGACAGACAGAATGGTTGTTTTTTGTTTTTGGGATGCCATTGTGAAGTTTGTCATTCATTTTCTTGAATATAGTGATTATTTTCTGTCTTAAGCAGATGCATTCCATAGAGTATTTAATCTGGAACATTCCCAGAAGTCTGTGTGTAGTGACCTGGAGACAAGCATAAAAAACAGTGTTGAGAGCAGGAGTTGTTATCAGGCCCACGATGAACACACTGAGAGAGCGACTATCTGCCAGGCTCTGATTGTAAATGTTCTCTGCTCACTCATTCTGTCTCTGTGTCTCTCTCTCAATTTCACTCTCTCTTTCTGACTCCCTCTCTCCAAGCTCATCTATTCCTTATCAAACAAGGATCTGCTGTGTGTCTTTCCTGTCTCATCCAAAGATAATGCTGTGTGGGACACAGTAGCAGCAGGAGAGTGTGTGATGTGGTCGGCTCTGTTTCAAACCATAGCAAGATGCCTAGCTAGACAATTTTAGGCGTCATTTTAAATCATGCTTCCCTGAAAGACAACCCGTATTGGCCTGAATCTAAGAACATATTTCTAAGAACATATTTATTAGCTGGGTATCCTTTTGTGAATACTGCAATCCCAGAACACATTACGGAAATGTAATCCATAATTAAATATGAGATTATGTTGACTGTGTGTTTTGTATTATGTATTTTTTATTGAGAATTACACTTCACAAATATTGCTACATGCTTAGTAACACATCAACACCAAGCTGAACTGGAATGAGCTGTGAGTGTTTGTGAAGTTTGTGAACATTGTTTAAAGTAACATTCATGTGTGAACATTCCCATAAAAATGCAAATCTCAAAGATCTCTTCAGCATCTCAGTGGTTTCTCCTACACAGCAGTATGTGGAGATCAAAAGGAAACTAAGTCTACTGCTTAGATTTTTCTCCTTTGGTGGAAAAAACATTTCCACCATAGAGTGCTCAGATGTTCCAAAGCTGCAAAGGTCAGATTTCAATATGAAACCCTACATTTCACAGCAAATTCCTCCAGAGCTACATTTTCTGAGTTAAACATTTAACAAGCCTATGCTTACAGATCACAGTTGTCTCATTTTGTCCAATTTGATTTCTCCCAAAGAGTTGCAGAAGAAACATCTGAGACGGGCTTCATGCTGCAACAAAACTCCATCGATTCTCCTGACTGATACTTTTCTCTTGCAGGTTTCAGTTAAGCAGAGTTTCTGTCTATGTAGACAGCTCAGAGTTTGGAGCAGAGCCAGTGTTTAGCACCACAAACAGGCTAATTTTGAGCTCCATCAAACACGTGTAAACACTCAGCCATGCTTGTCTCCTTCACAAATCACTGCACTGTAGTGATGCGTTCAGACTCCGTCCTCTGTTGCAACGATACAGCTGAAACTCCAGACAGATTATTGCGATTATTATCTTGCTGTCACACAAAAACATGTCACCAAACAGCCGTCAGTAAAGCCGCATTTCAGCAACCAGACGCTGAAAAAAACATCTGTGGAATTTCCCAGGCGTTGAATGCATGAATTATGAGCTGCGTTTGTCTGTGGTCTTAGTTCTAAGCAAATCAGCTATTTCTGGAAGAGATAAAAGAAAATACTGAGGCAGTAAGAAGGACGAGAGAGAAAGAGATAAAGCAGAGGTCATGCTGTATTGTGGTATATCTAACATGTCTTCTGCTGCCCTTTGAGGGTATTGGCTGATATCGGAGCTGCTGTCAACAGTCCACAATTCCCTGACGACTTCAAAGTCATCTGCAGCAAATGCTGAAGGCAACAGCGGCGCTCACATGAATAGAGCGCGTGAATGCGCCGCCTCAGCTTATTGAAACGGTCTGAATTTTAACAAGCAGAGATCCTCGTTTGAGTCTCTATCTACAGCCTGTCCTTCTGACCCCAGTGAGTCTGTGCTCATGCATTAAATATCCGGGTTTAGAAAGCCGGAGAAAAATCGCTTCACACAGGGGCTTATGTGTGGGGGGCGACCGAGGAGACAAAATCAGTTTGAGGTCTTTCAGAGTTTCTTTGAAGTTTAATTTTTTTGGCCCTTTTGACACATTGGCTATGCTTATCTGTAGTCTAATAGTCCATTAATTATCCAACTGATAGCTCAACTGGAATAAAAGAAAACAGAAATCAGGGGCCCCTGCACGAGAGCAATAAGAAGGGCCCCTGTACAAAAGTGATTTCCTGTCTGTGTTTGTGTTTGGGCTGAATAATATCTCTGATAAAGACTGACAGTGATGTTATTTTGCCCAATTCAGCTCAATCCTAAATCAATTTCTCTTTATTAGGCTGAAATATGTTCTGTTCATCATTTCAGATTTGTTTAACTCTGCTGTGCCACATGAAGTCAACAGTGAGTAAGAGCTGGAGATGGGGATTTTGAACTGGTAAACATTTGACTGTTATATATATATGAGAGGGAAGTAATTCTAGATTGTAACTTACAGGAAAGCGGCTGGTAAAACTGCTGTCTGTACGTTGCCGTTCCATCATATCAATCAGCATGTTTTGTTTCGTTTTGGGGTCACTCCAGGGTGACAAGCGTGGACACACACAAATCAATGACCAAACTAAATGTATTGTTTTCTGTGCTTGTGATTACATGGGTCATCTCTGTGTGCCATTAATGCAAAGTACCATTGCTCCAAGCAATTACAACCATAACACATATGGCTTATTGCTCTTTGATTGTAGGACTAATGAAATGTCTGTCTAATGGAAAAGGTGGTACAGATCATACTTTATTCAAGCTGCAGTCCATAACTTTTTTTGGTTAAAAACAAACAAAAATTAGCTGTTGAGCAAGTACATAATATTCACAGTTCAAAACTGTCTCCTTGCCTTAACCTGATTCACAATGGAAATGTGAATAAAATGGTTTATAGTAATGATTATAATTTGAGCTGTTGGGTCGGATTTTGTGGGAAATGTCAGTTTGGCTTAAACAAACGCAAATAAAAGTTTGTCAAGTAACCTGCAGTTTCATGTTTCAAACACAGATGATGACAGAGAGGCAAACATTACGCATTGCTGCTTTAAGTAAATAATAATTACCATGTACAGTAAACGTTCGAATTCTACATTCATGATCAAATTCAAAATACCTTGTGGGTAGTACAGTGCAGGACGACTCTGTCTCACCAGTCTTTGCTTTATACTGTCATCAGATGTCTGGTTATTGGAGGAGGAGGCGGCTAATATGTTTACACAGGAATTTTGGGATGTTACTGATTCTCGTCTCATTTAAGTTAGCAACATGAGAAGAAAGCTTTGCTGCCGTATTTTTAGGCACGTTACCCAATTATGCACTGGGGTGTCGTGCTGAGTTGTGTAACTTCTTTATACAGTTGACTCTGAGCTTCTTGCAGCTATACTAGAGCTGATACTATTTTCAGAACTTTGGTTTGGAATAGATATACTGCACATGTAAATGGATATTTTCATTAGACTGCAGCGTTTGTAGAGGTAACATAAACCATACGATCAGAACCTGCAGTCAGATAGGCTAACTGCTAGGTCATGGCCCCAACCCTTTTATTTCTGTTCAGTTTTGGTTTTGTAAACTCTCTCTTTGTTTGTTCTCTGTGTGGCTTAAAAAATCCATTTTTTCCAGTGTTTATTGTTTTAACAAGGTCAGAATAATTGCTTGAAAGCCTCTGCTTTCATTGTTAATTTGGTTTTATCTGAGCTTGAGATTTGTTTTTGTGTTGCTTGTGTGTGTATATACATGTGTATGTTTGTATTAGCACGTTGGCAGTGTGTTGATGTATCCTGAGGCTATTTTCCCTGCACGTGGCATATTTTGGGCATTAAGTGCACTCAGTCACTACAGGGCTCAGGTGTGCCCTCACTAACCAATTAAAAACCTGCAGAGAGGGAACCAATCAGGCGTCTTTTATTGCTTTTCTCTCCTCCAGTGCCAAAGTGCTGCTCTCACACCGTCCCACTACCCTCATGGGCATATGCTCCTCGCACACTCCCGGGCTCTACCAGGTACAGGTGTGGACAGAGCCAGAAATGGCCACTGGATCTTGGAACCAACAGAAGAGCCCTGCAGGGTCTTACAGCCGCCTGGGTCTTCACGCTTTGACACACACATGCGCACATACACATCACCTAAAAATAACTCGCCCCCACAGAGTGGTGAGGGAAGGGAGTAACTGAGACTTGCTTTTACTTCTGATAATGCATTTATGTTGTAAAACTGTGGTCTCATGTTGTGTTCTGTTTCATGTTGTGAGGATTTTAAAAACACGTAAAGCAGAAGTTGCAACTGACCAGTGTTCTGACAATTCAAAGTAAAGTGAAAAATAGAGGCCGTGGTTTGTTATTTTTGCACTAGGAATTATTTGGCTGTTTGGACAGTAGATGTTTCAAAGCTCGCAGCAGGCTGACAACTGGAGGGGAGTGGTTATGGGTTCTGGCTCTGCCCAAGCCATCAGACTGATGTCATCAGAGAAGGTTCTGTTCCAGAGGGTAAGAACAGTTATAGAGTTTGATTAAAAATGATGAATCATGATACCGATAAATAATTTATTATAAACGCAATAATATTCCATAAAAACAAGAATAGTATATTTTGATTTCATGGTGAATTCACAGGCTTTAATGTGCTAGAATGTTTCTAATGTTAGCAACTTCAGTTACAGTAACATTGATTTGTAATGTCACAGTAGTGAGTTGTGTCGGCACAGCTGGGTAAGTGGTCACAGGTTTGTTCTGATCGATCGGTTTGTACAGTTGTACAGCATTAAAAACAATTAAAATGCTAAAATGTCTCTAGCCATATCAGTTAGAGGTGAACAAATAATCAATTCTGAAAGGGGATCAGTGAGCGCTTTCTGTATTTTCTCTTGTTGATATTAAGTCTTTGGTATTTTGCTGCAAATTCATCTGTCACTTGGAAGAGCAGCTAAATACTAGTAGAATATTTGGCCCAGTGTGCAGTAAACAATTCTGGGATTGCGTTCGGTCGCCACTTGAGTTACCAATGTAAAATCTCGCTCCTAAAATAAAAAAACATGAGAACCACTGATCTAGACTCTACTTTTTGAATATTAGAAGCTATTTTGTATTTTAAAAAAAATAATGTATTTTTTACCCTTATTTACAATTGTTTGTTTTATTCATTTTTGGATTAAATTTTGGATGTTTGAACTTTGTAAGAACTTTGCTGTCAGCTTTAATATTGTGTTTATCAAATATTAGTAACTTGGTATTAGAGTAGAGAAAATTTGATTTGTGATGTTCCCTAAAACGTTATTTTAAGCCTTTGCTTTAACATAGTTTTGTAATTCTGTGTGATGTAGAGTTAGCCAAATATATCTGTATTACATCATCTGTCATTCCTGTTGTCATTTCCACAATCTCTCTCTCTCTCTCTCTCTCTCTCTCTCTCTCTCTCTGTCCAGATGGGGGGTTTGCTAACAAGCGAAGCCCTCTCTTGAACCCGTTACTGATTCACAGCAGACAACAGACTGTGCCCACTCCGCCCGACCTGCCCGCTGGCATCAGGCCTGAGTCCCCCTCCCATATCCCACTGTTCACTGTCATTCTGC